>CM018078.1:9849016-10259016 GCA_008658365.1 Alca torda
GTAATTTATAACAAAAATGGCTAAGAAATAGCAGTGCTTTCTCCTTCTAACTGATCTCATTGGTGTTCATGAAAACCATGCTGCACAGCCATTTTGTTGATGACCAAAGCTTTGTGGTTAGGGTAACATATCGAGGTGAGGATGGTTTTCCCAATTATTATATGACACGTATGTTTTGGGTTTCGTCCCGTGTTTGTTGCGTGGGTAAAATTAAGAAATATTACAAAAGTTTCTACTGAAGTTGCAACCTTTTTTCAAATCAACACCTTAATTGCTTAGTTGGAGGGCTGTGGTTGCCTTTAGTACACTTGGGATATTTTAATGTATTTTAGACATATTTATCTAATAATGAAGATGAAAGAATTTGATGAAATAAAACACTGGGCTTGACTCAGTGTTCATTGAAGTTTGCAGATATAATTAACGTTATTACTATTATTGTCTCTACGCAACATCCAGGAGTTGCTTCTATAGCTGCTTTTTCTTTAATTGATTGAAGTTCTTTTGCTATCTGTAAACAATAGCTGGAGATGCTCTCTACCTTGAAATTCAGCTGAAAGAAACATAATAATGGTGCCTTAAATATTATTTTCATACAGTTATTGGTGTAAATGAATTTAAGTTCATATACACATAGAATTGAAAATGACTCCTGATTCCTTCCAAACAAATGGCAAATACAACACAAATATATTAGTCACCTTGGTTGACCTGAGCAGTCATTTTTCATTACAAGAAAATGGTGTTTGAAAAAAAACCCCGCCTACTATGAATTCAGCAGTCCATGAACATACTGAAGGATTGCTGCTAACTCGGCTATAATTTTTTGACAGTTGTGGTATGTTATCACTAATGGTTACTGACAGAAAAGTCAGTTACTAACACCTTGTCATTATAAGGCTATAAAGGACACTATGCTTCTTTTGTCTATTCAGTTCTGAGCAGCTAGCTCACATCAGCATGAAGGACTCGGACTTGGAAGCGTGTGATGCACTCTTAGATTATTCGGAAGTAATATTGTGTTTATTACAGACCGCTTCTGGGATTCTTATATCGGTCAGGGAGGTAAATCTTTCATGCAGATGGGGAAAGGTCCCTTTTTCATCCTTAGCTTAGATTGCTGTTAAAACTCAAGTTCTTTAAATCATGGAATACATGTAGTTGTTAAATGTTTCCTAATTGCTTTCTGTTGACACTTGCCAACCTATTTTCATTTATTAGGCTTTGTCTTTACTGAGTCAACTTCCAAAATGTATTCAGCTTCAGTGGTTGATGTTTGTTTTCAAGGTTTATAATGCTGTCAAACGATTATAATGAAAGCCTTAGGAGCCTTAAATATTAGTGCCATGTCTACTCTACCGAAAACCTACAAATGTCTAAATATAACAGGCTACGATTTGAACACTAATGCTAAAGTGCTTGCACTCCGCTTTGTTTGCTGTTTCTCCTTTTGTCGGGAAAGCAGACGTAGAATATATTTCATAGCTAAGATAATGTTGAAGCTGGAACTTTCACAACTGTCCTTTCTGACAACGTTTGCTATAAAGGTGCTGATTTTGCATTTAGAAAAACTTGTGGATTTGCTTTCCTTGACTTCATCTAACCTATTTTCTTTGAGTTAAAATTGTTTGTCCTAAATTATACAGTAAATCTAAACAGGTAGGGGGTAAAGGATTACAAAGTACAAATTCGAAGAAGTTTTTAGTAGAGTCTTTTTACACAGTTGCCCAGGAATGCGAGACAACCGAGAATGCAGAATAGAAGAATAAACTGCAACTTCATAAAGATAACAAGTTCTCAGATTTCAAATAACCTGGTTTAGATTTTTTCAGATTTTTCATTATAGAAATTGGACAAAATAGAAAAATTTTTCTCCCTTCCCCCAAACACTCTTCTTGACCTGTCCTTAGTTTCTCTTAGATTTCAACCTTAGTTTACTCATTCTCTAGGCCTGCTTTCAAAAAGCGTCCTTTGGATTTCTCCCAGTAGGGAATTCTTTCACTCTGTGTGTGTTTTTTAGATGTCCTGCTTTTTTCCTTTCTTTTTTTAAACAAATTTTGTTTTTAAGTGCTTCCAAGAATAAAGAGTAACTAACATTCAAATCCCAACATGTTGTTCAACTTGTTCCTTATACTTCCAAAATTCTATTGGTTGTTGGAACACCACCACTGCATCTTCAGGGACTTCAAACTGACTAACTCTGACTTTTTTTTCCACTAAAATAACCTCAAATATTTATATTAAAAATTCTAAATGCATTCTATATATGATTTCATTCCAAATACAGGGGGAGAAAAAAAAAAATCTAAGCAGCTATGACTTCCTGAATTATTGTGATGCTGAAAAGTTTGTCTAAAACAATTTTTAATATTGTGTGCAAGGTGTCAACTGATTTCAGTAGTCATAAGTCAGGTGAAAGGAAATGGCGCTGCAGGAACAAGACTTGTACAAAGAGTGCTAAGAGAATGTACCCCAAACTGAATCCCATTATTGTTATTTTGGCCTTCTGCTTGCCTACTTGATGCTCAGAAATTGATGCCTGACTAGATTCACTGTAAAAGCTGTTTTCCAGCTCAGTACTAACTAAACCCGCAGTCCTGCAAACATGCATGTATTTGGCATTACTTCTAGCATAAAATATTTCCAGGCTAATGTCAAAGAATCCAAAGTCGTATTTTAAATTGTTATGTGTTATTCTGAAAAAGCTAATATTTTAACTAGCACAATTAATGTTAAAAGACCCAACCAACCAACAAAATAAAACATGCAAAACCACCCCACCCCCATCCCCAAACAATAAAAACAGCAGCAAGTATGGATGTATTTATGTTGGGAATAAAAAAGTTTGATGTACATCATCACTTGAATGAATTGTACCTTAATTGTAAGGTAACTTACACTAAGTTACTGGATTTCATACTAAGAGCTGGCCTAACATATCACTTTAAAATGTGTTCTTAATTGAGACACATAGACAAAAGTTTTCTGTTAAGTAGATCTTACTCTATAGTACTCAAAACTGATAGTCACATACAGATGGAGTTAAGCTTTACCCTCCCACATGTCCAAATTTGCCTCCAGAAGATATGTCTGGATAGCATTTGAAGATTTTGTGTGTGTATCTGAGAATGCATCATGTTATGTACAGACTGGTCCTGAAATACATGTGGTATGAATTTGAGACAGCTTGGTCAACTTTGTGCCTGTACAGTAAATCAATGCTCAATTGCATTGATTTCACTGTCTATTCACAGATTGTGTCAGTTCAGTGGGCTCAGTGCTTCCAAGTTCAAGGCAAACCCAATCTATGGCTCTACCAGAACCACCAAGTATTTTGGTTATAAACCATCAAGATCGTAATCTCCCAAACTGTGCCACCTTTACCAAAGCTGTACATGTATCACTACAAAGATTACAGTGACGGCAGTAGTATTGTGTCTGTTTTGGGAGCTGGCAAAGATAATTCTGTTCCTTTTTGTCCTTGCCCTGTGGAATGTTTTTAACTTCACTCTCAGTTCAGAACATTGGAGTAGGACTGAAGTAGGGAATGTGGGATTAAGCACTAAATAGACATATAGTAAGGAGGAAAGAGATACAGTAAATAGAGAGCGGGCAGCTGATGAACAAGTAGTAGAAAGGTGGGGCAATTCAAATTTGAGAGGCTGTAACGGGGTTGTAAGAAGTATGTGTACTTGTAGTTGAGTTTGAAGACATAAGACTTGCCCTAGTGGATGGGAAGAGCACGTGGATGGATATATTTTTGTAGGACTTTGGTCTGGGAAACTGAAGGATCTCCCCATGAAAATCATTCTGCCATCTTTTTCTCTGGCAGTAATATCACCAGAAAGTGAGGCCTGAGCAAATTATATTTGAGAATTTGAAATCTATTTTACAGTAGAGTTCAATCCTCTTTCTTGCTGTCTCTAACTAGTATGTAAGGCTTGTCTTTATATGTGGTTGTTAATACATTTTAAAATAAAATCCTGTTCATTTATTTGAACATCTTTAAAATAACATGATTTTCAATCAATATTGTAAAGAATGTTCCTTAATCCTGTGATGTCTAATGTTGTTGTCACTTTCATATGCAAATATCCAATGTATTTTTCATTTCCCAAAATTTTTACCTTAGTTTACTTCAATCTGTCACCACTTAGATGATTTATGAATGATTAAACCACCTATCTTGCTGTGGTTTCCTCTACAAATGAAAACACGATGTTGTTTGATAGCATGAGTATCTTAGGGAGTCTTTTCAGTATATCTCATTTTTTAGATATGGTATGACCAATGCGACAGTTTTGTGATAACATCTTCTCTGAAATAAGATCATTGTGGCTGTCTTGGATCTGTTCTGTGGGTGTTACTGGTTTATTTGGTGCTTTGGGTTTTTTTGTTTGTTTGTTTGTGTTTTTTTTTTTATATCTAGTAATCTATTTAATAAACAGACTTGCTGAAAAGCAGTATTCCAAAACATTTCAGAACTCAAATTACGCATTTTCTAGGATGAGGACCGTAGCACTTCTAAATAATATTTCTGCTGTTTTTCATGGACGTTGTCAAGAGCGTACTGCTTATACTTAACCATGTGGCAAACAATCTTCTAAATGCTGTTTTAATGAAATCTGAATATATGCGATTTAAGCATTTATTTCCTCACGCTGGCTGCACTGGGGACAGTTGTACAGAAGCCTGTTGCAAAATGAAATGGCTGTTTCTGTGAGGACGTTAGCATTGGTTTCAGGGAAGTCTACGTATTCCTGTCATCCATGCTGACAAATATTTTAAAGTTAAGTGAAATGGAAGACTGAAGTGTTTGACTTTGTATCTTCAGCAGTGTAACATGACCTTATGGTAAAAAGCATTGCTATGATGTTGGCAGAATTGCGGAGTCTGCAGTAAGTCTTTTCTCTAAGATTACAAATAACTCTAGAGTGGTGCTAATTCTATGCGTAAGAGTTTGTGTGCCATTGCCAGAGTCGCTTTACTGGCTTAGTAAAGGCACATGGGACAGATCGTAAACTCCTCAGTGCAGAGACTGTCTTTTTTACAGAACCCCACTATGACTTTTGCCTTCTGGCATTACCAGAAGCTTACAATGCTGAAGGGAAAGTGTTGGAGATTTTATTTCTGGATACAGAGAACTAGATCTAGTCTAAAAATAACAGTATTCCACTAAAACTTTGCATAGATATTTAATATAGGGTTTTTAAACTTTGAAGGTACAAACTCCGTTATGCCTTGTAGACTTATATAATTTTCTCTGTTTTCCAAACTGGTGGACAAGGGCACAGGAGATCAACTTACGTGTCATTGTGAGAACTGGTGAGAGGATTAAGATAGAGATAAGAAAATTTATGTCTTTTAGGTCTATCCCAAGTCCCATAAAACTACATGTGCGTTTTCAAGTACAGAACTTGAATGATCTTTTTCTAAATACGATTTCCCTAAAACCTTTGGCATGTAACTTTGAGCAAGGAAGAGGAGAGCTCCTCTGTGAAAAGGCGTGAATGTTTAGACAACCCATCCGTTTGTAAGAGGAAGAGCAAGGTGTTTTGTAGTGATGGTTTTGGATGTCCAAATTATCTTCATTTTAATATCTTCATTAAAGTTGATCAAAATATAGTTTGAGTTTCAGGAATGATGAAATGGGGGAAAACAGTCAGGAGAGAATCAAATCCCCACTGAGAAAAAGGCAGCCTAATTTAATTAGATCAGTGTAGCCTTTAATTACATCTCTGTTTCTCACCCTATTACATGTTGTAAATAATCTGCGATGCTCTGAGGGTTTGAGATTTTCTAAAGCTGCTGTAAAACAGCTCTCTGGCTGCATCTTAAAGGATTTTTGATCAATGGGTGTCATCATTAACTGAACATTGGAAAAATCTACGTCAAAAGTATTACCATGATTTACTGTAAAGTTGGCTAGATAACCAAGTTGCCTGGCTAACTAAAGGTAACTAAGGGTTGTGAGAAAAATCTTTGCCAAATTTTAGGTGTGTGTAGGTTTGGTGTAGCTATGACGTGCATTGTTCCATGACTGCTGGTAGGGTTTTAGGTGATCACCATTACATGGCATTATAAAAATGTGTATGTGCAGGTTCATTAATTTAATTCAAATCTCAAGGAAGTCAGAAGTCACAGTTATCTTGTTTATGGAAGGCTAACAGCTAATCGGCTGTTTTGAAAGTAAGTTTCTATGTGTATAATTTTTACTAGTATAAAAACAAAATTTTATATTACTTGTGTTCGGCTGTATGGGAAGTTAAGTCTTGACCTAGTGAAGTGCTGAAAGCTAGAATACCTCTGAAGACCCAAAGCCTAAACTGTTTTTTTTCAAGTTGCTCATCACTGCTCAGTGATTTTACATAACTTTTATACTTGACCTTCTCCAGATCTTAAGAGAAGCCTAAATCTAAGCAACATATCATGTTGGTAAGATCGAGATACGCCTCAATACACAATTGGTTTTACTTGAAATAAGTGATGTGGCTCTCATCACGTCTTTGACTTCCTAATCCATTTTACCAGCCATTTAGGAGTGGGTAAATTGAGGTCAGCCTCTATAGTGAGTGCACTAGCTGGGACTGAACTTGTGTGTTTGGAACTATGTCAGGACACAGTGACTCATCTGCCAGTGAATGTTCACATCTCTCCTTTGTTTTTCTAAATTTCTGTAACTTGAACATCGCTACTGTCTTTAGTTATATTCTATACAGTTGTATTGAAACAATCTATGTTGGATGCCTCCAGAGTGGCTTTTGATGCGAATCAGTGGATTTTTGTTTGATGGAAGAAACAGATTTTGGAAAGAGGAATGAACAGAAATGGAGCTTTTTCAAAAACTAGAGAAAGTTCTGATTGGAACAGGACAGTTTAAGAAGCCTTGTTTCTAACTAAAAAGGCTAAAATGGTGAAATAATTTAAAAACCTTGAGTAGAATACCTCAAAACATTCTTGTAGGCTAAAACAATTAATGCTATAGGTTCGATGCAACTACTTCTCTTGAGGAATTTTTTTCCTTTTATAATAATATTTAAAGATCAGTGAAGATGCATGTTTTCAGAGCATCATTTTCTGTAATCTTCTAACTTTCCCTAGTTTTTTTCCTAATGAACTTGCTGGGTTTTTTAAGTTTGGTACTTTTTTTGGATTTTTATGGTTACTGACTACCTTCCACTCAGAAAACAGACTGTACTACTTAAGAGAACTCATGCTTGAATTCTAATGCAAATTTGGTATCATCAGCCTCTCTCCAGCTGTTCTAATTCTGACATCCTCCATCTGCCTCTAAAATCACAATTTCTGCATCTGCACTGCCTTGCTTAGTATGCTATTTCTTTTTGTTTTCCATTAATTATTAATCTTACTTCATTTTTTTTTTCCCATGCAATCTTTAGCTTGCTAATTTTGTTTCTCACTTTTTCTGTTATCTTTCCACTCTCAGGTATTTATTTTGCATATGAAAAATGTGTAGTATCTGGAAAGATGTGATGTCTAAATCGCAGTATTTAGTATCTGTTGCAAGCTGACTCCTGGAAAATGTCTGGCAAACTTTTTCCTAGACATCTGTGGGCTCAGGGTCCTCTCCCGAGTGACTTGGGAGAGCAGAATTGCGGGACAGCAGATTAATGAATCTTGTCTTGCTAAGATAAGCAGACAAGCTGATGTGTTAATGTGTAAGGAACTGTTTCAATATTCAAGGAAGAAAAAAAAAAACAAACCCCACAGATAAAATGTGCAGTTTTGCCAAGACTGTGATGGAGATGTCTCTAAAGATAATTGTTCAACTAGTGACTTCATTACTGAAGGTCAAAGGGGATTTTGTTCACGTAATATCAACGTAATTTTGAAGAAGTAGTTGCTGGCACAGAATTTAAAGAAAAAAGATACAATTTGTAGTGAGAAGACAGGCACTAAATTGTGTGTATTTTGGAGTTGGGAAATGTGTACTTCATCTGGAGAAGCTATATGATGTAAACGTAGAAGCGGGGAGGATACATTTCTCAATTCATCCATCTCTCCTTGTTGAAAAGGTCATGTTTTGGCATTACGCCTCTTCTGCATTTTGTACACATAGAATGATAACATGCTTTGAAATACTGTTTTGCTAAGGAACAGTCTGGGTTTTATGAGTTATTACATAGGAATTTATAACTTTTTTTTATTCATAAACATGTTTTAAAGCAAGTGACAACTGTGGGGGGATGCTTTTAAATAAGTTTTCTTGATTGTACGAGCATTATCTGAAAAAAGGACAACCCCTGGAAAAGTGTAGGAAAAAATAAGGAACGTTAGCGGGGAAAATATTTCCTTTTATAGTCATTATGACTAGTTCTGTGAGCTGTGAAAGGCCTGTGTCAAAGTAGCTATGTATCTTTGATCTCAGCTTTCTGATTGTCTTTTAGGGACATAGAATCATAGGGTCGGAAGGGACCTCTGGAGATCATCTAGTCCAACCCCCTGCCACAGCAGGGTCACCCAGAGCAGGTTACACAGGAACGCGTCCAGGTGGGTTTTGAATGTCTCCAGAGCAGGAGACTCCACCACCTCTCTGGGCAGCCTGTGCCAGGGCTCTGCCACCCTCAGGGTAAAGAAGTTCCTCCTCATGTTTAGGTGGAACTTCCTATGTTCAAGTTTGTGCCCATTACCTCTTGTCCTGTCCCTGGGCACCACTGAAAAGAGCCTGGCCCCATCCTCCTGACACCCATCCTTTAAGTATTTATAAGTGTTGATAAGCTCCCCCCTCAGCCGTCTTTTTTCCAGACTGAAGAGACCCAAATCCCTCAGCCTTTCCTCATAAGAGAGGTGTTCCAGTCCCCTCATCAGCTTTGTGGCTCTCTGCTGCACCCTTTCCAGCAGTTCCCTGTCCCTCTTGAACGGGGGCGGGGGGGCAGATCTGGACACAGATGAATGTAAGTCATCCCTGTATACAACAGTGCACCTATTGGGCATTCTGTGGAGGCTCAGGAAGGTCAAAAACTGCAGTTCCAGATTTTTATGCTCTCGTGCAGTATAACACCATACTTAAAAGAATCAGTTGGATTCCCACATTTAAAGTCTCTGCGTTCATATGGAACAATAAATAGGACATGGATCCACTTGGATTTCTAATAAGAATAGGTTAAAAAAAGCTACCTACTAAAGGTTTGATGTAATTAAATTTAACTTAAGGTTAATATTTAAAAGCATCTATTTAAATTACAACAGAGGGAGGAGCAATCTATACTGATGAGAAAAAGAAATTAGCTGTTGTAAGCAGACAAAGTTGAAATATTATGCTTTCACAACTTACAAACTTTAGTAACCACAAGCTCTTAAGGGCTTGCTAAGTTGTGAGATTTAACACTTAGCTCAAAGACTGTGTGGTACTTCGAATTTATATTAACCTCAGTGACCTACCCGGTCAGCTTGTCTTTAATCCTTCTCTACTCCCAGCTCTATGCCAATGCCTTCTGCCTCTTGAATTCATGGATGGTATTTACAGCTATGGCCTTAAACACTAACACGTTCTGTAAATTCTCTGCTTCTAGACAAAGCTATGTGCAAACATCTTTATTTGTGCCATTAGTTTTATAGTTTAAGTTTTATAAGTTAAGTTTTATACCGTGGCTTTCAAACCTTTTTTTATGATTACAGTTAATTTTACTTGCTTTTCCCAAAAAAACCTTCATAACTTTAGCATTTCCTACAAGGCTATTCCTGTTTACTAATAATTTCCATTTATTTAATGTGCTCTACTAGCATTGTCCAAAGCTGGAATTGTACTTCTTCCCCTTTATCAGACCTTTGCAATCATAACATTGAGTGTGTCAAAAGTGAAAGGGAATCATAGAATTTGTGTTCTAATGATCTTAGGAATGATAAATTCCAGCCTCCCAGGCTTTGCCACTTGTCCAGGGTTACCTGCGGCCTGACATAAAGGAATAAATAAATAGATTTCTGTGTATAATACCGTGAGCGCTTATGAAATCTACGTATTTATAAACAATATATATTTCAAGCAGAGAGGAACTGAGAGGGGGCCCTGAGTCAAAAATTCGAATGCTAACTACAAAATACTTTGTTGGTAGTGGAGCATGGATTTTTGCACATTAAATGTCGATTGTAATGGATGTTTATCAAGTTTTAATTGTCTTGATTTCTGTTTCATTTCAGTAAAATACAGAGATAACTTAGAAGAACCATTGGGCTTCTGTTTAAAACACTGGAGTTCTACTGTTGTAGGCTTACTCTAGGCTTTACTAACTTGTAGTCAAAAACTAGTCAAGGAGTTCGAGTATCTAAACAAAACTATGCAAGAGTTTGAGAGGGGGGAACTGATTTTTAAATTTTTTTAGTCTTGGCAAGATCAGCTCACGCTTGTGCTGTCATAGACTTCATTCATTCACTCATTGCCATCAACTTGTTCATCAGAACATCTAAGTGGTCTGACATGGGTTTCCAGTGTTCAGCATGAAACCAAGGGAGTGTGCTGGATGTGAAGTACTTCACCACATCCGTTGGGCTCCCTTTGCTGGGCAATGGCAAACTAGTCTTTGGACTGATTCTTTGTACTCATATTTGTAAGTTGTTATGGTATTTTGTTTCAGTTTTTTGGTTATTTCAGTCTCTGTAGCTCTTAAGCAACGAGTAGCAATCCATACCTGTATTTTGTTTGGAAAGTATGTTTGCAATATGTTTCTCCTTATTTGGCTAGCAGGAAAACGAATGGGCACGTGTGATACGCTACAACCGTGTTGCCATCCTCCTGTTGTCAGATTGCAGCCTTCTGCTGAAGGGCTGTCGGTGCCATGCTCCTCTCAGAGCACAGGCGTTCCCATCTTGACAGAAATAGCTTTTTCTCAATTTTGCAGCTGGGAATGGTGTTCTGGGAGTAGTTCCCCAGGAACAGTGTTCTTTGTTACCCAGACAGACTGTTCTTTTAACCCTTGTTCTGGTAGTTCTGCTGCTGCTTTCACACACACACATCTTCATTTGTATTGTGTTCATAGCAGTCTTAGTCCTGTTACAAATCTATTAAAAATGTGATAGTTACCTAAATCCCACTGAAGTCCAAACTTGCAATCCTGAAATCTGCAAGTCAGCTAGTTTCCATCCACGGAGGTGCCTAGAGATATTGGAAGTTGACTTAAGTTCTCTGTAAAGTTGTTTTTTCCTGAGTGCTTACGCAAGTTTTGATGCCTAGATGTTAATTTTGACGTGTGTGAAGAGCTTGTTGAATACTTTATATGTACGTTTGACTGGAATTGAGAAACTCAGCGTGCCTTCACCCTCCAGCTCTGAAAGGTGTGATTCACTAGGCTTTGTAGTAGAACCTGCCTTCTCACAGCTTAGTGATGGGCACTTCTTATAAAGCATGGGCAGAAACAGTCATACTGTGTTCAGAATGTGAGAGACGGGGTTTGGCTCTTCAGGAGAATAAAAATTCCTGTTCTACCCTCTCCAGTGAGTACAGTCAGTGCCAGCTTATTCTCTGTCTGTCTGTCCTGCTGAAGCCATGGTGCTGCGTGGAATTCTGATTTGTTAGGCTAACGTAATGCTAGAAAAAGCATGACTAATGGCCAAGACCATGAGGACAGAGAAGCTTGCTTTCAGGGCTGGTTCTCTCTTCTGCCTGGTGACTTCTGTGTAAGTATTAAGCTTTAATGCTCACCCATCTGTATTATTTCTCTCCTGGCTAGCTGTAAGCAGTTGCATACAAAATGTTCTGACTTTAGATAACTGCCTTGTTAACATCCTGGGAGACTTTTCCTTTTAAGATGCTTACTAAAGCACACGATTTTTTTGGGATAGCACGCTTTCTCCATATATGAAATAAAAAAGAAATAATACTGCGTATGTGAAAAGCTTCTCGATAGCTAAAACTATTAGTGGTCTTGTGATTTTTCTGCTTGTGCCATCAGAAATAACTGTTGGAGAGCAAAAGGATAGCTCTTTTCACAAGCAGGCCCCATTTACCAAAATATTTCCACATGCTACAATGTGATATTAATATACAAAACAAAGAGTAGCCTGAATGGAAATAAAATTATCTCCATGTTTAGTTGACATAAATATATAACTGTACTTTGCTGCTGCCCACAGTATCTAGCTGTGATTGGAAATCCTCTTGAAATTGCTTAGTATTAGTGAAGGAAAAATACTACCTGTCATTTATCTGGTTTTACGTCTTTTTGTTAGACATAATATGAATATGTCAGCTATTTATTTCTGTGCAATATTGGTTTTATTCATGTCAACACTACAAGGTGGTTCTGCCTTGCGCTCCTCTTGTTGCAAGAATTTTTGGACCGCATTTGTACAGCTAATATACTACCTGATATAGTCAGAATTTCTCAAGTTCTTTCTTAGTCTTGGATGAAGAAACAAGAAGGATCTTTAAGATTTGCATGTAGCCTCTATATTCACTCAATTAGAAATCAGTTGTGTAAAATGTTGAGCACCTCTGATTTGACTGATTTAAGTGAGTATGCAAGCGGAGCTTTGTAAATCATCTACGGCCAGGCTGAATACTCAAATAAGGTTAAGAACAAAAGTTTGGGTTTTTTTCCTTGGGGTTTTATTTTTACAGTCACTAAGTAGCTAAATTTTAAACATATTTTTGAAACAAAGTAATAATTTTCTTTATTCCAAGTAAAGACCTTTGCATGTATATTTCTTTAATGCTAATTTCTTTTTCCCAGACAATGCAATGCTAAATTTGCAAATAGTTTCAGCTGGCCCGAGATCACTTTGGATGAAAGCATCAGCACCTTCAGTCATGTTAAATGAATGTCTTAACTTCTTTTGTTCTTGAATTATTTTTGTTTATGCTGCTGCGAATTAGAAAAATAGTATTAATATTGCATGCCCACATTTGCCTCTGGTTATTTATGCTTTTTTACTATTGAAGAGTTAAGCGTGCCAAGCAAAACCGCTGGATTTCTGCCAAATAAATGGCCTGACAAAGAATTACAAAGCCAATAATAAATGGAGCCTCAAGTTAAATTCAGGGAAAGTGACATGAGCCTAGTAAATCCAAGTGGGACAGTGTAAGAAATGCCCATCATCTCCAAATTATACAGACAGTACTATGGAGTGTGCTGGTGACAACAGACAGGAACACTCATAAACCCACTGCACATTTCAGTGGGAACATTCCCAAATAACATAAAAGGTAATATCTTAAAATTTTATCGAACTTTATGTATTGAAACCATACGGTCTGTATTTTTTTCAGGTTCCAATTTCGTAATGGTCCCAGCTAATACAGTTTTTCAGTTCTCCTTCGTTCACTGTAGATAATGTAGGTTCATTGAAAGTTTGAAACAGCTGCAGTTTGTATTTAGTCCTGGTAAGAAAAAGCATTCAGAGTCTGTAATTTATAATCCTCCAAAAAAACCCAAAGGTAAAATAAAACTTCTGAAGCTTGCTTGTTCTGCTCCTTCTTGCCCTCACTAATTCTGGAACCAAGGAGGGAAGATCAGCTGTGATATTCATAAATGATTGCTATGTCAACATTTTTTAATCGGTGTAGTACTCTTGTATGTCACATTGAGATTGCACCTGTTGTAATGGATGGATTTATTTTTTTTTTTTTATGGTGTGGTGTTTTACTTAATGTGAGCGAGAACATCGGCCTTCTGAACTGGTATTGATAGAAAACAGGGTCATTTTTCTTGAATGAGCAATGTGTTTCTAGCATCTTACCACTTGTCACTGTTGAAAGGTGTTAAAGGGTGAAAGACTGCTATAGGAAAAGAATAAAATACATTTTTAGATGATAGGTTCAATACACTGAAGTAATGACACTGATTTCTGTTTGAATCTTGACCTGAAGAGGTTTTCAGCTGATTTTTTTTCCCCCCTTGTACCGATTTTCTCTTTCTGACTCTGTTGAATAAATATTGCAGGAAGTTTTCAGACTGTAAAGAAGGTTTTTATTTCTTTTTGAGTATTTTTGCTTGAGTTTTGTAGATTTTTTTTTTTTTTAAGCTGGTAAAGGTTTCTTTCAGGCTTCTACTGTTAAATGTTGAATACACAAATGCATACAAAGCAAATCTGAGGGTTCATCTGACTTCCCAGGATCAAAGTAAGCTTTTTTCAAGTATTAAACGATACTACGTTCCTGCAGATGTCACAGAAACAACTGACGGTTAGAACGATAGCAGATTCCTGTGGAGTTCATGTCAAAATTTTAGTCTGAGTGTTTAAAAAGTTGCCTATTTATATTAATATAATCTCGAATGGACAAAACAGCACAGGTATGTATTCTTCCAAACGTATCATACTGTTTCCTATATATACTCCTGCTATTTACATAGAAAATACTTAAAAGCCTTTCCTGGTAATTTACTTTATGTGATTCTTGTACTGTAATCCTGTTCTTTTTATTTTTTACTTCAGTATCTTAGGAAGGCTAGCTATGTTATATTCTTTCCTTCAAAACAAGACAAAAACCCATCAGTACTTTCTCTATCGATATTTTGTAATAGCTGCCTGCTTCCTGGGGTATATTTGCATGGCACAGCTCTTCTTTACCCACGTGATCCGTGGATTTGTGAGGTTATAGATGGAAGTGGTAGCAAGGTACTTAACTACAGCTGGTTTGCTGCGAGGTAATTTGCTCTCATTACGTTGGGATTATGTGAACCGAAAGACCTGAGAATTCAAAAGCTGACATCCAGGAAAACTGGTGGCCTTACATTCGGTGCCTCTGTCCACCTGTGGAAGGGACTCCTGGATCAGTTGTTGGGACATCTGCTGGAAATGCTGGTGGAACCAATTGATCACATCCTGTTGCCTCTACTAATTTTTTGAGCTATATCTGTCTCTTCTCTCTCCCTCTTTTTCTGACACTGAGCTATAGCTGTGGTGGTCTAAAGACTTGGCAAGAAGATTGTCCTGCCTACAAACCTATCTTGTCTTTTATTTCTGTATTGGTTTCTTACTGCTTTGTGTGGTCTTGTATTTATCTCATGGTTATTTGTATTTACCTGTGCATTTTCTTCTGCTGTCGAAACATTTTCCCATTGAAATATTTTGATTTGAAATATTTTAAAGCTAGAGTGGCGTTGAGATATTGCTAAAATTATGCCAGAGGTAATCAATGCGATGGTTCTTATGGCCACTTCTTGGCTGAACCACTGCACCTATAATTCATATCAGATGTCTCTAATGTCATGCAGCTTAGTCAGGGTTGAGGAATGAGGTAACTCATGGGTGATATGTCTGAAAATTGTATTTCTTAAGAAAAAACTTAGACTAGAACTACCTGATATACAGTTTTTTTGAAGTATTTCATGAAGAAGCCAGCTAAAATATCACCTAACTTGAAATATGATGATTTTGTTTTGCATAGCAAATAAAAGAAATTTTTTGTTTACATCAGACCAACTTGAAGTACACTTTTTTTTTTATTTTAAAACCTAGGAAAAATATGAGTTATGTCATTTTGCAAGGAAATATCACTATTTAGGAAAGAGTAGTTTGGTGTAGAGATGGCGAGATGGCATACAAATTAGCCATTTTTTTTTTTTAATAGTTATCTCTATGGAACTAAAAATTCATCTTTTGCAGGGAGGCCCATTTACAAAGAAAAGTGTTTGAAAGAAAGTAGTAATTTTTTGATGGTGTATGTCAAGCATGGAGCCTTCAGAACACAGTGGGAACAGGGCTTGTGTCCTTTTTCTCTTCCCTTTTTGTTATCAAGATGTTGGATATCACAGTGAAGATGAAAGAAAAAGAAGAAAAGAAATTGAAATTTTAATTTCAAGTGAAATCATGAGACTTTTAAAAAAAAGACACGATAAGCGTAGGTGTGTGCTCGTTGGTGGCTTTTTTTTCACTGAAGTTAAGATTGTACCTCATTCTGTCCTTCAATAAGAACACAATTCCTTACCTAAGTCATTTCAGTAATCTTTTTTTTTTTTTAGGTGAGAATTATTCTTTCTATGGGCTTCCTGCCTTCCTGCTTTGAGTACCATGAGTGTTCTTAATGAAGTCGCTTTTATTTCTTTTATTTCTCTATGCATTTAGTGTCTGATAATTACTTCAGAAAGCCTTAAAGTCCCTGTGAAAAAAATACAGATAACTTGTTTAAAGAAGTGAAAAAAGGAATGAAGATCTATTTGAACTGTCTGTCCTTCCCCAGGGTGTTACATAAATTCATACAGTAAAATCGTGGTCTGTTCAAGTATTCTTTCCAATCTGTGCAGTACTTTTCTCTAAAAGTAACCTTAGAGATGACAGTAAAATCGACTTATTGAATGCCTGGCTACTCATTGTAAAACACCAGAAAACATGGAAGTGTTTTAGTTCATACTCTACAGATGTTACTAATCCTCTGAAAAGCCTTCTAAGCACAGTATTTTATTGGTTTATACAGGATTTCATAATCCTAAACCATCAAGTTTAATACTCTTTTTTGTTTTCAGTTTATTGTCAACACCCAACGTAGTGGACAGAGCAGATTGATTAGAAAGGTGGCACAGGACTGAATTGTAAAAAAGAATGCACAGAGCTACCTGGGACTTGTGCATTATAACAGGTGGATACATTAATTATGACTTTGCTGATTAACTAGTTTGGCATATAGACCAGATATCACTCCAGGATAGTTTTATTTAAAATGTTCAGAGGTGGTGGTATTTGTGCATTTTACATCATTCCATAGTTAATAGAGTGAAATCTCAGGCTGTTCTAAGCAACTTTGAAGATAGAGTTGTAGCATGGAGAGTATCTAGCTTTTTTCAATAATGTTTACTTAGCAGGGATAACTAGTGTACTGCACTTTGGTATTTCCAAGGGAAGCATTTTAACCTTACCGTGGTAAAAAATGAAGGGAAAAAACAATTGTTAATTGGAAGGGAATTAATGTGTATTCTGCTTCATAGGATTTGCTGTATCTAATGACAAGAAGTTGAGTGGCATTAAATATATAGTGGAATAGAAGGTAAAGATCTAGACTGAAGCTTTTTAATAACATTTGTATCTGTAGCTAATGAAGAATAAATGTAATACTAAAATGCAAATAATAATTCTAATTAAAATCAGCTTTGTGTCAGTGAAACTCTACTGTGTCTTGTAAGGTAACTCATGATTTAAGTTAATGTAAGAAGAGAGGGGCTTCTGTCATATTATTCTGCTTTTTAACATTCTTGGAGTGAAAGTTACATGTAGTATAAAGAGTTTTCTCAGTTGGGGGGGAGAAGAAAAATATCTTTATCAGCAGACAGTGAAATAATATCTGAATTCTTTCCCATTGGAACTTGTAGGTTTTGGCAATAGTTTGTTTTAAAGGTGGCCTAGTTACAATTCCACTGCATGTCTATTTAGAAGAGAGGGAAAGATGTTGCTTTATCTAATCAATTGCAGTTTTTTTTTCTTTCAGCAGGTAGTCTCACAATATGTTTTAAAGATGTTGCTCTTAATTGATCAATAGTTTATGTGACGAGTACATCTGTAAACGTGTCCTGAAAGATTAACAGATGTTAAAGAATTCAAGTTCTTACAGGTAGAAGATAAAGCATGGCAGTTCTTTTTCATAACAGTGATGTTTTTGTCAATAACACCTTTGTCTGATGACCATGTAGCTCTCCTTAAATATGTATACGAAGCATAATGGTAGCTAATTATATAAGACTGATAATGTATTCACAAAAGCAGAGCTCATTCATATTTCCTGGAATACATTAGGGTTGCCTTACAGATAGGAGTATCTGCGCTGTTATAGATCCATCCAATGCTGCAAACTTGATACACAAATGAGTAGGAGGATTCTGCCCTGAAATGTCTTATAACATCTAAAATTTGGCACATAAACCCTTCCTATGTCACTGATAACTTTTCATTAAAAGAAAGTTTATTGAGGATGGAAAGGTAGACCTTTGAGGGGGAAGAACTTCCAAATTTACCATTGTTTCCCTTGTAAATCCAATCTGTGTGGTGGAGGAAGAGTCTTAAATATATGTGCGTATGTGACAGTCATAAAAGACTATTTCATTAGTTGGATGGCAATAAAAAGCTCACTTTGGAAACTGTAAACATGAAATTTCCCAACTCTGAGGAATTTATTTGGTAAACTAAACAAAATCTTTTGATGTAACGTTTTTGTTTGTTGTAGAGGTAACGTTCTTAATGCTTTTTTTTTTTTTTCTTAGAAAAAAGTGAGGAAAAGCACATTCAATGCAAGTATAACAACCCATTCCACTCCACAACCTACTGTAATTCTGCGTCATTAGTCGGTCATTCCCTGCTGCTGGTTCAAAGACTTAGAGCTGGCAGCAGTAGAAGGCTGTTATCAGTGGTAGAGGAGAAGCTGCTGCTGTAGAGCACCAAAAGGATATGTTAACTATATTTGGCCTGCACAGACCGTTCCTTTTCCTTCCTTTTTTACTTGAACTCTTTTTGCTGCTCTCCTGGTTTTGGGGAGCTCCTGTTCCATATAATCCTGCAAGAAGGAGGAGGAATTTGAGGCTTTGTGAGGAAGAATATGGCATGGGGAAGCAGTTCAGCATTGCTTGCTTTACTTTGTGGTCCTGGCTTTTTCCTTCCTGAATTCTTGCTACAAAAGTAGTAACTTACAGGCATTGTTGCTGCAAGCTGTTGCTGTTGATCTTTTGGCCGTGGCATGGAATCAGGCCTGCAGAATGTTCGTTCGCTTATTAGTGTAGAAGTCTGCCAAATTGGAAATTATTAATGCTTTAAAACTGGCTAGATATGGGCCAAAGACAAAGGAATTGTCCACTTCCAGGGTTTTCTCTGATGAACTTACAAAGCATATTGCAAGAGCAAGCTCTGAGGAATACATCAGAGCTTATTAAAAAAAAAAATCATAAAAATAGACCAGAGTAGAAAGTGTTTGTCAGCTTTAAGAGGGGTTTTTAAGAGTACCATATATATGTACAGCATAAATATAAATATGACACTAATATTTTAAATGTTTTATTTAAAATTGAGTTTAATGTTTTAATTTTTTAAAAGAATCAATTTTAGGTGTTTAGACTATGTATTTCTGTCATAGAAATTACAAGGAACACATTTGGAATAGTCCAAATGCACAATAAATGTGCAATTGAATCTGGTACTCGTTTGATACAAACACTAGACGTCCTGACCCTTATTATGACTCTACATATTTAGATCATGGTCAGAGAGTTAGTTTTTTATAAAAACACTGATATTTCTGTACAAATGCTACTGAAATAAATAATATTCAGTGCTTATGATTATTTAACAATTTATCTGTGTAATGGCACAACTGATTTTATTTAAATATAAGATGCTTTATGCATAAGCATGGAATGCACATTCTCTAGAGAGAATCTTGACGTTTGTGCTGATGATGTGCAGTATGACCTGATGCGGTACTGCTTTGCTAAGGGAGTGAATCTCTTCAAAAAGATTAGCTTATGCCCCAGCAAGAACTGAGGCTTTGATGCAGTTTATTTGTTGGTGCTAATTCTGCAAACTGCTATATACCAAGGATGATCTAGAAAAATATTGGTTCTGGTTACAAAACACCTGATCATATATGTATTTGTTTTTAATATACAGTGGATAGAGATACATCCCTGCAAATGGATGAAAAAGAGAGATCTCCCAAGACTAGGTTAGATATTCCCTAAAAATGAGTCATTTGCTTTCCCACTGTGTTGGTTTATTGGGGGTGGAACTCCTCCAACTCTATTTGTTAATTGCTTTTTTATTTTCTCTCTCTACCCATCTGTTGTAATTGATTGTGGTTGCTTTTTCAACACACATGAAAAACAGTAGCAGCAGAACTTTATTCTTGCTCTGTATGGTAATGATTTCTTGTAACTCCACAGTTGTATTTAATGTAGTGAAAAAGTGAGCGCACAAATCCAGACTTAATTTGAAAGTAGCTTGTCCTATTTTAGTTCCTTGTTCAGCGCTTTCTCCCAGAGGACTGTGATGCTATAGAATGAAAGCTTTCTATATGTGTCTGTATGGTCTCTTACAATTTAAATGTGAAAGAGGTTCCTGGGTATGGTTTGTCACCCATGAAGGAAAAAAAAAAAACAAACCCACAACACAACAACAAAACAACTCAAAACCCCACAACTTTTCTCAAGGAAGCAGTCTATCCATTTGGTCCTTGGGATGCAGACCTTTGCAGAACCTGCACATTACATTAGCATCGAGTAGTTTTCACTGTTGGAATCTAAATAACTGGGTGCTGTTCTTGAAATTTCCATATGTGATTGTGAAGTTGATTCGCAAAGCACTCGTGAAGCCTGTGTGCGCCTTTGCAGAATTTTGGATGCGGCCCATTTCCTGACCTGAGGCTTTGTAACACTTGATTCCCTGTGGCTCCTTTTCTAGTGATACATACAGTGGATCATGTGCGAGGATAATTCCAGGTTGCAAAATGCTATGAAATTCTTGGACGGCTGAAGCCACAGATCTTATGAAGCAGTAAATTATCTTGTTATTGGCAGAAGAATGCAGGGATTTTGAGTAGGCAACAGTGATTTATTCAGCTAACATTAAGCAAGTGTGGTGACATCTGTAGCTATGTTGACCCATTTATATCTGTATTAAATTGAACCAGAAGTTTGACACTCATAGCCTTTAGGATTGTCTCTATTCTGTAATCTGTCACAATTTCCAAGGAACACTGCTAATCTAATGTGGCTTCCTGTATTATAAAATAGGTCATTGGGTTTAGCTGAAGTAATTTTTTTTCAAATACGGTAGCCACTGTACTGTTTTTACTGTTCCACTTACTTTTTTTAAAAAAAAAAAGTCAATGTAGAACCTACCACATGTCACAGGAAATGGTTAGTTAGTGGTTAAATGGCCTTCCTGTAATAAGTACATATCCTCACACCTGAATTAATCTATTTTCAGTTTATTTTCATTTGTGTTTAGGTCCTCTGTTAGCTACTTCGTTTTTCCCCTCAATGTAGATACTTCTGAACTGTGACAGTTGCCCACCTCATTGTTAAATCAAATTGTTAAATCAAAATACACTGTGTAGTGTATTTTCTGAACTTTCAGTCACTCTTGCTGATCTTCTCTGTATCTCCTCTAACTTTGTTCATTATTCATCCTCTCTATTTTTTTCAGTTTTTATCCCTGTTCTGTGCAGATTGCATCACCAAATGTTAATGTTTGGCTGATAATCCACCAGGAGCCTTCAAGACTCTTGCTAAAGTACCTAGATTATTTAGGTTTCTTTACTTTAGAAGGCTCTAGTTTCTATCCAGAATACATCTGTGTTTCCTGAAGAGTGAGCTAATAAATACTAATACAAAAAAAGTAAAATATTTGGGTTCATGATGCAGTATTTTAACTGTTGGCTTTTAAGTGTGCAGATTCAAAATTCAGCTGTTACATCTTAGTGTTTCTTCCTGCATCTCCTAGATTGATTAATATACAGCTCTCCATCTAATTAGTCCTGATTGTCTGATGTAATTGCCACTGATTCCCACTAACATTAGTAGGAGCTATATAAAGACTTTACTGTGGAAAATCTTAGATCGACACTTAAAAAAAAAATCTGAAACTGCAATAAAAAAAATATGCCACACTCCTCTCTTATGTCTGCCACTTGTTTGGAAGAGTCAGAGTGCATCAGCTTTGGGCTAGCTATGGTCAGACTATGTTGAATGGCACATTTTTTTATTATGTTTCTATAGCAATTTGAGATATTTCAGGATAATTGGGGTGACTAAATTAATATAAATTAGTACTATGAATATGAAACTAGGTGAGCATGTGTCTGTCTTGCTTCCTGAATTCAAATCCTGTGCAGCTTCTTCAGTGGTATTTAAAGTAGCCAAGAAATACAGTAAAGGAAACATTACTTAATTCAGATAACTTCACATATACATTCACTGTCACAGTAACAGTGAGAAGATGGAGGTATTCTGAAAAAAGCATTAAGAGCCATGAAGTACCTTTTCAAGTACCTACAGAAAATGCCCAGAAAGAGCAAGTGAGTTTTCTATAAAAGTACATGGACTCCATTAGTGGGTTCAGATGTAAGAGGTAATTTTTTTTAATGGACATCGCTATAGATCAGTGTAACATAATTTATATAGGACAAATGGAAATGGAACGAGTAAATGGGTTGGCATGATATTTAAAAGCACTTACAGTGCTGGGAAACTACTGAATAATTTTCCAGTGAAGAAATATAAACAAAGCGGACTAATATTAGGCATATTTCAAGTGGCACTGAAGAAATCCTGTCTCTTCTGAAGATAACACTGTATCAAAGGATGCTCACAGGAGACTTTTAACTACTTACGTCTCTGTTGAGTAGCACTTTCAGCAAATTAGCAAGGAAATTCATAAATTACAGAGAAGTCAGATTCACTAAATGGAAAGCAGAGGATCCTGGAAGAGACATCCTGAGTGCATTTCTTGCTGACTTGAAAGGAAGTAAGTGAAAATGGGGAAAATTGGAGAAGTATATCATTAGTGACCAAAAAGCAGGTTCATGTTAGTAAGGAATGCAATTTACTGATCTATTTAAAGCTGTGAGTTTCAGCATGAACGGCAAATAACTACAGTGAATAAAGAACAGTGGAAAAAAAATAGTGTTAAGACCCAGAAGGAACATCATGAAGAGCATGACGTGTTTCTCTGCTGGTTTTTAAAAAGGCGAGTTTGGGTTACAAATAGATGAACCTTTGGAATGCTTCAATTGTCCTGAAGGGTCATTATATGAAAGGTCAATATTCAAAACAGCTCAAAGTTAGATCATGGGTCAAGAAGCATAAGTCTCTTCAACTGTGGGTATAAGTACTTGAAACATGAAACCAAACATGACGGTGATGAATGAGGGAGGCACACAAACGTCTGGTCTTTACAACAGTTTTTACAGGGCTCATTACCAAATGCTTCAGAAGTTTATATAAAGAAATATTAACCTGAATGAGGTGGATAGGAGTGTACTAAAAGCAGGTGAGAAATAAAATTAAGCAAAACATGACTAACTTGATCACCTTCTGCAACAAAATAGCAGAAGTTGTTCATCTGGACTTCAGCAAAGCCTAAGACGCTGTTTCCCACAGCCTTCTCCTAGACGAACTGACAAGGCAGATTGGATTATGTGGTCTTCAAGATGGGTAGGAAATGGGCTAAGAGATTGCACTCGGAGGGTGGTAATCAATGGTTTTTACTCAAGCTGGCAGCCTGTCACAAGTGGGCTCCCCCAGGGACTGATGCTGGGCCTCATGCTGTTCAACATCTTCGTAAATGACCTAGATGATGCGATTGAAAGCACTCTCACTAAGTTTTGCTGATGACACTGAACTGGATGGTGATGTGGACATGTCAGAAAGGAGAGCCATCTTGCAGAGAGACCTGGACAGGCTGGAAGAGTGGGCTAGCAAGAACAGTATGAAGTTTAACAAAGGCAGTTGTAAAGTCCTGTACCTGGGATGACATAGCCAAAGAGCCCAGTACAGGCTGGGCTCGGTGTGGCTGGGGAGCAGCCTTGCTGAACGGGACGTTGGGGTCCTGAAGGACAACAATCTGAACACGAGTCAGCAGTGTGCTGCTGCAGCAGTAAAGGTAAATCAGATGCTGGGCTGCATCCACAAGTGCATTACTAGCAGAGATAGTGATCATCCCACTCTATTCAGCACTTGTCAGGCCACACCTGGAGTACTGCACCCAGTTCCGGTCCTCAAAATCCAAAAAAGATGTGGAAAGACTGGAAAGGGTCCAAAGGAGGGTCACAAAGACAATCAGAAGGGGCTGGAGGATTTGTCCTATGAGGAAAGACCGAAGGAGTGCAGGGTCTTTTCTTCCTGGAGAACAGAGGGCTTGGGGGGACCTCATCACAGTATCCCAGTACTTAAAGGCAGCTACAAAAAGGATGGAAGCTCCTTCTTCACAAGGAACAATATGGAGAAGACAAGGAGCAATGGGTGCAAGTTGCAGGAGAGGAAGAAAGTTTTTACAATGGGAACAGTCAATTACTGGAACAACCTCCCCAGGGACATGGTGGAGTCCCCGTTGCTGTAGGTTTTCAAGATGTGCTAGATAATCTCATCTAGACTCCCTTTCCTATGAAACGTTAGGCCAGATAATCTTCTAAGGTCCCTTCCAACCTCAACTGCTCTATGATTCTATGAAAAGCAACTTAGAGAAAGCCTAGGAGAGGAGAAAATTGTTGCTTATCATAAAGCAATTTAAACTGGTATCGTGAAGTAACTGTATCATGAGAGACAATGATCCTTGATTGATGTATGAAAGGAGCAGGATATGGTTTTCTGAGTTTGGCCCTCTGCTGAAGTTGAGGCAATAATAAAGAAAGGAGAAAGAGGGAAAGATCTTCCTTTAAGGCATCTGTTCTGAAGCATCTGAAATCAGAAGGGAAAGATCACCAAAGCATACCTGACCTCCAAAATATTTTTATTATATATTGTGTTTTGTTAATACAGTATGTTGGTTAATAATCATTTGTATGATATCCAGGTATCCAAAATTATTATATGTGGGTTCCCCTGTGAAATATCTGGCTGGTAATTGTTTGCTTTCCTTAATTGGAAAAACTCGGTTCCATAAACTGTTTTTAATAATATAAAAGCAAATGAAAAAAAAAAAAAGGGGGTGATGATATTTATAGGGAAGTGTGTAAGGGGGAAAGGAGTTTTCTTTATGAGCTATTTTTTCCAGCAACAATAAATATTAATTTTTCTGGCAGTTATTTGGAATGTGCAAAGAAATACAGCACTCCAAGGGAGGCCAATAGCATTCAGGCGCAGAAACTGATGTGCTGAGGGAAAATGTCTAGTTTTTTTTCCTTAACAATAACTATAAATATTTGAAGAGCGTAAATGCTAAAGCACAGAAGCACAAGGGGAGTAATGCGATGGGAATCCTAAAGTGAAAAATTCAGATTGGCTGAGTATTAGGAAAAAAAATGATTGGCAGTGAGACTAGGTAATGTAGTGGAGCACTTTCCCAAAGGTATTGGTAAAAAGCCCTGTCTCAGTCTTTACTGAATTACTTCCGAATAGATTGTATAAAGAAGCAAAAGCTATTCTGTGGGGTAACATGCTGTTCTTGGAGAGCTGTGCTAGAGGACTTAATAGGTTTGCTACAAGTCATTTCTGTGAATCATTTTGAAATGTGTTACAGATTTTTGCTCATTGTAAGTAGTTCTGTAACATTTCTGACAATTCCTACTCCGGTGGATCATAGTGAGTTTGTGTTCATTGCAAACTTAGTAAATCAGTATCCCATAACAGTATTTTATATACATTATTCATTACACTTTTGTGAAATAGACTGTTTTAAAGAAGAGGAGGAAATAGGACAGCGCAAAAGATATAAGATGTCTGTCTTCGGGCAAGGGGAGTGTTTAGGGAGGGGATTCTGGAAGTTTACAGCCCTAGTGATTTCACTGTGACCTGGATTTCCTCCCTTTTTCCTAGTCTGTTTCTTCCTATATTCTAAGATGTATAAGTGTTCTGCAAAACAATATTGACTTAAAAATGATCCAAAGGAAATGAGCACAGAGGGGTTTAGGAACACACTTCCTGAAAGGACCTGACCTTGTCTCCCAGATGCTAACAGTATTTCTTCAAGGCCATGTATATACTTTCCATAGGCACAAGCTGGAACCAATAGAAGGAGGCTCATGAGTCTTTCAAGAATTAATTCTTCTCCAGCACACAGGATATTCTGAATATTCACCCTTTGAAATGCCATCAGGAAGGACACTCATTTCATACTGAATAGCCCTTGGTGTTCATAAACTTCAGCTGTAGGTATCCTGCTGTGGATGCTGGAAGTGATATGTATTTGAGTTGTCCGTTATATATTACTCCTTTCCACTTCAAGAGGAAGAAACTAAAAGTACTCGTGGAGATGTTTTGATCCCTGGATGTGGACTTGAGCAACACTATTGATCAATCACCATGTGCCTATCTGTCTCCATGTCCTCCCCCCTCTCCCCTCCTCCTTTTTACTGTGCCCATAGCTGAGAGTTTCACGAGCCTCTAGAGGGGATGCTTAAAATAATTACCATATTACTTTTTCATTCAGGCAGTTCTTACGGATAATGTTTATTTTGTGATCATAAGATGGAAAAGCACATTCCAGTCTTTCTGCTTTCTCATCCCTTGTGCCCAGTGTGCATATGTTTTTTCAGATGATACAAGGTGCAGGTCAGCCACTGCTGTGTTCATAAATATTCATACCTATATAGGTGGTGCTGGGGGAAACAAGTGACAGGTTAGCATAAATTAAGTATTCAGCAGAACTCAGCAACATCAGGATTAAAATGGAAATATGCATGATACAGGAAAAACTGATCCGAGAAAATATTTGAAAAAAAAATACTTCTCTATTTTTCGTCAATCACTATATTTGGAAAAAAATTAAATATTTTGCTCTGTATGAGATATGGCAAGTTAAAAGATGGTAAAATGCAGATTGAATTTCAAGAAAAAGCCAATAAACTGACAAAAGTAGCC
Source organism: Alca torda (assembly GCA_008658365.1). NCBI lineage: Eukaryota > Metazoa > Chordata > Aves > Charadriiformes > Alcidae > Alca > Alca torda. The sequence continues at coordinate 9,875,464 of CM018078.1, forward strand.
AGAACCTGTCAGGAAAATGTTGATGAGTCTTGTTCTTCCAGAATCAGAGAACAGAAATTCTCAAAATGTCATTGTCCTGGACATTATAAAGCTGCAAGCCTTGCTTGAGAGCAATGTTCATATGTATTTAGATGTTTGATGCCTCTATTCTCCATTTGTTTCATCAAGATTCTCTTTCCCTAACTGGAGATATTAATCGTTTTTAGACCATTTAATACATAAACTGTAGTAAGTGTTTGAACTATGTCCCTGGTATGTCTTCCACAATAACTAGTTAGTACCTCAAATTAGCAACAGATATTTGGTGATGTGTTACACTAACACACAACAACAGAAAGTTCTGTGCGAATATATTATTGTAATGCATCATCAGAGTTGTACCAAAATTGTTTGGTACAGTTGGCCAGCATGAACACCTCAATGTCAATTTTTAGGTCCTTACAACCTTTGCTTGCAAGATGTACGTGTTTAGTGGATGCCTTCCAGAAGACCACGCTCTGAGTAACCTGGTCTGGTGGAAGTTGTCCCTGTCCATGGCAAGGAATTGGAACTAGATGATCTTTATCATCCCTTCCAACGCAAGTCATTCTACGATTTACTGCTGGTAGTATGATACTTCAGTTTCTGTACAAACTCCAGGAGTCACCTGATCTGTTCTGCGCTCTTTCAATTGGGATTGTTTGCTTATAGGGACACACACACACGCGCGCTTCACTGAGTTGATCAGAAAACTTTTCATTAATATAAAATAGTAGTGAATTGTGCTGGTTGTGAGCTTTGCATCTGATTTCATACCAAAGTTGTCTGTTTGAAGGATGCTCTTGTCTGCGTATGAAATATGAAGCAATTAGATTTGCCCAGACTTTATAGCCTGTTTCCTTATCGGTAATTGAAAAATTCTTGGTATAACCATTATGATAAAGATTTTATTAGTTTTATTTGGGCAACCTTTGAAAACCTGTAAACTAGCATATACTTTGTTCCTGAAGAATTAAGGAATGTATTCCAGTCTTATCAATTTCAAGAATCGTAATGCTGATATACTGAAACCCATAAGAAAACTTCTGGTTGGTGGCATTTCAACTACAAAACTATATCAGAGTTGAGCAGGAGCATGTTTTTGGTGTCTCTTCCCTAACCCAAAAAACCAAAAACAAACCCAAAACCACCTTTGGTTCGTGAAGATATTTTGTAAATTGGTCCCACTTTAGTGACAGTAACCTATGATGTAATTCATGATGCCAGTTATGCAGTTGAAAAAGATAGTGTTTTGCAATCTCTTATTAGAGTATGAAGTAAAAGACAAATTTAAGCTAAGTGAAGGTTAAGAATAGATACTCCAAGTTTAAAAAAAATAAAAATTGCATTAATCAGTGTGCTATCCTCTTTTCGTATAAGTTTGGAGGAAGTTGTTAGGAAGCATAAAAGTCAAGTTTGTCATTCTTGTGAGAAAGGTTTAGAAATAGCTTGACTTACGGCAAAAGAAATCATACCGTGAAACCTCTGTATCTGTTGAGTCAATGATTATTAAAACCTAGGCTGATCAAGAATTCTAGTTTCCAAGCCTGTCTTTTGAAAGCGTATTGCCATACTCAGTTTGGGGACTGTGCTGAGAGGTCAAAGATGGGTGAATGTGAAAAATATCCCTCAGCAGGTAACTGGTTATACCTTTTGCTTTTCCTAAGGTCAGGTGCATTGTTCGTGTCAAAACGAACATCGGGAAGAAAAGAAGACATTTTAAAATTTTCAGTGTAGAACCCTTGTCATATTAATTTGTACTGATTTGTGTTGAAATATTCTTTCACTGTTTGAAAGAAAGTTTAAAGTTTGAATCAGAAAAAAATTATTCACTGGTAAGAAAGGAAACAGCTTTTCAAACAATTTTCTTATAGTTCAATTTGGAAACAATTTTAATCTGATTAATCCAGAACTTCCTTTAAATTTTGATATTTTTTTTCTCAGAATTAAAAAAAAAAAGTATGTAGTGGTATTGTGTTCATCCTTCTCTAATCTAAATCTGGCTGGATTCTAGTTAGAGGGCCATATTTTCAAAACAATACTTGAGCCTTGGATTAAACTCTTGCATGGATGTTTGTGCATGCTGAACATCCACATGTACTCTTTGAACACTATCCCCATTCTTTTTCCTTGAAAACTAAATCTGTCACTTGGACATACAGGTAACAGCCCTGAAAGGTCCTAAAAACAAAATGGCACAAAAAACTCCAGAGTCTGTGTGTTGAAAATTCTCCTTTTCTTTTTAAACTGAAGCTTTTGGGAGATGCCAAGGGGTTGTGTGTTCATATTTTGTAAAGCAGCAGTTTCTGTCATTTGTCAGCGGTGGATGTCCATCTGGTAACACAGAAAGGACCCTTTACAAAAAGGAAGTGATTAGACATGGAAATAGCATGAGCAGGTCAGGTTTTACAAGAGGAAATTATTAATGTTACAGTTTGTGAAAGCAGTGTGCCTCTTATTAGCCTCTTGCTGTCTTTCATCTTCATGAACCACCTGTTTGAAAGCCAAACAGTTCCAAAGAAAAGACTGGATTATGCCTTGGGTCTGACGCTGGTCCAAGCAGGAATGGTGTGCCCTTTTGTTTTCTGGGGGCATCACGTAGGTACACACGATAGGATTTAGTCTCATGCCTTGATGTTATTTATTGATATCTATTAAGAATAATACCTTACATAGAGATTTTTTTTTTCACAGTATTTTTTTCTGCTTACTAAATATTGTCTTCAAACATGCTTTTTACTTAGAATGAGACTATTCTGAATTCATTTTCTGCAGAAAGGCAAATGCTTTTCTTATCAGTGGGCTACAGTAACCATGAGGCCAATACCACATTGAGTTTTACTTTCTTATCTGTTATCTTCTATTGAATTAAATTTTTTATTAGACATCATCAATAGCTTGATACTTAATTCTGAATCGATCTATATAGTAGGCTTTCTCACAGTCTTTAACCAGTAAGTAGTGGGTTCAGTAGGACTGAAGCCCTACTGCAGAGAGTGGAATCTTGAAAATAATTTTGGCAAACTTTCCAAAGAAAATGCATGCTACAATTCTTTGCGTAGTCTTGTATTGTTTTTTTTGAATGGAGTTGTACCGAGATGAACACAAGCAATAGTTACTAGTATGGATGTGGCTGGCTAAGTTCTTTCTTGAGATTTCATGTATGCCCTCCATGGTTTTTTATTTATGCATAATCTAATGCGTGTCCTATATACAGTCCCAATGAAGTATTTCAGTGAAAATAGTCAGAAAATCATTTTGCCTTGACACTTTTGCCCATGGAAAATACGTATTTCCCCCCTACTTTTCTGAAATGGTATTTCAAAACATTTCAAAATATGCTTGATACAAAAGGTAGCTTCAAGTTGAAGTGCTTATTTGAAATAAAAAAGATAATAAAAGCCAAAAAACAACAAAACATTTAAAGGTGAAAACAAATGTCAGAATATTGCTGAGGTATTCAATTGATGTACGCAATGACATGGGGAAGTGCGAAGTGCTTCATTCCACTGTCTACCCTTTCCTCAGAATTAGTGCTCTTCATAACTATTTTCCAAATAAACACTGTGAGGTGCGTTTATTGTGACAGACACATTTACGTAAGCAAAAATATTTTAGGAAACCTATAATATTTGCAGAACAGTACACTTTCAAAAGTTTGCGTATGTATTGGATGGCACAAGCTAGTTCTGGTTATTGTAAAGGCACTTGTTGGTAGTTCATTTTATATGGCAAGCTGCTCTTGAATGTTATTAAACAAAGTTTGTTGTAGTATTATGTGTTTTTACTGATCATCTGTCAAAAGAATTGGTTTTGCTTGCAGCTGAAGGCCTCTTACTCAGTATAGAAGCAAAAGGGGATTTTATTATCTGACGTTCTTTTAGCACTGAGATGACACCAAAGCCTCAGGCTTGGAGGCCACCTGGCAGAATCTGACCCTTTAAACACCGTACTTAAGTATGCACGTTCTGCTTGTTTCTCTCACTACAATGAGATGCCACATCTTGAAAACCAAGTAATACATCCCTGTTCCTTGTTATTATAATGGTGATAATTAATTTGCATTAGTTCAGCAAGTTTATTTTGGAGGACAGCTTTAACCTCCATAAAAGTCATTAACGTAAAGATGGCCCATAGGTAGGCTGTGGTTAAAGAGTCCTTAAATATAAAACAGATGCCTTAGAAATACCCCATGAATTAAATTAATCCTTTTCTTGAAAATTTACAAGTTGCTTTTAGCCACACACGTACACTACACAGAACAGTGGCTGAGATGGAACAGCCCCGTTTTTTCTCTTCTCTGCATAAGTAAGTGCTGGTTTTTACCTGTCGTTTCAGGAAATATAGGTTGTTTAGGAAAGGAATGTGACCGCAGAATGGAGTGCAAAGGAACACGCTGCCCACCGTTCTCGAGGTGTACGCCTCTGTATCATTGAAAATAGTGAAGGAAAAGCTGCCTCTGAAAAACATGTGGCAGCTTGGTACCGTGTTCCTTGTTTTGGAATTATAGTACGAACTTTGCATGCAGAAAACTTAGCTTCCAATTGTCCTAGCTTCAGGTGTCTGAGAAGGCAAAGATTGTTTCAAAACGCTGATGTGAAGAGTTACTGAAGTTGCAGTATTGGAAGGCAAAAAGGGTATGTTAAAAGGATTATAAGGACACCTAAGAAGTTGCAGATGAAGGAAAGGAAGAATTTTTCTGGATGTCTTCCAGGAATGTGTCAGTCATTCCATGAGTGAAAGGAAAGTTAGCAGCGTAGTTGGCGGGTGGGAATTTGATTATTTGATTTTTTTTTTTTTAAACTATTTAGCTGTCATGATAGGGCAGAATTTAGCCCATAACTGCATAAGCTGTCGCTATATTAATATCACCAACTGTAATCAGAGAGATGCTAACCTGACTAGGTTCTGTGCTAGCTCCCGGAATGGGAGAAGAAAAGTTTCTATAGTTTGTCAACAAGCCAACTTCACCGAACAGATAGTCAGCTACCAGAGCTGAAAGGGAAGGATGCCATCTACATGGAGGCTGGCCATAAGTTCATACAATAGCCATGGCATTGCAGCCTAGGATTAGAGGGCTATTTTGCCTTCAGTGGAACAGAAGGCTCTTTCAAACCACGGATCAGGAAATGGAGCAGATGAATCCAAAACGGAAAGCAGCCAGAAACGCCCACAGCCAAGAGCTCGCTATTCAGCCAGATGCAAGAGTAACCTACACAAGTGAGAAGGAAGGAGAAGAAAAAGCCAGTTGGGTATTTATTATTCTAGAGAAGTGATAAGGTTAAGAGCTCTAAGTTGGCAGCCAGTAATATATTGATGGGAGAGCCTGAAAGAAGGAAAACTAGTGAGGGGTGGAATAAATCCCTCCTTGTTTCGCTAAAGGATATGCAGAATTGATGTTCTGCATTTAATTGGAGCCTACCGTTGTGTTTATATGTTTTAAAATGTGTTTAATAGGGAAAAAAAGATTTGTTCAAATATTTGCAAACATTCTGTGTTACGTATATTGGTAATTATTTTTTTATTTTTTTAGCATGTTTTTATTAGTTTGTCTTCAGATCACTGACCTCACAAACTTGTATTCTGTGTTAACTTTTCTCTTTAATTTGGGGTTTATTCTTTTGGTCTCTTTGTGACTACCCCCTTTTTTTCCCCATACAACTCCTACCGTAATTAAAGGTAGTTCAGTTTTTAAGTACATCTGCCACATTGCTTTCAGATGCGCTTGAGTTGAGGTGTTCCTTAGAGCGTTTATTTTTACATTTACATTATTTTTGCCTCATCCCATAATTTGTTTCTGTATTTCTGACCTTGAATTTTAAGTGGTAAAGATTGGAAAAAATCTAGCATATAATGAATGTTATGCTAAAGAAACAAGGCTTGAACCCTACAACCAGTAATAACTGTGTTCTGCTTTACAGTGCCTCTTTCTTGCAATCCCTAGAGAGTTCTTGCGCTTGATCTTGAGCGGGAATGGTTAATGGAGAAAGAGGACAAATAGCATGTTTCTTACTTTTCTGCAGAATTAGTCTGTGGTAACTCTTGCTGCACTGTGAAAGGAAGGGGAGGAAAAAGCTGAAATCCAGCACAACAATTGAGTCTCCTGTCGTCTTTTCTTTTCCCAAAAAGTTGTTGGGAAATAACATTTGTTATTAATGCAAAGCTGCTTTTGTCTCAAACAATACATTTTGTTTTCCTTTTGGTGATTCTTGTTTCTCTCAGTTTTGTTTTGTGACTTATGTCTTGGTGTAAAGGCTTTATTCCTACTTGGGAGCTGACTGAGCTTCTGTGGAGCCAACTTGTTCCTAAATCCTGCAATTTAGATGTTGCCAAGAAATTTCTGTGAGTCTTTGCCATGAGAAGTCTAAAAAAAATTAAAAAAAAAAAAGGGAAAGAAAACTTGAACCCATTTCTTAAAAACAGAAAGTGTAGCAACCACAGTCAGAACCATTTAGCAGTTTGGCAGCTGCCAGCAGGACATACAAAGAATAACAAAATAGTCTATTGAGGAGGGGAAAAAGATCTTCAAAAGACTTGTGTCCACAGCAGGGTGAAAAACATAACAATCCCATTATCAAGTTGTTAGAAAAAAATGTTAATTTTTTTCTAACTTCTGCTAATATACATGTTAAACAATATGCCAGTAGCCTAGAACATAAAAAGCCATTCTCTGGCATCTTCTTTAGATGTCTCTATTCAGGCAGTCAAAGTGGAAGAGAAAAGAAGAAACAAGCAGTTCTGAGATCAGCATTGGAAACTCCAGCAGGAGAGACCAGTGTGCCTAGAAGGTCAGCTGTCACAACTGTATTAATCCTGCAAATAGGTGACTGATGCATGAAACTGAGGTGACTTTCCCAGTACTGCACGGTGAATCTAAAGAAAAGCAAGTAAACAATTTTTTCAAGACAGTGCCCTGTAACATTCACGATATACCTGTTACTTTAACTCTGATTCTGTTAGTACTGGATTAGTTTCTACAACTGTAGGTAACGATTACCAACTTTTTTATTGCCTTAGAGTAATTAAGCTGTCTTCCCTGTACCAAATTGTGAGCTATTTGTTGTTCCCTTTTTTTTTTCCCCCCATTCTTTTAACATCATTGTTGGGGGTAGGGCAGTGGTTTTCAGATGTGCTATTGATTTTTGTAGTGGAATTCCATATAATTATGCTAATTTTTTTACCCCCTTTTTAGCTGTCCATTCACTTTCCTAAAATTTGCAGGGATATGATAATAAGCAATTTATATAGAACATATATTTGTGTGCATTAAGTATGTCAGTTTTCTGTGAACAGAAGTCTTAAAAATGCCTGATGTGCAATATATCCTGTAACATTAAGAAAGATGAGTGCAGAAAATGTTCATGTTGCTTGGTTACGGAAACAATAACCACCACAAATTTATTGTCTCTCGTTAGCCATTCAGTGTGACATTGAAGTTCTACCCTGGTGTATTATCATGGCATCGTATATTACACTTTTATGTTTACCTTGAGACATGCATTGTTCAAGCCCAGCTTTTATTGAGTGTAGTTTTTGACCAGATAGGGTACATTTTATTTTTCTATTTGAATGGCTAATATGCTCTGTAGTTGCATACTAGGAAGTTGGAATATCGTACTCTTTGCAATAGTGACTGCCATCTTCCTTAGAAAGAAAATGGGAGGGGGATGACACCCTATAGGAAATGTGTGTGTAAATATGATTTACTTTGGACCCAGCTCCACTAGACCCCATGCTGATAATGCGAACTTCAGTCTTCATGCAAGTCTCTACCCTGGGAGGAAATGGTGTATCCATTTTACAGAGAAGCAAGGAGAAGTTACGGTCTCTGTGAGGCATTCAGATGCAGGTTAAACCCAGGTTCCTGGATTATTGGTCCTGGCTTCTAATAGCAAGAATTATTCTAATGATTCTTTTCTTTCTGCCTTGTAAGACAAAGTAGTCTGTGGAGTGTACATCTGATTTTAAGATATACTTGTTATATCTAGAGCTATAAAGAGGAGAACAAAAGCATATGATCATCCCATATGAACAATAGGTTCATATTATTCATAACCATTCATATTCAGGTTAGCCCTGAAAAAGTCCATTTCATATTTTTCAAAAGCCACTGCCCTGAGAGGGGGCAGGCTTAAGATAGCCATTTTACGTTTCCAATCATTACATTATTATTTTTTTTCTCCTCTTGGATAACTTAAGCAATATTCAGTGCTGCTTTGGATTTGGACAATCAATAGCCTTCATGTGGGTTTCTTTCCTCTTCTGGCACCATGGAAGAGCCAAGTCCAATTTTAGCAGAGTGCACAGAGAGTTGAGTGTGCTCTGTTTCCACTCCACCATTTTAGATGCTTGGACTGGACAGGAAGAAGAGGCAGGAGAATGTGAATTCCACACACACACACACACGGAAAATTAAAGCCATTTAAATTGTTTCCTTGGAGCTTTCATTGTATCTGCTAATCTCTTCTCTGTGTTTAGAAAACAGAGCTGATTTATGAAGTTGAGTAGTCCTAGAGGCTTGAATAGCTGTTGTCATTCATATTGTGTGCTTTCGCCTTGTGTTCAGAAATGCGCCCCACTGCCAACATTAGAACCGGGGCTCCTTAAGTTTTGTGTTAATAGTCTGTAGTTTATTGTGTTCCTTGAGATATTCATTTTGGAGCTTGGAAATGAATTGAGGCGTGTTAGCAAAATGACAAGTCTCCTGTGAGAAGCTGACGTTCATGGATTAGTTCAAAACCATTCGGCAAACACCAAAAAAATACATGATAACTCTCAGTGGTCCGTTTTGCATTTGGATTTCTGGGGAATGTGATACTGTGCGCACCAGGTAGTTCTCAATGAGCACGGAAATTCTAGTGGCTGTTAAAGTAGGTTGATAAAATTGCCTCAGGCTTCACTTACTGTAAGTCCCATTGCTACAGTTTCTGACATCAGTAAGTTATCTCCTGCTGACTTGAGCGTGCAGCATAAAATTGTAGGTTAGCAGCACCTACCTGAGCCATTTTGGATAATACTAATCTCCATTTTAGACAATTAACTGCCATTGTTTGCACTAGGTGATCCAGTTTTCATGAAAATATGAAAATACTGCTTTACGGTAACACTTATGATTTATGTGATTATTTTTTTAAAACCAGATTTAGAGTCTGGATTCATCCATTCATTCAAATTGCGTTTAGAAAAGTATTTTTTCCTCACCTGCCTATTAAGCAAACAGACAAGCTCTTCAGAGCAAGATCATCGTGTAGGTGCTCTGAACTTCTGGTTTCTCTTTGACTTTCAAGGAAACCTAGGTGCTGCAAATTAGGCGATGTGATTAGCTCCTTAAGGATCATATTTTGTTTAAATAATATAAAGAAATTTGAAAGAAATGCTTCATAGTAATTTAAAGGCTTTTAATCACAGTGATTGAAAGGCTGTTGCTAGCAGAGTTGGTAAGTATTCTGAAATATTTAAGAGTAATGCCATTTCTTTGCTAGTATTTGATATACAAAAAGAAATCTTTAATGTGGAAAGGGCGGCACTTTGAAATCTGGATTCTTTCACATCTTTCTTGGTTTTAAATTTCATGGGGATAGGGTCAGAAAGAACTGGTAGAGTTTTGTTGATATTAATATTTTTATTATATTGACTTTTTAATTTGATATTTGAACTACTGTGTATTTAGGATGCATCTCTAATATCAACAGTAACTTCCTTGTCTTCTCCTTCACCTGTGCTCAAAGTTATTTATACACTAATTATTATATTTATTATTATAATTATCATATTTTCATTGGCTGCACTACTACATCGTTTGTTGTTGAAGGCACCTGCCATGACAACTGGCAGGATCTGTAGTGAATTCCTAATACATTTCTAGAGTTCACTGCATACTAGGCTGGCTTGCAATAGATTATTATATATCTGATAGATCTTTGGGAAGCAGAAATTAATTTGGCTTGTGTTCCAAGATGACCGCGGACCATGTTATAGAGTGTGCTAAGCTTAAGTTAATATTTGCTGTCTCCTAGCTGGACTTATTTTTTGAGACTCAGCACTGTGATATTATAAGTGACCTGGCATGTGGTTGGCCTAGATGGTAGCAGAGAGAGCTCATATCTTGATTGTAAAAGGATATGTAGGTTTGCCTTTCCATCCTGGAAAACAAATTTATTCCTTGCTTTGGATAGCTCTGTTGCAAGTTACATGGGGAACTGCTAACTGCTCCTTTTTCCTTGGCAGTTTAGGTGACCTTTTACAGTTTTCAAGAGTGAGGCAATTAGATATTTCAAAGACTGAAGCCTTGAACCTTACTTAATATTAAGAGGAAAGAATACAGTGAATGGAAGACAAATTCAAGGTGCTCTTAATAGCCCAATATAATTCCCCGAGGGCTGGTGGTTTCGTGCACAGGGAAATTATAGTGTTGTTTCTCAGGTATGAGAGTGAGTGAGAGAGCAAGCAACCTCTCGCCAGGGCCAGCCGGATAGACGTACTAGGACAGCATACAGCGCTGCAAGGATACTGCCTGGCGGGTTGGGTTAGGAGTAAAGGTGAAACGTGGCTCAAATATTTCTCCACTGCAAATTACCTTCACTTGACTAATTGTGGATCTGTGCCTCTATTTGAGGGAGAATGTATTGAGTTAACATTAAAGAACAATATGTAGCGTGTTTTTAGATGGAAATAGCAGTGGATAATACAAGCCCTATTAAAAGCTCGTTTGTCCTCACATACACGTAAGGAAAAAAAAAATATTAAAAAGCAGAAACTTTGGAAAATAATAAATGAGAGAATTTACAAATTGAATTTATTTGTGCCCTAGAGGCTACAGATTCTGAAGCATGTGCCTCCATGAGCTATAAAGCAGATACTACTCTCAGAACTATTCCTTACTGTTCAGTTCTTTTCCTGAAATTTAATGACTACTTCTTTTTGTGAACATACTGGTTTTCTCATTTTTGCTGTGCTTCACTGGTGGCTGAGTATAACTTCCATGGATGGGGAGATGGGGAGAGGGGTAGGAATCTCAGTATAACAGCAGCAAACGGGCTTCCAAATGCCAGCTGCATTCAGTTAATAGTTTACAGTTCTTTTCAATTACATTTTTCAGTTATGGTTGATAAATTCCTGTTTTAATACTAATTATCCATGGTAATTCAGTTTCAAATTTTAAATTTTGTAAGATCAAAAGAATATAATCATCCTAAAACTTAGAACATAAACACTTTAAAACATAGATGTAGACTTAATTCCGTTGCCTCAAATGAATGGAATGAGATGCAATCCTTCTAGTAACTACGAAGTAAGTATCATATTTAGGGATGATTTAGTATTTAGGGATTCCAAGAATATTTTAGTATTGGTGGTATAAAATTCCACAAATTTGCCTCTCTTACCTGAAGTACTTTAGCAGTTTTTCCCTCAGATACTATATGTCAAGTTGCTTAAAGAGCCGGTGAGGAGTTATTGAGAAAACTATTGCTAGTGTTCCTGTTTGCTCTTTGTCCATCAGGTCCTTGAACCACATTTATTAAAAATTATTGTTTGAGTTGGCAGGTGACTTCAAAGCCTATAGAGCGGTTTTAGACATCAAGGAAAGCTTAGCTCTCTTTTTGTCTGCTCAGTTTTTCTAATGTAGCTATTAACGACTAATTTTATTATGCAATCAACCAGCTTTCATTAATATCAGACAATTTGAATTTGTCCATAAACAAGAAATTGTCTTTGTACACTTATTTGTATTGGCCTGGTATCTACCTTTGTTCAGCAGGCAATTAAAGAATATTTTCTCCTCATGTTCTTTGTTGCCTTAATTACTTTCATTGTCAACAGCATGATTTAATTATAATGAGCGCCCATTTGTTCCTTCTTTTTGCCATATCCTCTAGTCTCTGTTTAATGCTTTTCAGTCTGTTCTTGAAAGGTTCCCCCCTGTAACTCCTTCAAATGAGGTGGAAGCTATCCAAAATCCCTCTCACCATAGAAAGTGACCCGTGTTTCATGAGACCAGATATCTCCAACTAATATTGCCTGCCAGGCTACCGGCTTCTCACTCCATTCTTCTGCCTTTTGGCTTTCTTCACTTTAAAGACAGAAAGTCACCCCAATGGGAGATCACTTGCATGTGCTTATTCTCCAATAATTGTCTAAACTCCTCTGCTTAATCTGCGATCTCTGAGGTGTTACAGAGGTATTTGGTAAATGCAAATATGGATCCGTATTCTCTAAGATTACAAGTTAGTCCAATTGTAGTCGCTTCTGATGCCTTCACGTAAAGAAGGCAATATACGTTATCTGCCTCTCTGTGGCAGAGTATCATTGTTGTCAGGAATCCACAGCGAGGTTTATTTGTTGTCTTTGGGAGACACAACTGCAGTGGGAACAGCAGTGTTTGTACCGAGCCCTGAAATAAAATGGAGAAATAGGCCTTTTAGTAGCTTTTAGGACACGTTTTTAATGTAGTAGAATAATTCTGCCATGACTTATGGTGAAACTTGCTGGGTGGATAATGACATAATTTGAAAGAACACAATTCTTACAGTAAAAAATTGTCGATCTATCAATCATCTCTTTAGTGTTCTGTTATCTTTAAACCCCAGTTTTCAATAGCAACTATCACTTGTGGGGTTTGCCATCTTAGACTGTGTGTACGCTAGTGTTTTGATTTCTAACAGTAGCACAGTTCTGCAGTGCATCCCCCGTCTCTTCCACTTACTGCGTGTCAGTTCTGTTTGCAGAGTGGGTTTCATCTATGTTAAAACTAGGCTTCAGAGGAAATTAATCCAGAAGCTCTAAGTATTCATTAAGCGCTTTCTAACCTCTAATAGGGATGTAAGGTCTAAACCGGTGATTGGTCCCCTGAACAGCTTCAGACTACATTGTAGAGTTGGAACACTGGATCAGGGGCCAGACGTGATCTAGTCCTGAATGGTGTCGAACCTGTAGATGAAGAAGCCTCAGCACAAAATGCTTTGATCTGCTGAGCTGTTGCTTTTGCTCCAAACTTCTTTCTAACGTAGGCTTAACCTGAGAAACAGAGAAGGTTTTAGCTTCTGTCACCGCACATTCACATTCGGCCATCCAGTGGTATTTTAGCTTGACTACATCATTTATGGAATAATTAAAAATATTGAGAAAATACTTGTGCGCACCTTTGCTATTGGGGAGCTTCATTTAAGCAGTCCTTGTATCGTGGACCGCACAGAACTAGCAGCAATTTCAGAATACACTAACAAAGACTAGAACCCTGGGAAATGGTTATATCATGACAAGCCTCTCTGAACAGAGTAAATAAGTGATTTGAAGCAAGAATATTTACTGTGGAGGTCCATTGGATTTAAAACTAATATTGTCTTTCACTTTTATCGGAAAAGTCTTCAGTCAGGGAAAATACGTAAGTGGTTTTAATTTTTGTGCAATTGACCTGACTCAAAGATTGTCCTGTTTTTGTCTGTTTTGATCTGTATGATACTAGTTTCCCTATTTTATAGCTTCATGAGTAGCACGGATGCCCCAAGGACAAACTGAAAAGATGTTAAATTATAAAGTATCTGACCTTGGTCCGTTTTCTGTACATGAACAGAAGAGTTAAGACTGACAAAGGGTTTAGAGGAAGAAGAAATCTAATACTTCTCTAACATAGCAGAATGGCTGCCTGAAGAGGGCTTTTAAGCAATCAAGGCCACACAAGCTAATTTGTGACTGATAGTATAAATTATGTGCAGATTCTTTCAGATTGTTTGAATTAACTCTAGGGATATTTTTAGAGCAACTTCGTTTGGTTTAATAAAAACTATTATTAAGTCATTAGTCAATGAAAATAGTTATTTAATTTTGTGTGTGTGCAAATTATCATATTCGTATACCATCGTTATCGTCCTTTAAATAATATGCCTCTTCAGGATTATATCTGTTTGGTTAAAATGGTCAAATTCCTCTTAGTAACTTGTCTGCTTTACTTGCAGGTCGTATATAAAAATAACGATGTCAGGTTGGAGTTATCTCGACTTGCCAAGCAAGGAGATCCTAAAATGAAGATTCATGGGGTTGTAGCGTTTAAATGTGAGAATGTTGCAACCTTAGATCCAATCACATTTGAAACACCAGAGTCTTTCATCTCTTTGCCAAAGTGGAATGCCAAGAAAACAGGCTCAATATCATTTGACTTTCGTACAACTGAGCCAAATGGCCTGATTCTTTTCAGTCATGGAAAACCAAGGCACCAAAAAGATGCCAAACACCCACAGATGGTGAAGGTTGACTTTTTTGCCATTGAGATGCTTGATGGCCACCTCTACCTGTTGTTAGACATGGGATCAGGTACTATAAAAATAAAAGCCCTGCAGAAGAAGGTGAATGATGGTGAATGGTACCATGTGGATTTTCAACGGGATGGACGGTCAGGTAAGCTTCTTTTTTTTTTTTTTTTTTTTTTTTTTTTAATATCCGACATGGTTTTTCATGTTTTATCTGAAGGAATACTGGGTATGTATTATGTTGCCACCATTAGAGTTGTGCATGATCTGAAAAATAAGGGAATTATAAGAAGTCATTACTGTCAGGTAGTAGAATACAATGATTTGCAGAGTAAAATATTTTATGTTAATATTTATTGGGTAATCAGGTACTTAATCTTGCAAGTAAGTGTGCTGTGTACTTCAAAAACAAACAGTAATCTCCCTCTGTGCTTGCTTATACCAAATAGCTGAAGTGGCAAGTTTTAAGAATAAAAATAAAGCAAAAAAGAATTACTGAAAGTAATATCCAATGTAGGGAATAGTTGGCCCACAGAAGCAACACAGACCTTCCAATCATGTCAGCAGATCTCAACATAATTAAATGCTATGCTAATGAATGGCTAACAAAACCTATCAGCAGAAATGGAAATAAGTGACTTGCCATATTCTGTCAGTATGATTCGTATTCTGTAGTAGCTTACTTGACAAATGATCTCATTGAAAAGGGTAAAATTAAACAATTCATAAACTCTTCCTAATGCTACTGAAATCTCTTATAGCAGAAAATGCATTTAACTGGTGAAATTGTCCTTGTGTTGCTGCATCTGATCTTGACTATATATATTGACTTCAGTGGATTTGTCCATCAATAGATTCTTTCCTGTAGTTCATCCCAGGATTTGGGAGGGAATTTACTGAGTCTTTAATTCAGTCCATCAAAGAATTTTCCAATTAATATCACTATGCAATCTGAAATTCACGTACACTCTGAAATTGAGTCTGGAAAAAATGTAGACTCTTCTTCTTTTGGATTTTGTGGGGTATCCCCCACTTTTTCCCTTCTGGTGGCTCTTTTTTCATGACTTGCATTTATAATTTCTTTCTGAAACTTCACCCCCCAAAAGTTATTGTTTTATGACTTACTTTCTTACTACCCACAAATCAGATTTCAGATCAAGCAAACTCTTGGGTGCAGGTTTAAATTGAAGGTCTGGTCTGAATGGTCTGCTGAAAGTCAGACCAAACTCAATTGATCAGCCCTCCCTGGCATTATGAAAAATAATGACTTGATTCCTGGGCTGCGTGGCTTCAAATTCTGATGGTAGAGAGTTTGATTTTCTGATTATAATATGCCAGTTGCTTATTTACATTTCTTGAGGTTAAAAAGCAAACAAACAAAACCCAAAAAGCCCAAACATCAAAATACACAACTTCTCAAAATCCTCAGTTGTGATTGAATATCTAGCGGTTATATTATTTATACTACAATCTTCATTTCAGGCTTCCTTCTTAAGTACTGTTTCAGTCATTCATGAGAGGCATTAAATCCTGTAATAATCATGCCTGTGGGACTCCACTGAAAGCAAAGTTTATTCTTACCTCCAAAGTCAACACAACTATAAAGAAAAGAAATAAATACATAACAATTGTTTACATTTACAGATATGTTCTGCACTTCCATTGCTTCACGACAGCTGTAGCTCATGTGTGCCATTAAGAGAGTTTAGGGCATACTGTATTTAATTCTTTAATACTGTTGGTGGACATCAGCGAGAACGTAGACTAATTTTAGGAAGCAATACACACATGGCGATCAGGACTGCATAAGTGGATTTATTTTAGTTCTAGTGGCCAGTCCAGCCCAAACTATGACAATTATAAATAGTCAAATATATATGTAAAAGAAAAATTACTCCAGCTGATGAATTGCCTATGATCGAGATGGGTGAACTTTATTTACCCTCTCACTGTTGAAAACTGACCGTAGTACCTATTCACCCTAAAACATTGAACTATTACCAGGAATAGTTAATAAATATGTAGGCATATGGATTGACAAACTGAATTTTTAGCTGAAATCTGAAGCAGACATCAAAGATTTTCTGTGATTTTAGTACATACAATAATACTTTATAGTAGGAGAAGTACCAATAACAGAGGCATTTTTCTTAATGATAATATTGGCTGAGTAGTATCTTAGACTGTCAGATTGAACCAAGTAAAATGACTGCCTAATAATTAAAATAAACAATGAACTGTAAGTTCCTATTTTCATATGATTGGAACAGGAAGTACCCATGTGTTACGTTTAGATTATTTTTTCATGACTGATGCATGTTGGTCTATTATGCTTTTTTCCATGAATAATAAAATCCATTTTGCTATTTCAGGAAGATTTTTCTTTGATTTTCTCTAGCCAACCCAAACATATTGGAAATCGTATGAATTATGATCACTTTTCACTTGCTTACCTTCATAATTTTTGTATAAATCAATGAATACATCTTGTATTTAAAAAAAAAAAGGCTTTTCTGAGACTTTCTTGTCACTGCTGACAAAGTACTCGCCGACCTATCAAGTACAAGGAAGAGATTCTCCTGTTAACAAATAAGTAGCTCAAATAACCTGTGATTTTCATTTTTTTTAAAGTGGCATTTTGTGTCTTGCAAGCTTTTACTCCTAGCCTTCAAATCCAATGCAGAGCGGTTCCCTCAGATAATAGAAAGCTGTGACATTTCTCAAGGAGCTTTGCTAATTTCCTTGACTTTCGTGTTTGCTGGATCAGCAAGTACTTGATTTATTTTTCATTTTTTGCTCTCTTCCAGACTCTCAGTCACAGGGAGCATCTACTCTAAACTACTGACTTTGCCATTGTCCGTCTGGGACTGTGATGGGGGAGATGTAAGGAATGAGAGCACATTTTTAAACTGTACTTATCCAGGCCCCATTCACTAGCAATTTTGCTGATCCCCTCAGATTTTGGGAAATACAAGGAAGGGGGGAACAGATGGTGCCCTTTAATTTCCTTTTGCTGAAGGAGCTTTTGACCTATTATTGAAGTTTTTCACCCTAGAATCCCATCCTGCTGCCTGAAAGACCTACTTTGAGTGCTTCCTTATGTAAAAAGCAGATCTTTGGTGAGAAGGAATTCTGAGACACTATTTCCCAGCATTAAGTCAAGAAAGATTTCATACCTTCTCTATTGGTCCATCTTTCTTGCTAGATATGCAGCAGAGGAAAGGGAACGCATGTTCTCCAGCAGTCTGTCTTTTTTGCTAAGTATACAGCAAAGGACAACAACCTGGTACCAACTGCTGTGTCCTGTCATGTGAGCTGAACTCCCTTCCAGTATTCATGGTTATTCTGAATTCCTGCAAAGGACACTAACTTCATAACTGCTTCACATGTGTCCTTCGGCTTGGCCATGGGCTGTATGCTGTGATCACAGTCCTCATCAGAGCTATTTCATTATGCTTTAGTACACAAGATGTAAAGTGTATTTAGAATGCCTTGCTCTGATTTTTTTCATTGTTCCTTAATAAGCCAATGCATTTCACATGCACAAAAAGCAACTAAATAGGCCACATAAGGTAAGCATAGAGATCAGCATAGTTGTAGTAGCTGTAGTTCCAATCTTGATGTTTAACTGATCAGAATTGAGACAAGGTTGGGAAATATGTCTTAGTTTCTTATACGCAGACGTATGGAAAAGTAACTTGCTGGGATAATGAATATGATTGGAGAGGCTCATTAACTCGTACCTGAGGGAAATATTTGTCTGTTCTGCTCTTAACAGTTCTGCCAACTCTGCAGTAAAAGAATTGGGGAAAAAACCCAACCCAAACTTAAAAAAAAAAACAAACACCATGAAGCTGCTGTAAAGGTGTTTGCTCACAGTTTTTCTTGTGACACAGTAGAGTTGGTTTAATAACTGTTTTCTGAGACTTGAGTATTGTTTAACATGTTGTTTAAGCTGTTTATGGCATTCAGGGATAACCTTGCAAGTGTTTTTTGACTAAACCGCTATTCATCCTTTGGAAAACATCGTTAGACAGTGAAATCAGGGAGGAAACAGCCTTCTTGTCAACTTCCAATTGCATATGGCAATGTAAAACAGAATGTACCAGAATGTATTCATAAGTAGGTAGCATTTAAGGGCTAAGAAGCTACTGATATTTTGAACTAAAGTTAGCATTTCAGCTTAAATATCAGAAATTATCGCTAGAGTATGTAATTAGAGTTTAACTGTAATCAGTATCTCACTGTAAGTGGTGCTTTGCCGTTACCCATTACATGCATTGTTGTTGCAGGTTCTTTTTTCACGTGTACACTTCTATATATTCCTTCCCTCATCTTTTCAACCTCTTAGTAACTGCCAGATTTACATGTTCCTATTTCAACAAATGTTAAGAGTTTATATATTTGAGATAATGGGTTTATCTTGCATTTTAAGGAAAATTCTTCCAATGATCCTGTTAGTGTTTTTCATTTATTCATGAGCTCATAGATAAAAAATGAGATGGGGTGACCTTGAGAGTTCCTCTATTTTACTCCTCCAATGAAAGTAGTGATAATGTACTTGTATCAGTCTTGCCAGATGTGTGTTGAGTTACCCCAGCAGTGGACACCGTACAACCTCCCCATGTAATCATTCATAAACCGAGTATGTTTGTATGCAAAACAAGCCATTTTGTCCATCATTTCCTTGTTCACAGCAAGCACAAAATACACCACGCTTTTTTTCCTTGGGTCATAGCTCATTTTATTGCCATCTTCTGCAGACTCCTCAGCTGATCTACATCTTTCTCAGAGTTCAAGGTAAACCTTACCAATGCTTATTAAAGTGGTACGGTAGTCTTCTCTGTACCTCCCAATATATTTCCCATTTTGCTCGGACATATGTTATTGTTGACTTATATTGTTGACTCTTCTTTTGAAGAACTGCCCGCTTACCAGTTATCCTTTAGTCAAAAATTCGTGCCAAAAAATCAAAATCTTGTTACTTCCTCCAATACATAAAGACATTTCTGAACATTTAAGTTGCATTTTGCTCTCTGGTGAAATGATGTAGACTCAGAGCACCTGTAGGTCATTATAGGACCCTAAAATTTATGTCTGGTTTCTGGAGATAAGAAATGCTACCTGTTTTTAGAGCCTAAAGTTAGTGACCTAAATACTACTACACCTTCTTGTTTTTCAGTCTTTTCCCTTTTCTTCTTTCAGGCTGGACAAACCAAATGCTATCAACTTTTCCCCATTTCTTTCTTTTTCTAGTAAAATGCGGGCAATATTTCCTACTTTGAGTATTAAAAAAACTTTGCAAGGAAGCTACTTGCTTCCTGGCAGACATTATTGCCTCAGTGTTTCTCTTTTCAAAGAAATAGTTTAACTACTGATGTGGTTATGGGTGCTGTTATGCTAGGTATTATGCAAAGATATAACTGAAAGGATGTTCTTACTACAGAGATATTACAATTTAAGGCGATAGTTTTCTCTTTCCATTGAGAGGCCAATGCTATTCTGAATCTCATGCTTCCTCATCATATTCTGTTGTCTTTAGGTTATTTTGTAAAATGAGATTTGTCTCATTCTTTTTCCCTCTTATCCAACTTGGCCATTCTGGTGTAAGAAGGGTTGACGATACGTTATCTTTTCAGGGAAAATTATTAACCTTTTCCTGTGCTGACCACATATGACTTTTGTATGCTCCATTAGCTTCCCTTCTTCCTGCTTCTCTGGGAAGTGATGTCTCTTCACATTTGTAAGTAAAAACATCCAAATGGGTTGGAGCACACTGGTGATTTGACAGAACAATTCCTTTTAATCTGCCTATAATTCACAGAGAAAACAGGATTGAAATCCAGCAAAGGGGGTGTGTATTACTATCCCTGGATTCTGTGATAGCATCTGCCATTGGCGTGAGGTCCAGCCTGAGGTGGTTTCAGTAGAACTTGAAAACTTTCCATCAAGAAAGATGACAGGCTTAAAAAAACCAACCAAACAAAAAAATCAACACACCAACACCCAACCACCACTACCACAAAACAAGAAAAACCCCAACCCCAGCTAGATGAAACAGCACACTCTACTTTTGTGTCACAGCTCTGGATGCACTATGAACCTGGATATTTAAAAGAAATACATAATTTTTGATATATTTTGGAAATCCTTCATTTCCCCTTATTTTTCTTTTTTTGTTTTGTTTTTTTGTTGGTTTTTTTTTTTCCACGAGCCTCTACAAAGAAATTGCTGAGTAAAGTTTGCGTTACCTGTCAGAGATACATAAAAGGTAATTTGGATACCAACAGCAGTGATGGTTGTATGGCTGCCTGGACGTGATGTTAGAAATTCAGCCAGAAACTAGGATAAGTTGGTAACTGACAGCATGAAACTCTTGGCGCCCAGGCATGGGTTTTTGCTACTAGTTATACTAAAGCCTGTTAGTATTACAGCTATAGTTCTTGTTCTAGACAGTGTGCTATATGATATTTTATTCAAGCTCCTGCATAACAGCTGAGCCAGAGTGAGTTATTAAAGCTCTGAGTCTTCTGCAGATGCTATTTGATGTAGTGTACCCCTCAACAAAAAGAATTAAATAAAGGTAACTTACGGTTGTTTGATTAAGGGTAATACACGTATCACCTAGGTCAGTTGAAGTGTCATGGATATGTCCAGCAGTAAATTGGAGATAGTCTTGTTAGGTAATAGGGGTTCCATGGGCTTCCAAAACATGAAAAAGATTCACAGAAGAGTTGCCTGTTACGTTTTTCTACTCATAGTCATTAGATGTTATGATTACACTAAGATTTCAGAGGGCTTCTCAAAGGGGGAGTTTTATGGGGCGTGATTTCCTGGGGAGGAGAAAGGTTCATTGCTTTAAGAAGCTGTTGGTATCTATTCAAAGTAATACTTAAGCTCTCTCCAGGGTAATCCTTTATGATATACAGAAGAAATTTTCCCTGCTTCAATTTATCACCCAACTATAATTCACAGTCGCCAGAATGTAGTGATGAATCTACAGTTCCCTTTATCATTCACCTTTCGCAACCTTCTGTGCTTGCAAAACTTACATTTTGAATGACCGTGTTAATGTCACAGCTACACTGGCTGAGATTTACCTGTCTTTTCCTGTGCATTGAAAGCCATCAAGGCTTAGTTGATTTATTTTTTAAATAGAAATGGAGCCCTAGATGTCTTCTAGCATCATGGATAGCTTGACAACACAAGTGTCTTTGTCCAGCAGAAGACAGCACTGTGGAAATGCATGAGATTGAGGTGGGAAGCTGCAGCTGAGTTAAATTGTGTGGGTGCAAGTGCTGCCTGAATATAGGTTTAAAGCATTTGGTCCTAAATTAGCCCGTACAGCAACAGCTGGGAGCAAGCAACAATAGCAGTAAGAAATACTGTGAATGCAAGTATGACTTATTTACAGCATTTTTTTTTTTTAAAAAAGGAGAAATGATTTGTTGTCTGTGAGCAAACCTTCTTGATACCAAGGATGCTCTCAGAAAAGTTAGCTGTCTTGGTTTAACAGGTCATTCACAGGTGTCCTTGTTTGAGGCAGCTGATTAATAACATCAAACCTCAAAATGTTCATGCTTGTATGCCTAAGGTCAAATCGATAGCAAGTGTTACATACAAATGCCAAGTTTTGCTTCAAGACTCTGAAGAGCAATACAAATATTTAGAGTTAGCAAAATATAATAGTCTTATCAATTTTAAGAAGGTGGAGGTGTGGAAGAAAAAGGATCTTGGTTCAACATGCCTGTTTCTTACAATAAAGACTGGAAGTTCACTTTACACCTACGTGCTTATTCAACTGATAGAGAAAATTTCTGATAAAACCTAAAAGGGAAAACTGACTACATCCTCAAACATTCTTTAAACATGCTCATAAAGATGCACAAATACTAAGCAAACCTTCTTCTTTTATCATTTCAGATCTGATAGTAGGGAGACTGTTTGTAGTAGTATCCAGGCCTTCTAAAAATCCATATGTCTGGAGTCTCCCATGGGAGTTGGATCTCCTGAGACCTTTGCCCCAAAGAGCTTTTACTAAATGTCCAAACTCTTCAGCTATTCGTGTTGTTAACCTATCAAACCAACAAAAGAACAAACAAAATATGCAGCTCCCACAGGACTCCTCTTCATTGCTAAAAGAGAAGCCTAAACTTTAGGATGTATCTAATTAAGAGAATGATCTTTTCCTGGCCTGCCTCTGTTTGCTTAAAACTCACATTTTAGTATTTATGCTATAAAAATTCTGAATTTATGATTCTCATGAACCACTCCCATCACAGTAGAAGTATTTTTGATAATCAGTGTTATCTTCCGGAATCTGGGTCATGCTGACAGTGGAAATAGCCAATCATTTTACTTTTATGTATATACGTATGATAAATATGTGGTGGTAAATGTGATTCTTCAGTGTATTTTCACCATCCATACACTTTTAATAGTGTGTCCAGCAGATAAGCGTTGCATAATGTGGCTGGTACATTATAATAATCTGGTGATCTATATAATGTTTTGATTTATATTTTACTTGCTTTTGCACCCATATAGAATAAGGAGTCACTTTTGTGAAGATCTACAGGAAGATTATTTTTTCAAGTGATTTTACTTAGTAAATAAAATTAAACTTGGTTCACGCAAGTATGTTCTGTGACTCCATGCACTAAAATTAGTTATCTGTCTACTCAAATTGTAAAATTGGATACCTCATTACTTTTGAAAATACAACAAAGAGGATCTTTACAGTTGATTACAGTTTCTTTGTTCAGACACTTTGCAGAAACGGAACTTTATTTTAGGCTTAATTTTGTTTGTTTACTTTTCAAACTTAAATGGAAAAGATACTTCTGATTTCCTGAGATTCTATATACATCCTCTCTCCCTCTCTTTGTACCATGCACACATTTTGAGGTAAGTGTCAGAGGCATTGATTTTTGCCTCTAGGAGCACATCACTATCTTCTTAATGATTGCCTGTCTGGCAGCTGATGAGAGTATTTTCATTCTGCACTTAAAGGGAAAAAAAAGTCCTCTCCAAAGCCCACTGAAAGTGGTGAGAGTCTTTTAAAATACTGTGTCTTTGGATCCAAACCAAAGACACAGATTTGCCTCCCAGGTTACAACCTATCAATGCAACCTCAGCCTTAATGCTTCGAAGCACATATGAGGTAGTGAAGAGATTTTTTTGTTGTTGTTGCACAAGCAGGACATTTCTGAAAATAAGTCTGAAATGCATTCCCCTTATCCCTGCAAGACTGGTAAGGTGATCTTGACTTTTTTTTTAATATTGTTACCATGCAGTATTGTGCATAAATGTTTTTACATAGTTCACTTCCTGACACTACTTGTACTACACTGTAATTAAAATAATGAAGTGTATCTATTATTGTGTAGCTTTACAAGTGGAATACCTATGTTTAATTTATAGATATTTGCCAGGAGGTAATGTGTCCTGTAGATTAATAAGTAAAATAGCTGTACCAAAATCTTTTAAATGCCTTGAAAATCATGCATTTTTTTGTCTTGTTTTCTCAGGGACCATATCTGTGAACACATTACGTACACCATATACGGCACCAGGGGAAAGTGAAATCCTTGACTTGGATGATGACTTGTATCTTGGAGGCTTACCAGAAAATAAAGCAGGCCTCGTCTTCCCAACAGAGGTGTGGACAGCACTTCTCAATTATGGATACGTCGGCTGCATTAGAGATTTATTTATTGATGGTCAAAGCAAAGATATTCGACAGATGGCTGAAATTCAAAGCACAGCTGGAGTAAAACCTTCATGCTCAAGAGAAACCGCAAAACCTTGCCTTAGCAACCCCTGTAAAAACAATGGTGTATGCAGGGATGGGTGGAACAGATATGTTTGTGATTGCTCTGGTACAGGGTACCTTGGCAAATCGTGCGAAAGAGGTAGGTTCCATGAGATGGCTGCATTTCTACTTTATAGAACCCTGCACAATGATTAACAATGGTAAAATATCATTAACTCTTCTGAAGCAGAAAAAGAGTCTTTGATTTCACTTGTGAGATGGGGAGATGGAGCCCTGCTCCAGACTGAAAGAAGTAACTCTGGAGGAGAGATCTTAGGGGAGTTTCTAAGATGCATAAATAATTATTAGTTGACTACGACAGAGAGACAGTATTGCTAAATGTTGTCTTTTCTGTCTCATCATACATTGCTGAGTTCTGAACAGCATTGTGAAAGTAATTTCAATTATTATTGCATTACTAAATGGTCACAGTCCAATTCCAAACTGAGGTCTTGTTCTCTGCCTATTTGTGTCAATACCACTGTGTTATTAAATCAGATTAATTAAATTTAGTTTTGAATTCCACACTATCACTTAAATCCATGGCCAGAACTTCAGCCATGAGTCAAAGCAAAAGAATCAGTGTAGGAATCTGTATTTCTTACTTAACTTTTTTTTTAAAGATCCTATTACCCAAGGAAACAGTTTCTACTTATCTTAATTCACTGACTATCCCTCTTGCCTAGAAAAGGTAAGTGTAAAGTTGACAAACCCCATTTATTTCATTGAAGAGGTGGATAGTGGAAAGGAATATAGATGTTGACAGTTTTATTCATTTTTCTAGTTAGTAAGATGAAAAAAAAAGTATTTTTTTAAAAAATAATAACCTGATGAATGTTTAAGTTGTATATAAATAGACGTGTATTTATGTAGAATTAATACCATCAAATTATTAGCATTTACAAGTCGGTTCTCAGTTTCTTCTATTTTTTCCTGTCCTATTTTTTGAATATACGTGCCTTTGGCTCATGGCCAGTTATTCTGAGATCTCCAGACTGTTCTGTTACTGGTGGAGTGAAGCTGGCAGGGGGCATAACCGAGCTGTCTGATGCATTACAAAAGCCTTCAGTTAAACATGTCTGGTGTACCACCCTGTGGCAAAATTCTGCTATTACATATGGCAGAAGTAAAAATAGGATTTGCATTTTTTCAACTTGAGAGCTAGGAAACCTGTGCGTTAGAGACAAAAACACATGCAGATATGCAAAGAACTTAAAAGCAGGCTTCATCATAGCACTTTCTCATAAATGGATTTGACAGGTGGTAATATTTTACGTAGAAACCTTTGTCTTTTTTATTTCCCGTACTTTATTTCTAACCGTCTTCCGATATAGAGCCTGACTTTTGCCTGTGCGTTCCCCTAGTGGGAATGGTGGTACTATGGTGTCTCTACAATGGTATTTGGTTCTTGTCCAAAAGAAACACGTGCGGCAGTTCAGGCAGTACGGGATCATTTCCTACTCTTGTGTTTCCCTCTCCAGAGGAAACTACACTGAAAGGAGATCTCCTTCCAGTAATGTTCATATCCCAAATGGTCATGCATTAATAAGATTATAGCTTTTGGGATTCTGAAAGCAACGCGTTGGCATCCTACCACACAAAGTTATTGTAACTACTACCCATGTGCAGTAACTGATAAACTTTTGTATTGGGTGATGTAAGACACACAATTATAATTGTTCAAACTAATTTAAATAAAATAGGAACATGTTCATTTCAACAAACAATACAGTTTCACAAAGGAAAGAAAGCATCTGAACAAACTATTGGAGATTAAACAACTGGAATATTTAACTTCATTTGAAGTGATTAAGGTAACTTCAGTAAACAAAAGCATGTAGCTACTTTTTAGTACTCTCATTTATTTTTCATGCTATGTCCCCTAAAATAGGAGTACTAACATCCATATTGTGGATGTATTGTATACAATGCAGTATCTGAAATAATTTTGGTCAGTTTATCAGTGCACAAAAAACATGGAATACAACTCAGTTCTCTTTTAATTTCAGTATACTTAATATTTTTGTATACCATATGCTTTTTATCCTGTTGCTAGTTATTCTTGATTTTATTCTTGATTTTTCGGTAAGGCTAAACATCAGTATAATCTGTAGATTGGCTTTAGTAGATTATGGAAACTACAGCAGATGGACGGACAGATGCCACAGCAGTATAATTTGGCTTTCTATCTTACTTTGATTGCGGTTCACAATACGTGACGTGACTGCCTCTCGGCAAAGCCTTTTGCAGGTGTATACTTTTGCTAGGGGCAATGCACAAGAGTAAATTCATCAAACAATGATAAGAAAGTAGGCATGCAAAGGAAGATATATCAAAGTGACATTTCTGAGGAGAAAATATGTTTAAACTAGAGAATGTATGTAGATGTCCACATTGGGCATGCACACATACCTGCCTGCACATATATACGTTAAATAAAGTAATATAGTTTTCATTCCTTGCATTATCTCTGGATGCTTTAAAATTAAAAAAAAAAAAAAATACAGGTGATATGATGATAGATGGTATGAAGAATCATATGTTCAAAATAGTATAGTAATTCCATCTCTGATTTACATTAACTAATTGGTCCTGTGTGTTAAAGTTCTAGCACCTTTACAGTGTGGCTTAGGACTTCAGTCCTGAAATAACATCGGTATAGAAATTGGGAGGAATCATTTCACGTTCTATTCACGCATTATCTAGTGACTTAATTGCGTATCGCTGATAGTTTCCGTCACATTGATGGAAAGGTTCCTCATGATTCCCCAAGGCCATGACTTTGGGCCGGGATGGACTGAAGTAGCTGCCATAGTAAACACACAAAGAGCACTTAGCTGAGTGTACACCTGTGAATAGAGCAGAAACCAAAAGTTTGAATTTGAATCAGTAGCCATCCGCATACTTGAATACTCACACAATTTATAGGAGTAAAATCAGACATATTGGTGAGTGTTTTCAGGGCAGGGTATTGTTGCTCTATGTATATTGGGAAATAAAACAGGGTCAGAGAGCAAACCTGAGTGCTTGATTACTGATGATCCAGATTGTTCACGTGCTTCCTGGCACGGCTCTGGACTGTATCGTCTGGCACTTTCTGAGGCAAAGTTTGTGTGTGATTTGGAAGACAGCAGACACAGAGGGTGATTTCATGCTTTAAAAAATGGCTCTGTTGGCTGCAATACAGTCCTTGTATTATCGCAGACACAGGAGAAAAAATAATAATTCCCTTTTTAGGACTTCAGAGGCACCGCAAGGGGTCCAGAGGAAACAAGTTTCTGTTTTATTTATTAAAATACATGCAGTAAGCATCCATGCTTACTAAACACCATGTTAAATACAACACAAACGTGACTGCAAAACTTATGAGGAAGAACACTGAAATTCAAATACCTAGTCCATACTACTGTCACTTTAATTGAAATAAGCTGTGAGTTGAAGAACAGCATCTCTTCAGAAAATTCTGTATCTCCCCAGAAGTATCTGGCTGAGCATTTCTGAGGGTAGAAACAGGTGTGGGGAAGTTCCCTGAAGAGTAGGCGCCTCAGTCTCTTCAGCAATTGAAGTAATCTCAGCCCAGGTGAAATTAAGGTCCTGAATCTCCTCTCATCACGGTGCTAGTCTGTGCGTCCTTGGTGGTAGGCAGGGAGCTGATTGAGGTAGTGTATGTATAGGAAGGAAGAGTTATCCAGCCCTGGAGATTTTAACCAGAAACAAATTGAAGGAAAAAATGGAGGGGGAAACTGAAACCCTTTAGTGTTTTCTTTTGGTTTGCTTGGGTGTTTTGGTTGGTTGGGTTTTAGCACAGAAGCAACAAGGGGTTTTAATTGTCAAGTTTATAAAAAGATTGAAGAAAGAATGTGTAAAATAATGTTTATCAATCTCTGAATTATATCTTAGTGTTTATTTCTTTTTAATTACTCTACTGCATGCACTTATTTGCTGCTACAAAAAATTGTCAGTAATGTTTTGTAAGGGTTTTCCGCTATTTTTCTTTTCAATGCTATGCTTCCAACACTGAAGTGGTAGTAAAATTATTATTCCCTGCCGGGGAGACTCTGATTCTTTTAATGAATAGCACATTCTGAGCTCAACTTATGGTCTATTAGCATTTAATCTAATAATTAGAGGAAGCCGAACAAGAGAAAAAAGACATTCTGCCAACACTTATGTGAGAACAGTTAGCAGTGTAGATCTCAAAGAAAGATGAGACACATACCCCTTTGGAAGTAGTCAGTCCAAAGCAAAGCAAAACAAAACAAAGTAAAAGTTAGGGGCAAAAATGAATGCATAGTTTTACCCACAATGTTCCTTCAGGGTTTGCACAACTGATGCAACCCCCACTGCCTCTCCTCTTTCAGATCACCATCTTACTGACCAGGCCTTGCAAATAAACAATCCCTTCTGGACAGTGGAAGTAACTGCAGGATGGAAACAATTCCATTGAACAACATAAATGATATCTAGGTCTAAGAAAGTCAAAACAAAACAAGCCCTTCTTCTTATTTCATCTTGAAGGCTGTTTTTTCCTACTGCCTGAAAAACAAAGTTCTCTGTCGATGTATGCCACCAAGCAGAATGATAGGGTAATAAGGCATTGCCACAAAGAATTACGAAGGAAGAGGGAACTCCTTGTTCTGTCAAATGTCTCGTACATGTCCTACTAGATGCCTTCTGTCTGGCTAAGACCAACAGAACATGGAAATTTGCACAGCTGAGAGCAATGCTGAGGCAAGGGGAAGAGATGATACATGTGGCAAAATGCAGCTTGCCGTCCTTAGAGAGGAACACAATACTCACAAAATACCATTCAAAAATCTTAATGTAGCAATCATTAAATAATGGTTTAATAACAAAAGGTTTTCCTGACAACAGTTGTACCAGCAGACTCATTTCAAGTGAGTAAACTGAACGTAGTTTTATTTTTAGGAATACGTAGCATCTCCGATCTTCAGTTACAACTCTCAGGGCAGTGCTAACTCTTCTTTGATCAAATCATCCCTGCTTCCTGCCAGTCTTCTGGATTTTTTTCTGCGATACCTTTGTATTTAGAAAGCCTGTGACTTGGAGCTCCCCATACTCAAAGGAGCTAGTTGACATGAGGGGGTTTTCCTCATTGCCCCACAGCTTTTAAGCCATTTGCTCTTCTGTTCAGTCTCCTTGGTCTGTTCTTGGAACATCTGTTTCCAAAATAGCTGGCACAGTATGGTTTAGGAGGATTGAGTATCTAATCACATCAGGTCTGTTCACCATGATGTTAAATACTCACAGGTCATCTCTGATGAAATTAAGACAGTTTCTTCTCTCCATTTTCTGTAATTTTCTAAAAGACTGCATAATTCTAGAAAAGCGGGTAAACAGCACCAGTGCTGATTCTGACAACTTTCTTTTACATTACCATAAGATAATTTATTAGCAACAGACCTCTAGTGTTGTTGAATGCTGTTCATCTTATAACATCTGATTTTTCTGACTTTATAAAAACGCTGAATAGCATTAATGTGTCTCTTTTAATAGCCAGTATAAAGCACCGCTTTTGTTTTCCCTTACGTTAATATGTAACTTAAACTTTTACACAGGGCTTGTTTAATTACCTAAATCACGTTTATGTTGATAAAAGTCTTAGGAGCTTTTTGCGCACAGGCTGGACAGCTAGACATAGGGATGAATTGTAAGCCCCTGCTGCACCCCACCCCCGTCATCCCCCCCCACAAAGAATAACCAAAAAACAACCAAACCAAACCAAAACACACCAAAAAAACCCCAACAAACCAAACCCAAACAAATAATCAAAAAAACCAAATCACTTCCCCATGAAAACTCGTTGACTTGGAATCTCTTATCAGGCTGGTGAGAGTTAAGTATTCGATCTCCTTCACAGAAAAAATTTAGGTTTAGAATATGCAGAAAACATTATTACGTGCACGGTTAGAAATCATCAAACCTGTAAATGTATTCTTTTAACCTGTTACATCTAATGACTTTCACACCAGTGTTAGTAATCCCTTTTTTCCAACATCAAACTGTTTTGGGGAAGTCTGGAATTATTAATGAACATTCCATCTATCATTTTTGCCTCTAAGATGCTCACAGAGTTGCAGTGGAACATTTTGTCCTTCCATGGACCGTGTAGGCTGGAAGTCTTGAAGATCTTATCTATCTCTAACAGTATGCAAGATACGCAATGGAGATGGTTTTGACAAACTGTCATGAGTATTGATATTTTAAAAAATATTCTTACGCTGTTAGAGTTACAATTAAACATAGTATCAGTAGTATCAGTCCTTTGAAATATTATTGTCATGTGGGACCACAATATTCCTTTGCTGTAGATAAGTGCCTCCATTATACTACAGCAAATTGAAGCATAGAGAAGCTTCCCCCGGGTATTCTCTGCTGTCCTTTCTGCTCGTTGCTCGTTTGGCCTGTTACTGGGCAAGTAACAGGTCGTTTTTTCAGTGAGCTGAGATGTCCTTCAGGATTGCATCTTTTCTAAGAAGGATTCTGTAGCACCCTGTTTAGGATCTAACACTTCAGCAACTTCTAAGAGAGTTTTTGAGTGGGTTAAAAATTAAGGAGACATGGAAGAGGTTAGAAGGTCTCTAGTGAATTAGTGGTAGGTAAACAATCAGATGTGCATAAAACAGGGCACGGTCAGATTTTTGCATAGTGGTTTTAATTATGTAGTATGGTTAGTTTTGTACATTACTGCGGACCCTACTGAAATTCCTGGTGGCCTGCCCGCTCGCTATTGGCTTGGGGTAAAGGATGTTGCTTGTTCACTGCTGCTTCCACAGTGATGTGCCACCGTCTGTGGGTCTAAGCCGTTTCCAAAGACTGAGGTGGTTAACTGGCCACAACGCTTGACCGTCCTGCAAAAAAGGACTTCCTAATATGTTTCAGAAACAGATGTGTCCTTTGCTTTCTAGGAACTGCTATGCCTCCCTGTGAGCAGAAATGCAGTATTTCTGCTACCTTTCCTGCTACCAGCCTGGAGCCTGGGAAAAGAAGACTTTTGGCTGGTTGCTCTGGGACCTAACAGACTGTGACCGCTCTGTGCCAGAGCCACTCACTGGGAAGGTTTCCTGTAATGTCTGAAAGTGACAGTTATTTGCTTGTCTCAGGGGTTTTAAGATCTTACCCTCAATATGCCAAGTCCAGTCTTGATCCTTTTGTTGAGGCTGTCGTAATGTTTGTACATGCATTTTTGATTCTATCGTACCATAGTCATAGTGGTCATGAAGCAATCTGTGCTCAATCCAAACCGTGCTGGGGATTTTTGCCCATTTCAGGCAGGTTTTTGCCAACTGGGTGATAGTTCTAACTGTGGTAGTAGATGAAGTATCCTAAGGTAATTATCTAGGTGGATGATAGTCAGATATGACCTTTTAATAGGTTGTAATGCTTACCTAATAGCTTTTACTCGCTTTGACCTATTTTGAGTAGTCTTGCAAGCATTTCTTCACCTGTGATTATATCGCTCTGCTTGAAGATGCATACATGAATGGCTGGTTCATTAAAAGAGTTCATTAGTTTCTTTAAAAAGCACCAAAGTATGCCATTTAGGAAAAAAAAAACAAAACAACAGATAACAAACAAAAACCCCAAAACAAAAAAACAACCACCAAAACTAACAAAAAAAACCCCAAACCCAACTTTGCTTATGTTTCACAGTAATAATTCTGATATGTCATTCTTCTGTGTCATACTGAGTGAATATACACTTACCATCTTCTCTCTGAGCAGTTCCAGTAAATACAATATAATTCTTTAATAACTGTTTTTCTCCTTTATGTTTTCAGAGGCAACAATTTTAAGCTACGACGGAAGTATGTTTATGAAAATACAGCTCCCTGTTGTGATGCATACAGAGGCTGAAGATGTCTCGTTACGGTTCAGGTCTCAGAGAGCTTATGGCATTTTAATGGCAACTACTTCTAGGGAATCTGCAGATACCCTTCGGTTAGAGTTGGATGCAGGACGAGTTAAACTAACGGTCAACCTAGGTAACAAACTCTTCCTCCGAGAAATTAACATTTTCTTTACATTTTTCTTTTTGCTTGCAAACATTTATGAAACGGCCTGTTTTAACATTAAAAGTAAACTGAAATGATATATAAACACATGTCAATGCAACATTTGCGTATGTACATACACACACAAATACATGCCCATTATTATACTTTATTTTGTTTTCTTTTGCGTTTTTGTATTCTTTATACAGTCTTAACATAATCCATCACGATATTTTTGTATTATTGTGTATTCTAAAAAGAGAAGACTAGTTCATCAGTGGTATTTTTGGGCTAAGTCATTATTCTTTGTTGTGGAAGATTGGTCTCCCTCCACAACTTCCTCGCAGTAGCAATTCCACAAGTGAAATGTGCAAGCAGACACAGGTCCGTTCAGTTTTACCTCCACCGATTAACGTACAACATGCAAGTGTATTAAAGAATTTCTCGTTTCAACACTGAAAATGTCGCAATTAGATATTCCCACTGATGGGTTTCTTGGTCTCCTTTTTTTAGATGTCAAATCTGTAGTAAATCCATCTCCTCTTTTTTAAGCAATTCTGTAGTGGTATTTCTGTAGTATCGAACGATAACACAACCCTTCAATGCCCAAAGACTGCGGCCCTCAGCAAACAGCCGTGTGAACACAGGAGGCACAAGCCCTTTTACAGAAAAACAAACAAACAAAAAATTGGCTTCCTGGTTTGAAATACGATGGACAAAATGTTAGGTTCTAGTTTTCTCTAGTTTTTTAAAAAAATAAGTAAATAAATTAAAACACTTCTGCCATGCTTATGAATAAATCCAAGTCAGGACCTGAAAGAGAACAGAAGTACACTCAGGAAAACGCACATTCATTGCGGTCATTCCCATTCAGTGGAATGCTATTTTTAAAGGGAATTAGGTATGTCATTGTTTTAATCGTTGTTTTACATAAAATGATTTCCAGAAAGTATGGGGGAGGGGGGGAATCAAGAAAATAATGACCTAAACCTCCACTTAATAGAAGTGTCACTTAGTAAAATACCATCCTGGTGTTTAGAGTTTGGAAGGTAGGAGGAGAAGCCGAAGGGTTTCCTTGTTTTCACTCTCCTCTTGCAGTCCGTCCCCTCCTGCGTGGAGCCGGGGCTGCTGCGGGCTGTGGGCCGCCCCCGGTGCTGAGTGGGGCGCGGAGCCCCGGCGCTTTCTGTAAAAGGGGATGTGCAGGTGCTGCTGGTCCTTGGCTGTTTGCAACCACTTTTCTGATGCGGTTGACGACACATGACAAACTCAGCTATATGGAAACAAAATCTAGGTTTGATGGTATATATGTTCCTCAAAGGTATAAACCAGGAGTAGCTGTGCAAGCCAAGTAGTATGGTATAGATTTTTTTTTTTTTTTCAGTAAGAAATGTAGATAGCCCAGCAGAGGATCCTGCTACAGATCAGGTCATTCTCTTTTTATAAAAAGCACTGCTGTCTGTTAGTTTTTACCTACTTCAATAGTTCAGAAAAGTAAATAAATCCATGCCCTAGCAAATACTGCTTCTTCTTCCAAACCTTTTTTTTTTTTCTTTAAGTGAGGCAAGGAAGTAATCTGAAAATAGACAGGATTCCCTAATTATCAGTGTTTATAAATATGTGTTGATTTTCTGTATGTTAATGTAGCTTTAAATGTAGTTACTGTTCATTTCTTCAGTCTATACATTAAGAACACATACACCCACAGAACCCTATTTGTAGGCTCAGGGAATGAGCTTTGTGTTTTACTGCGTAGCTTTTGAAGATCAGCCTTTGAGGTATACTATACGCAAGTTGTCCAAGCTGTCTGGCTGTGGCCTGGCTTGCTCTATGACCCATTGTGACGGAGCACTTTCTAATTGCATCGAGAGAAATTACCTGTTCTTTCACAGATGGGGAGAAAGTTGCAGCCTGCCTCAGTTAAGCATCTTTGACGTTTAATCCTGCTTTTTCACTTAGATTTGTCACCATGTAGCTTTGTTTGAAATTGGCCATTTTTACCCTATTTGTCGTTTCTATTTATAAAGATTTATCGCAGTATATCTGGGTTATAACAGTATGTAAAGACTGATGATATGGAGTGGCCATATTTGCATGTGTCTGTCCCCGGAAGGGTGGACTGTGATTTTATTGGATGTCTGCAGCTATTACCTTGAAGGATAAATTTTCATTTTTCATCTATTCTTCCCCATCTAGACTGTATCAGGATTAACTGTAATTCCAGTAAGTGCCTATTCAAACTTTTTAAAACGTTATTCCACCATTATAAAATATGCAAACTAGATGAAAAAGATTATGGACAGCTTGCAAACGCTTGATAATTTATTAATGAAATGTGATGAGTATCATTGTGTAAAAAGTCATCATATACTCTAGTGTATTTTTTTTTTTGTCCTTCCCATAGGATATAATTTTTAACCAGAATATTGAAAAAGGAAGCATTCTACAGGTTGTAAACATACTTAGAGGAAATGGTACCTGTAATACTGCATTATTCTAGACGGGCTATTATATTTGCAGTAGCCGTAGAATTTTTGAACCAGCAATTCTGATAAGCTGTCAAATTTTCCCCCCACATCCTTCTTCTAGTTTTCTTGAAATTTTACCTTCAACTTTTGGTGAGACTGTTGGAACATAAATTGTGTGTAGTACAAGAATTTCTATTTCGTAATCCTTGTAGGCAATTAACTGTATTTACTGGCTGCTTATAGCACAATTGGTTTTGCTAAATCTTTGCTTTATGGAAATGTTACAATAAGGACATTAAGTCTGAGAATAACCATATTTCTATGATGATTTTTTACACTCTAAACATGTAAGAAACCTTAAATTGAACATTTTTTCTCTGTGATATGCATGTTTATGAAACAGAGGGAAACATTTGCCAGATGAATGGACTAAATTTTAACTTCTCTGATATTATTTGGATTAAGAGGCTATATTCTGAAAGGAGAAAAAGGACTGTGATTTTATTTTGAGTCTATGGAATTCCTGAATGGTGTCAACAAAATTATTGATAGTAAGTATGGTAGATTTGAGTTTTGGGTTGTTTTTCCTTTCCCTTCCTCACAGGTTTTGCAGGCCAGAGGACTGGCTTTATGCAAATAGAAACAAAGCTAGACAACAAACCGCATGGGTAGAATTTGTACTTGCTAGTAGTTTCCCAAAAGACACGAACATAACATCCCATAATTGTTTTATAGTCCAAAATAGGGAACTGCAGTTATTTATAAAGTGTCATCTGCTAATAGATTTTGCAATGAATAACTTTACAAGACAAAAATACAGAATTCGTATTAAAAAGCAAAGTTTTCTTGGGGCAAGTTTTAAATCTAAACCATACTTAAATCCGTGCAGACTTTTCAACACAGTAAAGAAAATACTTGCAGGTACCAAGGCATAAAGATAGCTTCCTGATATTTTAAATCAATAAATATAATTGTTCAGTTATAAAAACAAATATTTCCACTTGCCAAAGATGTCCATTATCCGTTGCCAAAATGCTTAAGACCATGAAAAATCTCATAAACATTTTGTTGTGCCAATTAGAAAAAGACTTCCGAGTATAAGACAAACAGCTTTTTGAGCAGAAATGTAATGAATTTGCCTGCTGCTGGTAAATTCCTTTTTCCTTAGGAAAAGCAATGTTGCTTTTTTCTTAAGTTCCTTAATGAAATCAGAAAATCCCTCTGAAAAGGAAATTACTAACATAGGAAAAAAAAAAAAAAATCAGTTGTAAAGCCACAATACAATAGGTTGTTTTGTTTTCTAATCTCTCTTGGACAAAATGAGGTGTCGTAAAAATAAATGAAAATGATTTCTAGGTCTCACTTTTGAGCAAGTTTTGGATCAAAAGAGAACCTACAAATACAGAGTAAGTAAGAAGCCTCTGATAAGAGGACTGAGAACAGGAGAAATACATGTACTGAATTGAATTAGCAGTTACGAGTTCTTGGTATCATACAGAAGCGGCATAACCTCTGCACAAAACCTCCTTGGTATCAAATACTCATAAGTTATTTTTCTTTACAGTTCGCTTATAGCCTTTTTGTTATTAGAAATGAACTTTCATGATTAGTTTCATCTCCCTTTGGTGCTTGTGTATTGAACAGATTTTTGTGAGCTTTCGGGACGGTAAGTACTACAATGCTTTCTTATCAGCACTCACTGTAGTTTTTCAACAACCAGGTAATGTTTCATGAGCAATTTCTGTGCTTTAATTTTTAGATTATGAAGAATTGTTGCTCTAAGCAGTCCTTAAAAGAAGCTTGCTTATTAGACAATATAATGGATTTTAGTGGAACACACACAATTTGTTCCAAAGCAACGGTAACCAGAAATTGAGTCTTAATTTGCTGAACACTATAATAGTTCAGTGCCTGTCTTTTGGGGTCTACTGAGAGCTGGATACGTATATCAATCCCGGTTTTATGGTGATAGAAGTAAATCTAGTTTTCATGTTTGAGAAGCTTTTTTCAGATTTTCCCATTTCTGTTGCTTAGAAATTAGTTATCTTAATATAATTTCACTGTTGGGACTGAAATACTTTTTACTATAGCCAGACTAGTAAAAGAGTTAAGGTCAGGATGAAGCTATATCTGGTTTGAATTTGGAGAGACAGCTTTAGAAAAAAAATGTAAAACCAAACTTCAACAAAAATTGATGTTTTGCTTGAGAGAAGAAAAGGAAAATATGAATGTAAGCATGTTATTTCCTACAGTGAATTACGAACCTAGTGAATAAAATATTGCACTTCCTCCTCCTGTTTTCCCTTGAGTGCAACCTGAAACCTGTCTTCTGCTTGCTGCAGATCAAATGACCAAGCTGAGATTTTGGTAGCAATTTGTTCTACGCTTTGTCATGCCTTCACCTTTAGCTAATGTCCTGTGCTGCAGAAGAGGTGGCATTTTGTGGTCTTCCTTGCTTGAAATACAGACTTTTTAAAATTTCAAAATGTTAATCAAATGTCAGGTCGCTATTGAGCTTGTGTCTCATTAACAATATTATGGAGACTGTTCATGCCATTTTTATGGAACTTAGTGGCATACCAAAGTCAAACTACCTTTATTTTTGTACAAGGTTAGAAGATTGGTATCTTTATAAAACCTTACACCGCTAGAAATATTCTGTCTGGTGTCAATTGGAAAATACCATTGCTGAAATGCTGGGTTTCTACACCCTTAAATCACTTCATTGTGTTCTTCAGACCCGCAAGTTTACAAAACAAAATTGTCTGTCAGGCAGTGAAATAAATGGTCCTTTTAAACTGCAGGTACATGTAGGTCAATGTTGAGGCTGACATCAGGAGAAAGAGGAAACTTATGTTATGAACAGAAATGGCTACTGTAGTTTCAGTAGTAGTTTTCATGAACTGAGAAATTCATTTAAAAACAAGACTGAGGTGAACAGTGTTGGTTCAAATAACATGAACGTGCAGCATTTCTTGGCACCGGTTTTTCTGAAAAAAAGAACTGTAAGTTGATTGCTGTACAGCTGTTATAAATTATATACAAAATTCATGAGCTAATCCTTAAAAATTGCCTAAGGAAAAATGCTAAAAAAAAATAAATACATTTTTTTGTAAGTAATTGAGGGAAGTAATTGTTACTGTTTAATTGCAGACTGCAAAGCATAAATTATAAACATCAGTGAATCCTATTGAATTGAATGGGATTTTTCCCCTAGTATTTCTTAGAGACACAACTTTATCCTGTAAAATTTACGTGGCAGATTGATAAGTTTTTGAATGACTTGTGAACAAATACGGGTGTACTATATTTCCATATTTTTCACTGCTGCAAAGTTAAGGGCTACTATCTTTACTTAAATCAAATTCCCTTTTTCTCCAGTTCTGTTGCTTCCAAAACTCTCGTATCTGAAAAATTCCAGGTACCTGCGACTCTAGAGGCTGCTGGTTTTTTATGTGCAATATACTTTTTCACAAGCATGTGCAGTCTTAAATGTTATTTCATCTTTTGTGGGGTTTTTTTGCATTGCTATGATTTCTGAAAATAAATTGTCTATATTTTTATATGAGCCAGCAGAGTGGGACCACAGGATTTTTATTAATTGATACGTTATACAAATAATAATGTTAACTGGTAAATAGCTGGCTCTCATTTCAGAATCTGATACTTTCATCCCGTATCTTTTCATATTGAACAACACTTTTTTTGAATGCCACTGTGAGAGATTGCTCAAGTCGTGGCACACATTGGTGCAGCAATGATTTAGGTCAGTTCTCTGGTACACGGTTTTGCTTCTGTAGGCAATAATTCATAGAGCAATCCCACAGAATTCACTTATACTCAAATGTAGGACAGTCATAAGAAATGAATAAGAATTGCAGAATGTTAGGAAGAAGGGAGCAGAGAGTACTGTGGCAGTATACATATGTACTGTTCCTCAGGGAACATATCAACCGGCTTTGCTAGCTGGGTGTCTGCCTTTCCAAGTTAGGAATAATTTCCTAATTATTTGGAGGAAATTTGGAGGAAATAAATTTCCTAATTTGAGGCTTTTCTGCTTGTCCTTCCAGTGAAGTGCCCCTTCATTTGTATTTGCATGCACCCTTCCTTCTATGTCTGTCTAGTTCTTCATCCATTCTCTATATCTTTTTTCTTTCTCTCATTTTTTCTCACTCCATTCCATTTCTCTGTTTTCCCCTATCATCTTTAATCTCTTTTCCTTGTTTTGTACACCCATCCTTTTAAAACTTTGCTATTCTGCAGATGTGCACATTACAGATGATTAAATTCTTATTATTCTATTTGGAATATGTAACATCTGTGATTGAAGCATTTTACTTGTTAAAGTATCCTACAAATCCAGAGCATGACAAGAAGCTATACCAGATCATTGGTAAATAACAGGAGAATTATACGTATTGAAGAACTAACAACGGTGTTCAATGACAGTATATTTTCAGTTTGGACATGGATATTTAAGCAGTAGGAAAGCTTAAATGAAGACTGTACATTCTTTTGAAAGCTACTGCTTGTAAAAATGCATTTTGTAGTAAAGTCCAGAGTCTTCAGCTGTGCTTTTATGGATCTTGTAAAATCTACTGTGATAAGCAGATCACTAATACATTTCCACATATTAAGTTCTCTCTATCTGGTGAAAAGAATGATTAGAATGTAATATTTGCTCCTTTTTATTGTTGGCAGTAGAAAATCATTAAAATGATGCAATATTGTAGCTACACCCCCCTCTCCCCCCAAATGTAAGATTTTGTATTTGGCCTGTTTTCTTACCCAGTGCTTATGAATTGTGTGAGGTGGTTTTGATTTTTTTTTTTTTTTCTCATCCAGTATGGCTGACAGCCTGCTAAAAATAAAGCTTTACCATAGAGGATGTACATGTCGTTCAGCAGTATCACTTTAAAGACCCCTTTTCACAAGATTTCCTCAAAAATAGTCTGCTGCTGTGCAATAAAACTGAAAACATACACGGCCCTTTTCAGTCAAGTTCTGATTAGGATCTACTCGTTGCTAATAGAAACCGTCGTTTGAATCTAATCAAAGGAAACAGGTTGAAAGACACAAAAAAGGAAAACTGCTTCTTTACTCAGAGCATCTCACTGGAGTCCTGTGTACTTAGTCCTGAAGCTGCACTAATACCATCCTATATCTTGTTTCAGGCACTCTGCTGTGAAGTGAGGTTGAAAACAGTTAGGCTGGGGAAAAAAAAGTTCGGATTTGAAAGAAAAATAGCCTGTATAAACATAATCAAGAGGACTGAAGTAGTTAAAGGATACCCCTTAGTTTATTCTGTACAGCCACAGAAGCCAGTTAGGAGAGATCCTTCTGATCCCTCATTCTCTGTTAAACGTAGGGTGAAAAGAAGTGATGCTGCACAGGTTGTGCTATGTGAACTTGTTGCATTAATTGGCTTACCGGAGGTGTGATGGCAAAGCCATTCACCTCTTCCTGCAGTCTACTTGCCCGTGTGTTTGAGAGAAAAGCAGTAGCTGTTTCCCCTCGCTTGTAATCAGCTTCTGCTCCTTGGGAGCATCTAAGGCGAGGTCTATGACTTGGCTTTTTTTATGAAGAGTCATAAATACGCAGCAGGCATTTCCCAGATGCTGATAAATGTTAACACTCAGAAATATTTCTGAGAAAGTCATCTCTGCTCCTTGAATGGTAGGGGTGACTTAGCTGAGAAGGCAAAGGGAACCAGCAGGGCCACTGCTGATCATTTTTCAAATGCTCCATATACCATTCTTTGGGTTTT
Source organism: Alca torda (assembly GCA_008658365.1). Lineage (NCBI taxonomy): Eukaryota > Metazoa > Chordata > Aves > Charadriiformes > Alcidae > Alca > Alca torda. The sequence continues at coordinate 9,915,786 of CM018078.1, forward strand.
GTGCTGCAGAATTTCACCTGTCTCTTAAAACGTTTTTCATTTACTATAAAACTGTTCTTCTAACCCTTTTCCTGTCTGCTGGCCCTGCTTTTGCATTGCCCATTGCTTTGCTGCCAGCACAAATGTTCAGGTGTCCATGTGGTGAATTTGACTAAAGTGACCCGTTAACAAAATTTTTAATTTTAACTTGCTGCAGTTTTCTGAGCAGTTTTATCACATGACACATGTGAACACCTGCTGTAGAATTAAAAAAAAATAAAGGGTGGGAGGCAGGAATGGTGTGGAGAGAGTAGAAAAACAGCCTCTGGTAGAGAGAATGGATTGCTTTTTTCAGTAATGCAGAAGTATGCTGTCCCAAAGTGAATTCATCTGGCCTACATCTAAGCAAGAACGTCCTGGAAAAATACACGTTACTGACAGAAAGGCAGAAACATCACTTCTTGAGATGCTTAGTCTGTATCAGCTAAGGAAGAGATATTTCGGAGATCTGAAGAGAAATGTTGGAAGGGTTTCTGGGTAAATGTCTGCATCTTCGGTGATATACATCACAACCATTTTCCTTCTCTCATGAAACAAGCTGTAAGTTGAACCTAGGAAATATCTGAGGCCCAGTTTTAGGGACTTTCAAGCTTAAGGAAAAGCCACTGAATATCAAGAGGATACATATTAGGAGATGCCAGCTGAGGAGATGCTGTGCTTTTTGACCATTCATGTAAGATAACAAAGGTTCACAATCTGTTTTTTCTGGTGGCTTTTTGTGAAATTTCACATGGATGTAGTTTGAATTGAGAGAGGATTCTGAGAAGGTAACAGTGAAGGTATATTGGACTTCTGAGTGTGAGCTCTTCCCCTTAATGAGTGATTAAAAAAGAAATCAGTCTTGTGATATACTGATTTCTCAGCGAAAACGCATGCTTTGGTAAACACAGAAATCTTGCAGAGTCCCAAGTTATCTAGAAGGCAGACATTTTTACCCCTTCCTTATCCAGTTATAGTCGTTAAGAGAAAAAAATAAATAGAAATTTGAACTAATGAAGGACATAGGAAAAATTGAATCAACTAGCTAATTATAAAGAAATCTTGAGAAGAGTCTTGCACATGTATAATTTGTCAAGGCCAGTGGTGAGGCACCCAGAAGTTCCTTCCTAGCTCAGGCCTGAACCTGCTTTGCTGGGCCATGGGAGAGAATTATCGTATTAACATAGCAAACAAAAGCTCAAACCTTAATTAAAGTGAAAATAAGTGCTTTAGATTTGCTGGCTGACCATTTAAGGGTCTATCATATTTCCTTTCTCCTTACTGACAAAGCTTTCAAGGTTGGCTGCTGGGGATTGAAGGTTTCTCTCTATCAGTGCTTCCCGCCTACATGAGGGACAGCAATAAAGTTTATTTCCGTGCCTGCATTCTACTTGCTGCTTATAAAACCTCATCTGTGTTTGCTTTTTCTTAGCTAGCAGAGGAGAAAATTGCTATTAGTTTTCTGGCAGACTGTCAATAAAATATCATTTCAAGTTGGCTTACTAGAAAACAGATGTTTTTCTTTTTTGTGTGTATGCTTCTTTCCTTTCTTTTCACTCCTTTCATCCATCTTACTTTTATCTTTTTAAGTCCCACATTCTATTTATGGTACTTTAAAGATGTAAGTGATTGAACGGGGGCCTCAGTAATCAAATATATAGTAGTGGTATATCTGTGGCTTTCTCAAGGCTCTGCAATAGCCAAACACAGTAAGAAAAGGTAGCAGTATAAGCTTAAACATATGGTTATTTAAGTGATTTTGAAAATTCATACAATAAGGATAGTTGCCCTAATTTGTGATGAAAAAATCATTAGATATATGTTCAGATAAAGATTCCTTTTTTTTTTAGCGCTATCACATATATGCTTTCAGAAACTTCTTTACAATTGCTGAGAAGTAGTAGACTTTCCAGTCGTGATGTTTCAGTGCACAGTTCGATTTTACAAGGCCAGGTATGGATAGTTTTCAGTTTAGTGTGTATGTGGGGCTATATGACTCAGGGCCATGGTGTGGTTGTACATCAGCTGATGTGCAAGGTGTTACCAGCAGAGCCCGAGGGCATGGTCTGGAGTCGACTGAAGTTGTTCCTTCTGAACCTTCAGCCTGAAGTCTTAAAGGGGAGTGAGGAGCAGGAGATCCTCCAAAATATGACAAGAGGACTCGTGGAGGTTAGGAAAGCAGTGATTGCTGCAAGCATGTAACCTCTCATTTTACCAACAGGGACAAAGCAGCCTCCAGGATGTACTAGATCTATAAGAACAGATTGTCTTGAATTAATAAATCCTGATTTATATGCAAGGGAGTTGTGTATATCAAGTTTATACTGGTCCTATCAAATCTTTCATAAAAGGTCTTTTCAGAAGGACTAGGCTTTTCCACTACTTTAATGGGAAGAAGCAGTAGAAAATAAGCTTTTCATCAAGTAGCAGGTCCTAAATTTCACTGGTTTTACTCTTATGTTTTTCTCATTTAGCTTCTGAGAAGCAAGATGACTTAATAACATTTCAGGACTAGTGATTTAAATTATCCTCACAGTTTTTTTCATGACAGAAAGTGGGCGTTACAGTCTAATCTTCTGGGATATTGAGGAGTGATGTTCTAATCAGTAGTAGCAAAGCAATTGAATGCTATTTTCTTCTGGCGAAAACTATATAAAAGCTAACGTAATGTCATTCATATTAGTGAACTGGGCTGCAATGGCAGTCATTTCACAGTAAAGCTCTGCTACCAACTGGTCCCACAGGAATCTCTACCGACGTATTCACAAACGATTGAGAGAAGAGGAGGAACACTGAGATGATAGTATTTGCAGATGCAATGAGATTATTTAGGGAAATCAAATTAAATGCTGCACATGAGGGTTTTCTGAAGGGTTTCAAAATGCTGAATGACTGGATAGTAAAATGGTAGGTGGAGTTAAATATTAATATGTAAAAAGTAATTCATACTAGAATAAGTAACCTTAATTATGCAAGCACAGCAATGGAGTCTGTTGGCACTGAGCTGAAGAAATTGTGCAGTCATTATAAATAGCTCTTGTAAAACAGTTCAGTGCTCAGAAGTGACCAGAAATCCCAAAAGATGTGAGTAGCTATGGGTAAAGGAAGTAAGACCAGAACAGAAACCAGCATTATGCTATTGTGCAGTCGTCGTTTATCCGCGTCTTGAATGCTGCGTGTGTTTTTAATTCCTGTTCCTCACGATGAATAGGCAAAATACAGAGCACTGCAACAGGGAGGTTACCAAGTATGGATTGGCTTTCCTACTCAGAGAAGGTAGACAAGCTAGGAAAAAAAAAAAAAATATCTGAGATAATGAGTGTATTTTTAAAAAGATATGATTATACAGCTGTAAGAAGCATCAAGAAGTTAATAAGTAGCATGAAATTGAAATACCTCAAAGAGACTTTTTGTGATAAGGCAGTTTCTGTAGCTCCAGTAGTCCCTGATATGTTAGTTGCTGGAAGCTGTGACTGTGTTAAAGTAGTAATTACTATACTGTGGCCCTGCTTCTCTTAGTTGCTGTTGAAAGCACAGTGCTGGGCTGGCTGGACTTCTGGTCTCACCTGGCAAGACTACCCTTATGTTCCCAAAAAGATTATTTTATTTTTTTTTTTAATGGAACAGAAGTTTGTCATTGTATTGAAGTTGAAGATCCAGAAGCAGCCTTAGCTCAGAAAGTCTGTAAACTACAAGCTGCTAGAAGCTGGCAGCAAATAGTTAGGGAAAAAATCCCTTAATATCGTTCCCTTCTTCTCTAAACATCAATTGCTGGTCATTGTCAAAGGCAGAATGCAAGACAATATGGAACTGGGGTGGAACATTCAGTATAGCAGCTTTTGTCTTATGCACCATTTCCTCTCTTATTTTGCAGCTTCTTTTCCTAATCGTTTTATCACTAGTTATACCCTGCGTTCCGAGCAAACAGGAAATTGCTAGTGAAATTGCTGGTGATATAACATCTGTCATCAGCTGGGCCGTATGCAGTCATTCTAAGCTTTGTAATCAGATTCTATGAAAATTCGAGTATTACCACACAGATGGCAGCAGATGACACAAGCCAATATTTCAATAAATTCTCAAATAAATCATTCCTAATTAACTGGTAAAACCAGTCAAATTAGTGTAAATCATTAATTAATTTGGCTATTTCATATATAGTAAGAGTTATGAATGTTTTGGGTTTTTTTTTACCTAATACCAAGAGCTTACTGGCAAGAAATTTTGGTCTGTAGCTCTTTAAAAAGAAAATCATCGTTAGCATTCAGTATTAAGAAAAAATACTGCATGTGCTTAGTTGACAGTGCTTCTAAAGCTGTAGTCAGATTGGAAATGCCATCAGACTTTGTGTATAAACACCTTTATTCGCTTTTCACATTAATTCCTCATTTGTTTCTTAGGATTCTCTGTTTCTAAGAAATAATGCTGTTGTGGTGCTCATCTGTTAAAACTTTTGTGAAAAACATTTAGAAGTGCTTATAAATGAAAATTGTATGGAAAAATACCGCAGCCTTTCTATTATAGGATTACAGTTTGAAGAGGTTTTTTCAGGTGTTAGAAACTTAGGGGTTTTTCCCAATAAATCTGTCTAAATAGACACTGAAATCATTAATAGTTTAGTTCAGAAAGCATTTAAGTATATTAAGAACATGCGTAGGAATTTTTCTGAATAGAAGCCTTGCTGAATCAACGCTGCTGTGCTTATTTCCGGAACTTTTCAAGGAAAACCAAACAAATTGCCATCTCTCTGCAGGTAGATAGCGCTTTTCTGATCAACACATCTCATGCTCGCAGCTGTCATTCTGTCATAATATATACTTGTAAAGAATTAATATAATGGGTGTTTGGGTTTGTTTTTGGTTTTTTGTTTTTTTTTTTAATGGAACGGATATATATGGATAAGTGAGAGGGGAAATATAGAATCAGAAAGAGTGACGTTTCAATGGGATGTCTAGTTCTCATTAACATAGCCAGTGAGCATTGCAATACGTCTAACATATGTTGAAGTGAATTTCCAATTTTCTATCTGTCCCTCTCATATTAATAGATATTATGAATAGAACACCTACACATTTAAAAAAAAAAAAGTGCAACCAACTTCGGTGAGAGTCAGATCAGATCCTATTTCTTAGCTTGGTGTGATTAGGAGAACCAAGCTGCTTAGGGAAAGTTTGACTACCTCTTCTTCAATCAAAGAAAGAAAGAAAAAAAGGGGGAAAAAAAGGGGTACCAAACTAATTTTAATTAAATTAAAATTATTCTGATACATGTATACATTTGTAGGGCTGGAAGTCTGGAATGAATCCCCGGTAAGCAATTGTCTTACTCCTTTAAGCATTAAGATCAGTGGGATCTGATGATAGACAGTAACGAACAGTACATGGGCGTAGAGCCTTTGTCTGTCTTTTCCATGTGTAGTGTCCTAATGCAGAAGTGGAATTCTCTGCCTATTTGGATAAATACAAGTTTGCAGAACCTGGTTTCTGAGCCATCTGTGGCATTTTGATGGCCCCTCTTCTATTGTGTCTGCAGAAAATACTGTGTAAGTATGTATTAGTTTTAGCTGCATGACTGTTTCAAAAAGGTGGGCTGTTTTATCATTGTTTCACTTCTCTGCAGCAAGTCATCATTTCCTAAGTTCAATCTTGATGAAGTCTAGCAAGCACTTAGCTCCAATATTATTCTCCATTAATGTTATAAGAAGAGTAATTCATTTTTCAATGTGCTTTTTTTAAAGAGCTAATAGTGTTAAAAGCATCTACCCAGTGCACGTCACTGATGAGCAGTTTCTTCTATTAAAAACACTTCCTCTGTATCTAGCACATTTTGCATTTGTGTCTATTAAAATGTATGAAAAATCTATCATAACATTTTAAGCACTCAGTAGCTTATTACTGGAACCACATAACTGCTTCCTTATTATCTCTTCTTGACAATAACTTTAATGAATTTTATTCAGGTAGTTGTTAAAATTTCCATCCAAGCACATTTCATTTTTGGGTGACATGTCAAGAGGTTAACTTATGCTCCCTTCCAGCTGATTTCTAGGCCTCAATCCATCAGACAAGTCACTTCAAAGGAGATATTACTCTGTTGAGTTGAGACATCAAGATAAAGTTGGCTTTCTGAGATGCCACTCTGGGAAGTGTGCAAAGAATTCTTCAGCAGTTATGTGTCTAGGCAGTACTGAAGCAACAAGACACAAGATGAAGACCAAGGCATGGAATGAAAAAAAGCTATTAAAGAAAAGAGAGAGCTGTGGTTAATGTAGCTTATACTAATTTTTTGGTATTATTTCTCATTCATTTTATACTCCGTGAGATTTTCTTCCAAGGAGTGAAGTGCACGTATGTAGAAATAACATTTCATTAGTTAAAAGTTCCTCTCTGCACATTAAGTCTTTTCTCAGTAATAATAAAATCTGTCTGGAAAAAAAAAGACCAAATCGGTAAGTCAACAATTCCATCTTTCACTTACATGCCATGAACTGTTTACACGTGACTTGTGGAAATCAAATCAGAAATGAAGAATAACAAGCATAGGTAGTATGCTTACTACCATCTAAGAAATTTGAGTTTTACAAAAATTTAAGCTCTATAGTTGTTGAGTATAGGCTGTTGAATTTGTTGTGGTTACTGCCATACTTTGAATTGTCCGTGCAGTTTTTGATATGTAACATTTCAGCAGCTTGTATGCTGTTTCCTAGGCAAGCACAATGTAGATGTACACCACGGGCTCTCAAGGGAAGAAATATTCTTGTATCTCCAGCTAACATTTTACAGGTGATAGAAGACACTTAGAAAGTCACTTGACAAGCTAATCAGTTATGAAAAAGAGCCACACTAGCTAGAAAAGACTCCAACGTGGTTTTTTTGATTTCCTAAAATTACATAACCGAGATACAGAGAGCACCTTAAGATAGTGCAAGTAGGAACTTCTGTCAAGAAGCTGACTTGTTCTTTTCAATAACAAAACTGTCATTCACTGACCCTGAGCACAATCCTTAAGAGAGTAAAAAATGGTAAAAGACCGTTTGAGAGATGCCCTCAATGTTGAAATCAATTCCATCTACTCAATTTTAAAAGTCATTCCCTTATAGTTTTATATGGGCATGCAAGAGACAGCAAGCAACAGCCTGGAAATAACAGACAGCAAAAGATGCTTGACTCCATATATTCTTAGCATGGAAATGCTTGAGCAGCCATAATTGCAAAACAAAATTCTCAAAAAGTTGCAAGTGAGCAATGAAAAAGACTAAAACTCACTATTGTGGATGTCACAGTTACCTTCAGTTTCATTTAGCCACCACAAATACATGTCTGGGAAAGTAATAGGTTTAGAAGCAGCTGAAATGTAGCGTGAAAAATTTGAGGCAGAACACAGAAAATGTCCCTGTTTGCAGAAAAGAAACACACATTGGTCTTTTGGGTAAGAAATCACATGAACAAGCTTGGAAGAGTTGCTGAAAATTTACCTTTAATAAAATGCCATATTAAACATATGCAAACTGTCCCGAATGTACGTGGTATCTAAGGTATCTATCTTTATTTATTGGAATAATCTATATTGGAATAAGTATGTAGTAATTTTTTAAAATCTTATTTTAGACTCAGGAATCCTGAAAAAGTATGTTTGAAAAAATGATATTTTTTATAGGGAAACTTGTATAGGTTCCCTGATAATTAGTATTCAGATTGATTTCTTGAAGGTAAGGAATATCAGACCTAACTCAAAATCAAAAGAAATATTTAAAGAATAATTACAATATTGTCTACAACTTCAGTCTGGAAAATTCAGGGTCTTTTTCCTTCAGAAGAAATTTTCTCTATAAGAAAGATACGAACAACTGCTAATGTGTATTTTTTTTTTACCCTTCTTAAATAGTACTGGAGCTTTGAAATCTTAAGATACGTATTCACTTTATATGACCCTGCTACTATTAATATGGCCTGTGGCCTGTATCACTGAGAACATCAGGAATCTTGAATTCTGGATGAAATCTGGTGTAGCTGAACTGGTTGCTCCTCAGAAGTAGAAAAGGTCTAAAAGTAATCATGAACTATTACACTGTAGTGATGACACTTTACAAGGATAAACTTGGAGCAAGAATGACATAACATAGTGACGAAGAAATATACAAATTGGAAAAAGTGTGGTTTTGCAATTATTTTGTGTAATAGTTTAGGACTGTCTAAGAAAAATAAGCATAGGCTTTATATGTTGTCTGTTGTGTAAGTCAGGGAAATAACCAGAGACTGATTCCATACCCAGAAAGTCAGGGGAGGCTGGTTATAGACCATGGATCACCCTTTGTATTCATCTATTTGTACTTTCTGAAAATAATCTGAAATGTCTATTTTAGTGCTCCTTGCTTGACTCCTGTCTACGTAGAAGCATCCAAGAATAAGCAGTGTCAAGAAATTGCGCTTTTCTATCCATGAGTATAAAAATATTTTAAAACATTTAAATAATAATCAACAATCACAAATCTTTAAACATTATTCTCTTTACCCTTAACTAGGCAAAATCCAGTGATTTTTTTTTTTTTTTTTTTAAATAAAGGATGTGAGTGTGAGATTTAGTTGTTACATATTTTATAACAGCTGTGCCTTGGGATGAAGACACCTGTAAATTAAGAGGAGCTTATTCTTAAAATAAAGTCACAGTCCAAATTATTTTCCTTTCTGCGCCAAATAGTTACCCATCTGCTTATTCTTAAGCACAATGTGCAAGATATAAGGGTAAAATGAAATATTTAAGTGTATTTTTTCCTGTTATGTTCGTTTTTGCCTAAATATAAAGGTAATGTTTTTTTTATAAATAGGTAAATTATGGAGAAGCATATTTAAGTTGTGCTTACTTGTATTTTTAAATGTACTTCAGAGTTTTGACAGCCATGGTTTGATATAAATGGGCACAGTCAATATCCGAGTCAGAAAGGCTGATGTGTGATCAGAGCTCTTTCTGCTTCTTTCCAGTTGTCGGTTATAATCTAACCAAAGTAAACCAAATATTGCAATTCTCTCAGGGGGGGAAAAAAAAGATAATCAAGTATGTACCAACTTTTTCTGCAAAAATCACTGTAAGTTAGGTTACTTTTCCTTCACTGGGTTTAAGTGGAAAGGAAGAGGGCAGATTTAGCAGTAGAAAACAGTAGCACAGGTTCTCCGGACTCATAAAGGGTGTCTGCACCATCATGGTACCCGTAGAGATCTGCTGTAGGTGACTACGTACCCGTTCCCTGTAGCAGCTGTGTATTTCACTCTTCTCTGTATTTATTGGCTGATTGACGGTGATTGGCAGATCAGTGATTAAGGTCCAGGTTAACAAAGTTATTTAGATAGCTGTCTCATGGCAAAATCCTTCTTCCAAGTTACAATTCTCCCAGATCTCTTGGATTGAGAGGAGACAGTAAAGTTTCTCTGGGCGCTGAAGCAGTGTATTTGAACAGTAACTTGTATAGATGAAGAATGATGAGTCTGCTGGGGTAAAAATTTAACTCTTCTTGGGAAAGCGGAAAATGAACTTGAATTCATTTTAGAATCACTTTTTTCCCCTTAGTTTAAGCCCACGTCTCACAAATCAGTACTATTGACTGAACTCTGAATTCACACAGAATTAATGAATACTGGACATCCTGGAGGCTTATCAGGACAATGAATATTTACTTTTAAAAACCTGAATTCTAGTATTGTTTAAAATTGGGTTTTCATGTTAGTCTTTGTACTATTTTACACAGGAGTTGCCAAGGCAGTTCTTAGGATTTTCAATCCTATTCCTGTTACATGAGGAAAAAAAGCAAACACAAATAACTCCAGATGAACTAGCCATTCTTTTCTCTACTGGTTTAAAAGGAATTTTTGATTGAAAGGAATTTTCAGTATAAGAAAGCTGTCTGTAATACAAGCATTCTGCATGGAAAAATTTCAGTATTGCAAATGAATTAAAATTTCCCATTTTATTCTTCCTTGTGCAATACACTAGCTTATAGTGGATTATCCTTTAAAAAACAAACAAACAATTTCAGTTATCAAGCCAAATTTATTCCCCCCCCCCCCCCTTCCCCTGTATTATTCAGTGTCAGAGTGTGTCCAGGTGAGTTGTTGCAGTGACTCAGTCCAAGTTTTTCAAGTCCCTCCTCTCCTTGGTGGCCAGAGGCTCCTTGGTGGCCACTGTCATCCTTCTGTGGTCTTTTCTCGAGCTCGGCCACAGGAGTGTTCTGGGAACAGGGGAGCTGGCTGAGAAAATGGGATAGCAAGCTTGTGAAATATAGCTGCTTTCCTAAGGGTGCTACTCATGCATCTTAGGTAGAATGAAGTCAAAGATGTTGACTTGAAAGTGTTTGCGTTAAGTGCATGATACTTAATTAAAAAAAAAAAAAAAAAAAGCTTAAACGTATTCAGCTTAAAATTCTTGGAGTTTTTCATTAAACACCCATGTCAAACTAAGGTAAAAACAAATTAAGATTTACAAAAAGTCACACAGGTAGTTTGTGGAAGTGAATCTGCTGAATCCCAATTCAGAGTCCTAGGTTTTGGGCACGCTTCAAAAAGTTTAGCGTGATTCAAGGCACGATGTGACCTTAAAGTGTGTTTGTCATGATCTTTGCAAGTGCACCTTTTTTTACCTGCAGTAAATACGAAGTAAATAACAGTGCACTGTGAAGCTTTCTTTAAATTAGCATCGACCTGCCATGTATTGAAAGTTCATGCTCACCTTACCTACAGCAAAGTCAATTGTCAAGTTCAACATAATTTCTGAAAATTTGCCTGCAAATGTTCAGCAGCGAGCTGAAAAAGCAACAACCGTATGTTTCAAGCTCATTGACTTTGCTGTGCTTTAGTTCAGGGCCTTAGGGCAGATTCATAAAAACTTAAGTACCTTTAGACATTTTCTGATAGTCATGATCCTTAGAGAACGGTACAAACGAGAAACTGCACTCTTATTAAAAATACAGCAATCTGGCTGACTTCTGGTTTTAGCTTTTAAAAGATACTTTTCTTTCATTATTTCCAAGAAGAAGTAAAATTACACGTCCACGGGGCTGTTTAGGTTTCACTTGCTCAGATGTATGACTTAGAAAACTAAATTAAAACGCAGCTGATTCCTAACAATAAATGGTTTAAGTAATGTGTTGAGAAATGTTTCTAGCTGGGTTAGACCTTTCATAATGCAGTAACAAAATCAGTTTTATCTTCTCATCTACTCTTGAGTTCACGTGGAGTTGTAATTGCAATTTCAAAACCATTTTTTCAAGACATATGATTCAACCCAATTATTAACCAGCAAAGTATACTTCACAGCTTTGAGAGAATGTATATATGTTCTACGTATACTTTGATGTGGCAGGAAGGTCTAGAGGCCAAGACTTGCAACTCAAAAGTTTACGACTTCATGGTCTTTCTTTCTCCATCTTGGTGATATTCAGCAGTGGTCCTCATTCTGCTTGCAGAGAATAGGCTTTCACAAGACAGTGGTTTATCATCGCTGCGTTTCTTGGCAGGCACCAAGAATCCCTAGATTTAATTTAGTCCAATAGATCTGTGTTCTGCCCTCCCACCTTGATCCACTGGTTCTATTTAGATCCTTAATTGTCACCAACAGTTAATACGTCACAGCTCTAAGTAAATTAATGGATGAGTATGTGTGCTATCACACCCCAACTTAAATAGCTTGCTTAAGGCAAAAGGTATATAAAGTTGGGAGAGGGGAAACACTGAGCAGCTCAGACCATGGGCAGGGGAAGCAAGTTCAAAGAAAAGAGAGAAAAGAAACAAGCAAATGATTATAGAAAACTTAGTGTCCTCAGACCTGAATATGGTGCTTGATTCCTGGATTCGTTGTTTTTTATATCCTTCTATGGATTTTTCTTCCCCAGTGCATTCACTATGTATGCTGGTTTTCCTTACTAGTGAACTAAATCAATATTTAATGCAGTCTGTCTGTTGTTTAGTCATGTAGAGGAAGCCAGTAGACTTTTCAAAAGCACCTTATTTAGCTTTTTGCATTTCTGTGAGTGCGTGTACAGAAACAGATTTAAGATTATAGTTCTGTTATTCAAAACAATATGAGCAAATCTATCAAAAAAAAATGAAGGGTAATGAATGATATTAGCAACTCTAATCTCCTTTGTTTTAATTTCTGAAATGTCAGGTTTTGTTTTAAAAAGTATTAAAAATACCCTTAACTGCCAATACTTTACCCAAATTGCCAAAAGCAATTTTGCCTATAATAAAGCTATTGTAGGCTGGAACATTTTGATCAAGCAGTGCAGACTGGTATGTTTAACTTAATACAATTCAGTGAACATGCTGTTCTTGTGCAAGTTTCTATGTGAGTCTGTCAGGAATAAAATACAGTTGAGAAAATTTTTGACCTGCAATAAGACTTTCTCAAGTTAATTTATCAATTGGCTTTAAATGATAAACTGATACACATCATTGAGCTTTAAAAGGTAACTAAGTTTTTCTATTAGTAAGAAACAAGCATATTCAGGGAATTTCAGGATGATGCAGATGCAGGCATTTAAAATACTGTTGATTCGCTATAATAATTGACTTATTAAATTGATGTTTGCAAATGAGCAGTTTGGAAGACCAGAATTGTTTCTGCAGCCGACCACCATAGAAAGGTTATTGAGGATTAAGATGCTTTTCCCCTATTTGTTTTGTGTTTCTGCATTTAGTACTGGAGGAATCTTTTATGAGTATTTTGTGCTGCAAGCTGGTATGTAACATAGATGCCTCACCAGGTTTGCACAGTGGCTGTGAGACTGGCTGCTTGCTGGAACAACAGCCTAGACTACAGGCATGTTGGATTTACCTGGAAAAGCAGGATGAGTGAGATGGCACAGAGTTGCCTGGTTCTGCATCAGGCATTTACAATAACACTCTTAGGTATCTCTCAGTGCCGCTCAGCTGTCTTTGCTTTACCATTCAGCTTCTATGTATATCTTATCTTAGCTGTAAGACTTCATCTGAAATCCTGGCATCCCTGACCTCAAAGCAATGTTCTCTATTAACTGGAGTGATCTCAGGGTTTTGTGTTTTTTTCCCACTTATTCTCTCAAATTTCAAGTGGGAAATGCCATCTGATAGTGGTTGCTGTAGTATGCATAGTTATCCATTAGCATACTAGGCTGAAACCACTGACATTTCTTATACTGACTGATAAATAGATAGTGGTTTGCCTGTAACTAACTGGGGTTCCATAGGTTAATATAGCATTCCCTGAACCATCCAGTCTCCCACGCTAATCTCTATTTACGTTGTCTTTCTTTCAATACTTAATTCTTGATATCTACTTTCGGTCACAGAATTGAATGCTCCGAGCAAGTCTGGGTGGCGTTTTGGTATGTGCCTTGGTGGTGGATGGCATTGTAAGAGACAGTAATTCCTGTGTTTGATTCAGACAACTAGTTTTGAATGTGTTTTGGTACAATGCCAAAAGCTAGCATCTTGTTTCAGAGTGACTAGTTTGTTTTTATGATGTTCTGTTCAAATAGTTGGTTTAAAAGATCTCCCAATTTAAGTACAACAGGAGAGAGATCTATAAGAGGAAAAAAAGTAAGTATGTGTGTTACCATCACTTAACAGGCTCATTTGAATTCGGCAAATTTTCAGCGCTTTAATTAGGCTGATCAGGCTCCTCACAAGATAGGAAAGAGAATCGGAATCTCCAGAGAACACTTAGAATATTCAGCACACTGAAAACAAGATTTTTCTTTGAGGTTTGTACTTTTTCCCTTAAACTTCAAAGAGATACAAAGGCAGTTAAATTCTAGACGAGGGGCTGAAAACAAAGTAAGCTCGACTTTGGGTGCCTATGTGAAGTTATAACTTAGGATGTTTGGGACTTTACATTTATACATCCTGGTTCATAAAGCATTGCATCATCAAGATTTGTACCTCTATCAGCTGGCTGCACAGTCTTTATTTTCCCACGAAAAAGACGGTTGTACAAGCTATTACCTGCTTTTGAATGGATGTGCAGATTTTACTGGCATGATGGACTATAAGCAAATTGTGAGAGCCATAAAAGTGCCGATACTTTTTTATTCGCTGCTATCCATTCATGCTAGAGATGCATAAAACCTAGTGGTTATTTAAGCCTTTAAAATAGGAAAAGAGCTGAATATAGACGTTGATAATAAATTTCATGCTTAAGCAAGAGAAGATACTTAGTGTATTTTTGCAGGTTACAGCCTGTCTCTGAGAGGAAAGTTTTATGATTAAGGCATTAATGTCTGAGAGAATCGGTAGCTCAGAAAGTGAGTGCTGGCTACATGAAGCAAATTAACTATGTCCTGTTTAGGAAGAGACAAATGAGTTCCAGCAGAAGGACAGCATGGGAAATAGGAGTGGAGGGACATAAGGTTGGAAGGGTAGTATCAGTCCATTAAAAAAAAAAATCCTCCCACCTCTTTTTTTTTTTTTTTTTTTTTAAATTAGGGTTCTTGCTTTTCTTCTCATGGGAGATATTTAATGTTTTTAAAGAAAAGAGCGTAAAAAAAAAAAAAGCCCAACCCCCCCCTAAAAGTGGTAATATGCCAATTCTTATTTAAATACAGCAGCACTTTCTGCTGATGTAATTTAAGTGAAGTGGAATCAGATCAGTGTGAAGTGAGAATAAGACTGGAGAGCCAATGATTTAGTAGATTTAGATTTATAGCAGACTCACTATAAACCAGAACAGAAGAAGAATCTGAACTGTATGATCTCAAAAATATGATGTTTAAATTAATTTCAGGTCAATATATTTGAAAGTCAGTGAGGAAAGTACTAATATAAAATGTTCGAGGTTGACCAATGCTATTTAACAACACGTGTTAAGAGTTTCCTTCTGCAGCCATTGTACTCTTGTGTGTTATCAAGGACTACACATTTTTGTGCTTAACCATTCAGAAAATTTTGTCCTAAATACACTGCTCACAAGCACATTTACTACTTTTGTATGCAAAAGCATTTTCTTGGCCAGGAAGCAGCCCAAGCGTTACATTCTCTCTAGGAATGGTGGGCATCCATCCTTCCCCATCCGCCTCTCCAGCTGCCATGGAAAACTATGCTACTTGGCAGAGAGGCAGCATGATGTGACAGGTACATACACAATACCGAGACGCTGGGTCTTGCTCTTTTGGAGTTCCTCTGTGACCAAGCAAAAGCCTCTCTCCTCTGCTGGAGTTCAGCTTCTGGAAAGAAAAGCCTCTTTCCATGCAAGGTAGCTGGTTTCTACAAGGCCAGGACTGCTTTCATTGCATTCCTCCTATAGTCTGCTGTACCCGGGTTCATCCCTTTCGTAGCCCTTTCACCGTAGCTCCCCTTAATCCAGTTTTGGATTGCGTGCATTGCAAACAAAGGCAGTTCACGGGTAGTTCTGACCTGATTTTTTTTACTCGGAGTACTCCTGTGAAAGAAATAGACTGATACATAGGAAAACAGACCTTCAGTTTTACAACAGGAAGAGTTTACAAGTCCCTAACCATTAAAAGATAATAGACATATTTGCCTGTATGAATGTGAGCAGCCAAGTTGGATTTGATATTTATATACACTGAGGCACCTTTACATGAATGGGACACTACAGAGGGTTGTTATAATGCGAGAGCAAATTAAAATTGCACATGCTTTTAGATCTTTTAGAGATCATTTGTGAGACAGAGAAGTCTAAGTAGTTCAACTACTTAAAAAATTAAAAAAAAAAAAAAGAGTTGGACTAACAAGAATGGTTAACGTTTAAAATAATAGTAAGTGGTGTATTTCTAGGCAGGCATGTTGACTATCACTTTACTCGTGTCATTTAAGCATTTTTTTTGTAAATCCATGCCTTCTCTCCCAAATCTAGATAGAAACTGCTTCCACTGAAGCCCAATAAAATACAGAATAATAACAATTGCTTAAAGAGCATTATTTGCTGTACCTATATCACCGCATCCAAAGAGAACTTTATTCACTTAAGCTTTATGCAAAAATGGTCTTTCTCTTGTCAGAGAAAGTAAACATGTAAGGAACAGAACAATTCAGGTAGTTGACATCTGTGAGTATATATACATCTCCTTCTGCTGGGTTTGCACGGCTTTCCGAGCCTAGCGTCAATGCAGAAGCATAGAGAAAGCAGCATGATGTCATCAGAATCTCACTGCCTTTGCTGTAGCTCATATTTTTATTCCTGGAGATCCCTTGACAAGCTCAAAATAACAAAGATTGCATATAAAAGCAGGGAAATCAACCAGCAGCAATTAAAAAAAAAAAAAAACTGATAGAAAATGGAAAAAGTCTGAGGTGAAAACTATCCAATATGCTGAACAGCTACATCTAGCTGTCAGTGTCTTCTCCCTCTGTGCAGTCCTGAGGTCAGAGAGGCTTTGATTCTAGACAGCGTCATATAGTGCCCATTTATTAATAGACCCCTTCCATCACAGTTAGCCTGCACAGGGTGGAAAACAATTCAAAAACAAACGTGGGAGAGTTTCACAGTGAGTGACGTGTCCCTTTTTAAAAGAAGGCTGACACATGGGATGTGGTCACCTGGAAAGATGTAGTGGAGGTAATGGTCTGACTCAGTGAAACCCTCGTGTTTTCGTGTCTAATGTTACTATATTATATGTCTCTCTTAGTCATCAGCAGCTTTTATTATGCTGGAACTGAAAAACAGAGCAGGGAGGTCTCTGTCTTGCAAGACTGTAATTTGTTAATTACAGATTAGCTTTACCTTTTGGACAGTCGCCACATAAATCCAGTCATTCGAGTTTGAGCACAGAAGTTTTGATTGATTGATTCAGTGCTTGGTCAATCACCTACTCCTATCAATGATAGTTCATAGTCAGGATTTTTCTCTTTCTTTCTTTTTTTGGTCAACAGTGCAAGGGACAATTTCCATAATCATTTTTTTCTGACAAATTTTTTTTCATGGGTATTAATGATATCCTGTTTCCTAGATTTTTGAATATTTCAGTTATTGCAAGTACTATGTGCTATAAGTAGGATTATATTTGCTTCAAAAGGGTTTGTTGCACTGCTTACAAAACCAACAGATTACAAACAAAGGTATCCCTGAAATGAAAAAGGAAAGCATGGTTTGGAGGTCTGCTAACATCAGAAGGTACCGGTTCTGAATATTAACAAGTCATCTGGATGATAAGGTAACAGAGGATCTTCTGAGAAGTCCTAATAAACAAACGTAGGCTGCGAAGCTGACGCAGGTTAAGAAAAATATAACACACATGCACACACATTTACCACTTCTGTCTTTCACCCAAACTATTTTTAATGAAGGAACAAAAATCCGGTCTTGTAAACACATGCTGAAGTTGTTCTGGCTGCAGTAATCCTGTTTCTTAAAGGATTGCGCGTGACTGGAAAATGCATAACTAAATCCGTGTTGACTGTGCCTATTTATGACAGCCTGGTTCATTAAATGTGCGTATACAATACGTTTATATAGTTAAATATACAGTAGAAGTGTTTTAACATAGTAGCTCTACATTTTGAGGTTTGCTTATACTTTGTGATTTTCTTGTTTGATGTGACTTTTAACATTTGCCCAGCCAGTCTCTCTGTCTCTCTCTCTCTCTCTCTTTCTCTGTGAGGTTCACATGTAAACTGATTTAAAGATTGCATAATGACTGTTTGGCATATCCTACAGGCAAAGGTCCAGAAACCCTTTTTGCTGGCTATAACCTCAATGATAATGAGTGGCACACAGTGCGTGTGGTTCGGCGAGGAAAAAGTTTAAAGTTAATGGTGGATGACCAGCAGGCCATGACAGGTAGTGTGGCATTGTGACTCCGTGTTACTGGGGGGAAACGCAAAGCAAAAAATGGCAGAAGTAAATGCCTTTATCTGAAAGCAACAGATGCTTTTTGCTTTTCTTGGGTAAGATCAAAAATCCGTGTTATACATCTTGAAATACTGCTACTACAAGTGCATTATTACTCTTGATATTAATGTTTCTCTAACATTGCTGTTGAAATTAATGAAAACCTCCACGCTGACTTAAATGAATGTTTTTATACAGTAATTGGAGAGAAGTAATTTGATACATCACTAATGAGAAAGCAAGGAAAACGCTTTTGGCAACACGTTGAATTTATGCTAGGGTTAAACTCTAAGCCATTGCTGTAGGAAAGAATTTCATAAATGTTTGAAGGATATTCTAGTGTGTTTTAAATCTTGCATCAGCTGTCCTCAACAATTAAATGTTAGGCAACAGGTTTTTCTGAAATACTAAAATAACAGTTGGGGTGGGAGGAAAAACATGGCATGAACACCAGCATACGTTAGAAATATATTCCTATGTATATATTATCAGAAATTACTTTAATTTTTTTTTCTGTTAAAGATAAGGCTTACATATGTGTCTAATAGCAACAAACCTGTCTTCTAGCCCAAGTCCTTGCACAATAATCTGCCTAATTTTGTGTTAGCTGTTTAGTATGTTCCTTTGTTTTCATGTAGCATTAAATAGCTTTTGTAATTTGTTTTAAGTTTTGTTAAAATGCTAACAATTTTAATGGGGTTTTTCAAAGAAAAGTACCTTCTTTAGTAGTCTTTTTTCACCTCAGCAGAACACACTGGAGACCGTGTCAGAGGTAGAAAAATAATTGCTATGTATCCATATAGCTGCAAAAACATACTTCCTAGAATCAGAAATTACCAATAGATCTTCCAGAGGTGAAGCAAAAATTTAGTCTGTGTACGTGATGATGTTTTGGTTCATTCTCTCAAGAAAGCAAATTGGCCTAAACCAATTATTTTCTTTGTGAAAATAAATATGTAGTACTGGAGGAGCTATACTGAAAAATATCACCTTGTTGCTTCAACTGGGAACTCAAATAATGAGGCTACATTGCGGTTGTTTTCTAGTTAGAGGAAGTTGTTTAGGTCTGAAAAAAATCACGGAATCACGGAATTTCAGAGTTGGAAGGGACCTCTAGAGATCATCTAGTCCAACTCCCCTGCTAGAGCAGGATTGCCCAGAGCACATTACTCAGGGCTGCATCCAGGCGGGTCTTGAAAGTCTCCAGAGAAGGGGACTCCACCACCTCCCTGGGCACCAGTTCCAGTGCTCTGTCACCCTCACTGTAAAGAAGTTTTTTCTCATATTTGATCGGAACTTCCTATGTTCCAGCTTCTGCCTGTTACCCCTCATCCTGTTACTGGGAACCACTGAAAAGAGTCTGGCTCCATCCTCCTTAAACCCACCCTTTAGATACTTGTAAACATTAACAAGGTCTCCCCTCAGCCTTCTCTTCTCCAGGCTAAAGAGTCCCAGCTCTCTCAGCCTTTCCTCATAAGGGAGATGCTCCAATCCCTCAGTCATCTTTGTTGCCCTACGCTGGACTCTCTCCAGTAGTTCCCTCCCTCTCTTGAACTGGGGAGCCCAGAACTGGACACAGTATTCCAGTTGTGGCCTCACCAGGGCAGAGTAGAGGGGGAGAATGACCTCCCTTGACCTGCTGGCCACACTCTTCCCTACGCAGCCCAGGATTCCGTTGGCCTTCTTGGTGACAAGGGCACATTGCTTGCTCATGGATAATTTACTGTCTACCAATATAGTGTCTAAAACCAAATGCAGATTTCCTGGGGTCATCGTGGCAGATTTTTTTATTTACAAATAGTATAGGTTACAAAACCAGCAAGAAGTACTGTTTTCACCTTTGAGTTCGGTCCCAGCTGCTCAACACAGCTTCAGAAAAGTTCAAAATATATGTGAAGGAGTAAGATGAAAACAGGAGGTTTCTGTCATATATAGTCTAGTCAAGTGAAGTAGTAAGTAAAGAGCGCAGGACTGTAAGTTCTTGTAATCACTCTCCATTGTGGATAGCTGTAGTTACTATCAAATATCGTGGTCTCAGAAAATAGCTGAGACACTGGAACAGGCTCCCTGGAGAGGTGGTTGATGTCCCAAGCCTGTCAGTGTTTATGACGCATTTGGACAACACCCTTAATAACAAGCTTTAACTTTTGGTCAGCTGTGAAGGGGTCAGGCAGTTGGACTAGATGGTCGTTGTAGGTCCCTTCCAACTGAACTGTTCTGTTCCAGCTGTTAAAGCCAGTGAGTCTTTTCTCTTCAGTTGCCTCCTCATCACACAAAAGTCTTGCCCGTGGGTTCAGCTTTCTGGTACCACACTTGTATTCTTTCCGTGTGCCAGTACCTGGCTGGTTGACTCAGAATCCTTCTCAGTTCTTCAAGCTGGAAGTTGCCTACATTTGCGTAATCCACAGCTGTTTCACGTTCTTCAGCCAAGGGGAGAAACTCATCCCAGTATTTTGGAGGGAAAAAGTCTTCCTAAACTCCCTGCAGGAAGCTGTGTGGCCCATCTGTGGCCTTTTCTGTCAGTGAGCAAGGAGGTGGTATGAGAGGATCTAGAGGGAACTTGAAAGTCTGACAACATGGGAAACCTGCTGTTACTTCCAGGAATATTACATTTTCTTCATGGAAAATCTTTATTGCCATGCATCACCGTGTGTTGCCAAAGCCTTCACGAGCTGAAGTTTTTCACTCCCATCTGCTAGAAAGTCAAATGTATACGATGTAATTTAATGTGTACTAGCTTTGAATTTCCTAAAGGGGTAGTGGAAAAGTTGACATATCGGATTGGAATGCTCTTGCTCTAAACTGCGTAGAACTTTTTTTCAGATATCCCAACAGTCACAAATGTGGTTAAAATATAACCCAGTATTTATTCATGTGAAAGGTTATTATAATCTTATGGGAGCATGAGGAAAAATGGACTTTCTCCCAAAAATTCCAGCTTCCCCCCACCATGCACTGTGTTTTCTCTTTTTTGATTCCGTTTCCTGTGTCACATGTGGAAAAAAAAAAAAAAAGAAAAAAAAAAAACAAAAACCACCCAAAAAAAAAACAAAAACGACCAGATCCCGAAAACTTAAGCTGGATGGGAAGCCATGAAATAATTCAGCCTCACTTTTCATTTTTTTACAGGTTATAAAATATCACCTGTTCATCCATGTACTGAGCTTATCTTTGATGAATGCATAATTTTTGCATGGGTAAATAATATCTTTCAGAATCATAACTAGCTTTCATCCGAAGTCATACAGGTGGTTTTGGAAATTTTACTCATCATAAAAGAGTTTAAATACTCCCGGCTCTGATGCACTTTGTTTTCTGGTAATGTATAGAAAATAAGCAGACTGAAGGAGGTTACTGTGGCTGGATAACGGAAAGGGTACCTAGCTTATGGTTATGAACAGAAATCCCCTTGGCCTTTTGTGTCCCCCATAGCATTGCAACAGGTAACGCATTTTGTGCACCAACCTGACAAGTTTAAAAAAACAAACAAAAAAAAAAAAAAAACAACCAAAAAAAGAAAACCCCAAAACCCCCAACCTTATAAGCACAAACTACAGTCTTTCTCTTTTCCTTCATTGCTGTAATTGCAAGTACCGTGGAGCGTTATGTGAAGCCTCAAGTCCTGTTAGCATGTTTGTACAACTGAAATGTTATAGGGAGATTTGGGATGTGAGCCCAGATTCTGGAACTTTTTTATTACTATGCTCAAGAAAGAAATACATTTAAGGTAGTGAATGCAGTGAGTGCTACAGGCCAAAGCTTAGTGGATTTTTGCCATGGCATTTATGCAATGCCATCTGAAGTGATATAAGACTGGAATACATAATATTCCTCCTCTAAAACATGATCTTCAGCTCCCTGGCTGTGATCCAACATACAGCTCTTGGCCTTGCAGAAAGTTACAGATTTGGCATTTTCCAAGACAGCTCCCTGACTCATTACTGCAAGGAAGAGCCCACCTTTGGTAAGGTGGTATCACAAGAACTGGTATCTTAAGAAGTGATGTTTAGAAACAAGGACAAGAAGGCGGCTGTCCTTGGGAATTAAAGTGCCTCTTGCAGTGCTCAGCCTGGATGACTGCAGGTCCCAGATGCTGCGGGTGTCCGATGACATCAGTAGAGTTAGGTCAGAATGCATCCAGAAGCTAAGTGAGGTGCTTGTAAATATTTATCATAAATTATTAGACCAATTTTCTTTTTTTTTTTTCTTTTTAATTGATTTAAAGCTTGCAGGTCTATTTTTAACTGTAACTTCCCTGGTACTTGTATCTCAGTGCTGCAATTCTTAACCTGCTTGTGAATCCATCTCCCTGGGCAAAGCCCAAACACCTACGTTCGTCTTGCCCTTATCCTTTCTCTGTTCACACACGCGTACGCAGACACTTGCTTATAAGCCCTATGAAGGTACGACTCTCTAAGCCTGCCTCGGGCCTTTCTGCAGCACCACTAAATGCATCCAAGCTGGGTCAGAGCTCACGCTCTCCTCTTGGAATAGCGTGTTCAGGGAAGGACAGAGGGAACTTGGTGTGTCAACACCTTTGCGCTGCAACTGTGGGAACTTGTATTATAGAGCAGTTTTATGCCCATATTTATTCCAGCTTGGCTGGGTCTGCTGTTCTCTTTCTTTGTACTCCATGAGAGACATGAAACATCTAAGGAACCGGCAAACCTAGTCCATGGTTTGCAAAAGGTAGATTAAGTGGTGAAATTTATTAGTAATAAAAAGCCGTTTTATCGTCATACCCACACAACATGACCATGAATCAGCCTTGTGATAGTGCTGCCCTACTTCTTTAAAATAAGCATGGAAAAAAAATAAATCTAAACTCTGCTAGAAAAGGGGACTCTTCAGTGGACACAATTTTGATGTGTTGGGTAAGGTATTTAATAACCAGTTTAAAAACTTACCTGACCCGTAGGCAGTGTACCCTGGTAGCGTTGATCCTTTCCTTCAGATTAGCTATACAGTCAGCAAGATCCAGCTTTTCTGCTGTGCAGGAGTCCTTGAATGACAAAGAAAGATTCAAAGGTAGCTGTGAGGCTTGGTTTTGGCCATATTTCTGATGTAGGCAAGTACCTTGGTGTTTTCAGGATTACAAGACACTGGCATCCACCCTTGCTGCAGGCTTTCCTCTTCCTCCATCTCTTAGGCTCTGCCCCCTTCTCCCATGGGTTTATAGCTGTGGTATAAAGCTAGTTGCTTTTAAGGAAGGCTCTGTCAACCCTAGCAGCACAGGGTTTTGCCAGGCCTAGCATTAATGTATCCACTACAGCTTAAACGGGAATCCTTCCTTCGGCCTGCCAAATCATGCACTTCTAAGCAAAAGACATGGAGTAATGTCCCCCAGAGTGTTATGCCTCTATTCCATGAAACTCTGAGATTTGACTTTGTATTCTTCATGTTGTGTTAACGAATTGCACTTGCTTATAGTGAAACTACATGTCTGGTTAAGTGTAACTAAAGCGAGGGATTTCTGTTGGCAGTTTGACATACTGTGGTATTGTGCTGCAGTTTAGAAATCTTGCTGTTGGCCTTATACAAACGCACTGGACTCAGTGGAATGGCTCCCAGATGTTTATCAGAAGTTTGGATGATTTTAGAATAGTCCTCTTTGGAGCCAAGAAGTGGCCTTGCACATTCTGAGAAGTGTGAAACTGATGCAGGTGCTTAATCACATGGTGTGCTTTTTGACCTCCCTTTTCAGATGCTAACACGTGTTTTCTTGTTACTATTTAAAGGTCAAATGGCTGGTGATCACACACGGCTGGAATTCCACAATATAGAAACAGGAATAATAACAGAGCGACGTTACCTGTCTTCTGTGCCTTCTAATTTCATTGGGCATCTACAGAGTCTTACGTTTAATGGCATGGCATACATTGACTTATGTAAAAATGGAGACATCGATTATTGTGAGCTAAATGCAAGATTTGGATTCAGGAACATCATAGCAGACCCTGTAACATTTAAAACAAAAGCAAGTTATGTTGCATTGGCCACGCTACAAGCATATACATCTATGCACCTTTTTTTCCAGTTCAAAACAACCTCTCTGGATGGATTGATACTTTATAACAGTGGCGATGGAAATGATTTCATTGTGGTTGAATTAGTAAAAGGGTATGTATGGAATAGCATAATGACAAAAAAAAAAAGTCCATTCAAAATATATATATACAGGAGAAACGCGAGGGAATGATTAGGATACAACTCTTCGTCTGACTGGCCTTATATGATCGATGAATGTTTCTTCGTGTTAAACTTCATATGCTTTATTGTGACCTTTTTCTTTCAGATGAAGCTAGATGCCTGAAAAAAAATGAAAGTAAATAATAGGTGTAACTTCTATAGCATTTACTACAAAGAAGTACTAGTTTATAGCCTTCCTCTTGTTCTTTCTCTACGTATGTATGCGTGTGTTGCTACATGGAGTGCTCGTTACTTTCCAGAAACTGGGGACTGCATCTCAGCTCATCTAAACGAATGGTGATTGCTCTGAATTAAGGTTGCTTCCTCATTTGGCATTCATTGTGGTCTTCCTCTTGTACCAGCGCTACTGAGGAGTATAAGGAAATAGGAAATATTACACATATTAGTTAGTGCCCCCTTGCTATGTAAAGAAAAAGGAAACTTTTCCAATTTTTTCTCTTTTCCAGGTATTTACACTATGTGTTTGACTTGGGAAATGGTGCAAATCTCATCAAAGGAAGTTCTAATAAACCTCTGAATGACAACCAGTGGCATAATGTGATGATATCGAGGGATACCAACAATCTCCACACTGTAAAGATTGACACTAAAATCACAACACAGAGCACAGCAGGAGCCCGAAATTTAGACCTCAAAAGTAAGTACAGTAATTCCTGTATAACCTACAGTGAGGGTCATTACAGAATGATAACCTGAATCAATCACGTATGTAAAGTACAGTATAATTTTGTAATACCATGTGAAATGTTTTATTTGATAGTAATTAATATGATCACAAGAGGTGACATGTTTATGTTAGCCTGACAGTGCCAGTTTAGTAATGGTTCTGCACAGTCACGTACTACATGAGGTGTGTGAAAGTGCCACAGGAAAAGAAGTAGCAAACAGTAAGAACACGGAGTGGCCCATATATACCAAAATGTAATTGGGGCACTAAAGGAACTCCAAAGCGTCTGTGAAAAAAGCTTGATTTTTACATGAACATAAGCTATGTAAGTGACATGCAGAAACCAAGCTTTACAGTATGACTGCAAAGGCTTTGCAAAACTAATGATTATGTTAGAGAATTGGGGAATATTTTGACCTGTCTCCCACTGTTCGGTATTCCACATAAAACCTACCTTTTTTATTGGTAAAATAAATACAATGCAGTATTTTGATATCGTAAAAAAATCTTGTAAGTAAAGCAATCTTATGTGGCAGTCCTCTAATGAATCAGTTATAAATACAAATTGCCAGATGTATTGAAGCATAAACATACACTCACCTAAATATGTAACGTTTTGTTGTTTCAATTGTAGGGTGGGATAAACTTCATTTTATAGCTCTAAACATACACTGTATAGGTCCAGATAGGTTCTTAAGATCCAATTCTATAAGCCCAAGTGATACATATATATATTTTAAAATAATAGTTGTAAGGATGGACTTCTGAAAAGCTAATTTGCATCAGAGGAAAAAATCTTTTTGAAGGGATGTGTAAGTATACTTTTAAAATACTGCCTACCAAATCAGACCTCAGAAAAATATGTTCCAGTCATGTGAAAAAATATTGTGTATTTTAACATTCTTTATAAAAGTTCTTGTTAGAATAACCAAAATTTCATAATAGTCAAAGAAAACTTAATATTTCAAAGGCCAAGATGTTCAAAGTAGATATTAATATTCCATCAAGAGCTTATTCCGTGCTGGCTTTTCTTTTGACTATCTCTGAGTCACAGATAATGAGCTGACCTTAGTAATTATTCTGGATTTTGTGATATTTTACATGTTTGCTTCACTTGAAAGTGCTATTAAGACTGCAAGAAAGACTGTGAAAACTGTATCTCGATATGTTGTAATCTTCAATAAGAGCCTCTTTATCAGAAATGCTTGGTTTATAAATTAGAGCTTTTTGGATGGCTCACCCTCCGTTCTCAAAATTGCATTTAAAATTTGTGCCATGTTCTGTCTCATTTTTGCATTCTTGTAAATATGGTCGATGTTTATTGAGGCAATTTAGTATTTCAAGGTTATTTTTGATGCTGTGGAGAAAGTATCCACCTTATTGTTTTGTGTTTTGTTGCAGTAAGTACTACTTCTGCATATCTGTGTGTATTTAATATGGGTTTTTTTTTCCAGTATATTAATCAGACATGAGTAGGAAAAATAATCCTGTTAAGAAATGATACCTAGGTTAACACAGCCATTTTATTCTACATCTTCTTCAAACTGAATGTGGTGTTTTGGTATATGTTGCTTTATTTAAGAAAAGGAAGTTTGAACAATGTGCTTAATAAAGGCACTAGAGGGCACTGTTATTTCACTAAATGCACTGCTATGTGCCTTCACCCAGAAGGCTCATCAGCGAGGGTAACTTCGGAAATCCACCATTCCTTTGTTTTCTTCACTTTGAAAATTGTACTTTTGCTTTACCCTTTTGAAGTAAAACCGTATCCATAGCTGGTGCGTTTTCTAACCTTGAATTCCAGTGGAAAAAAAAAAACCCCGAAGAGCATGAAAAAACATACTGAGATTGGAAGCGAGGAAGGTGAATTGTATTAGATGCTGCTTTTTTGTAATTCACCACCCAGGAAATGTGGCTAGTAAAAGAATAACAAGCCTGACATATTCAGTGCAGTAATATATAATAAGCATCTTTCTTAAGCTGGTCTAGCCTACAGAGGTCCTCAACCTCCATCTTCTCATAGTAGTATATTTCATTTTATTTTTTTAATGCGTTCTATTATATTTTACTCCGACAGCTTCCCTCAAATAAGAAATTTTGTTGGATTTTGAGGGGAGTTCAAGCTGATACATTTTAGCCAGCGGCTAAAAAGGAGAAAAATTGCCTTTTGTTATTGTTTTTTCTTCCTTTGTATTGAGTTGAAATGCTTTCCTGTAGCTTGTTCTTTTCTATTTTATGTCAGTGTTCCTTATGATGCCACATCTCTGTTACGCTATTAAACACCCCGTACACTTTACTGATAGAGGAAACTATGATTAATTCATTGTCCTGTATTATTTTACCCCTAGCAACGTAGCAAATTCAAAATTCAACTTCCTGCTAGTGATATCAATAATTCTGTTCAACCAGAGTTAGCACTGGGTGAAATATAAACGTGTACAGATAATACAGAACCTGCAGCCTTTCTGAGTAATTGTGGAGTTACCAGATTTTAGGTGCTGAAATCCAAGATAATCCTGGAAAGATAAATCAAATATATGCATTTTTTTGCAAACACACAGCATGAAGATACGACACAGATTGTGTTGTAGAGCCTGCACAGCATGCCAGTTGTCTGGGAAAGCGGACAGTTGCCATAAAAGCATGGCAGAGAATTTCCACTATACGTTTCCTTTTGGGTGTAGGATTAGGCTGTATAACATAGAAAGTTCATTATTAACAGATGTGGGTTCCCTGCGTGACCTCTAGTACAATTTCAGTGGATTGGAATTGGGTACCTGTGGAAACACTTACCTTAAATTCCCCAGCTTAATTATTGCTGCAATTAGATGGATAAATTAGAAATTGGAGACAAATAAATGAGTGAAAATAGTTCTGTGTTTGGATTCCAAAGATTGTGTTATTTCTTCTCGCAGAGAAAATTAGCAAAGTGTACTCGGGTGCAGTTCTAGCGGATAACCCGTGAAGATAAATGAGTCTTAACAGCAAAGGCAATGCAGCTCAAGCCTGCCAACATTCAGTTACACAGCAAATTTGCTTTCATGTATTTCATGAGCAGATTCCCCGTCCTGCTTTCAGCATAGCTGAGATGATCAGCTTGGCTACAATTCACGGCCTTCACAGACCAGAACAGCTGGGTGGAGGGGAATTCTTCCTTGCTGTACTCAATGCTCTTACAGTTTGAGGGGTCCGAGAAATGCAAGTGAAAGTGGAATTTGACTCATGCTCTTGTTCCTCATCGTTGCCAAAGAAAAAACGTCTCCTTTGCTCAGACTGTAGGTATTACAACATCTATAATGTCTCTCCTCTCCACATTTTCTTCCTGTGGTGTGGGAAATCGGACTTCTGTCACAATATTTTTTTTTTTATAAATATTTGAAGACACAGAATCTTCATGGTTGGAAGGGACCTTTGAGATCATCGAGTCCAACCACACACACACACACACGCACACACACACACGCACACACAACCCCATGAAACAAACCACACCCTACAATCTCTGCCCCTAGAGCATGCCCTGAAGTGCCAAATCCGGATGCCTCTTAAATACCTCTAGGGATGGTGACTCAACCACCCCCCTGGGCAGGCTGTTCCAGTGCCTGACCGCTCTTTCAGTAAAGTAATTCTTCCTAATATCCAATCTAAACCTCCCCTGCTGGAGCTTCAGACCATTTCTTCTGGTCCTGTCATTATTCACCTGGGAGAAGAGGCCAACCCCCACCTCTCTACAACCTCCTTTCAGGTAGTTGTAGAGGGCAATGAGGTCTCCCCTCAGCCTCCTCTTCTCCAAACTAAACATGCCCAGCTCCCTCAGCCTCTCCTCATATGGCTTGGTCTCCAGACCCCTCACCAGCTTGGTAGCTCTCCTCTGGACCCGCTCCAGCACCTCAATGTCCCTCTTGTACAGAGGGGCCCAGAACTGAACACAGCGCTCGAGGTGAGGCCTCACCTGTGCCGAGTACAGAGGCACGATCACTTCCCTACTCCTGCTGGCCACGCTATTCCTGATACAAGCCAGGATGCTGTTGGCCTTCTTGGCCACCTGGGCACACTGCTGGCTCATGTTAAGCTGGCCGTCCACCAGCACCCCCAGGTCCTTTTCTGCTGGGCAGCTCTCCAGCCACTCTTCCCCAAGCCTGTAGCGTTGCTTGGGGTTGTTGTGACACGTGGTCTGCTTTCAAGGAGGAGGAACATCCTCAAGCATGACTTTGTATCCACTTACCCACTAGGGTTTAATCTTACTTCTTCCTCTCTCCTACACATATAGGCACTATTTTAATCCCCAGAGTTTTCACCCATTTTCTTTAAACGGTGAACATGTAAAAACCTACAAGAATCCACTCAGAATGGCTGTCAGAAAATTAAAACGTTTTAGTATTTTAATTTTTTATAAATTGAGATGAAAAGTTGAAATATCGCACTCTCACGAAATGAAAAGCTAAGGAATGCTGCTGTTATTTTAGATTTAACAATAGTTACAAACTTTTCTAGGAGTTGGTAGTTTCGGTATTTCAGTATCCTATCCTATTCCAAACTTTCTAGTTGTGACGTATCCTCCAGGATGAACTGCAGTCATCCTATTTTTGGTATTGGGCTAACCATATTTTCTTTTTAAAAGGAAATCGCCATCACAAAACAATCCTACCCACCTCAACATTTATGGCTTGATTTTTTTTGCCGCGTGTGCAGCATTTCATACATCTTTAAGACCTGCTTTTTTGAACTGACGTCCATACTTTCAACTTGTCTCACTCTGTTACTCTTCCACGTGGCCTTCCCAAATGTCAATTTTAGAGTCCATTGTAAGTTATACGTTATTCCTGTGCTGTTATATCACTGCATCCTCAAAAAATGTTGTTCATATTACAGCATACGTCAGAATCGGCTTCCTTCCTGTCTGGGTCTCTTGTCTGTTTTATTTCTGTAGCTTTTCACTTCCCTCTGGCTTCCTCTATTCCTTTGTGAGTTATGGGTGCTGTTGCTATATACATTTATATATATTCATATATTATACATCTATATATGTATGCGCCTTTTCATTTGCCGTTTTCTCCGGTAATGTAAAAACAGCCTAGTCTGAAGCATATGAAAGAAAAGTAATCATATTAATTTCTGCTATCACCTCAGTGGTTTTGCAAATGCACTTTAAATATACTTCTTCCATGTACATAAAGACTCACTTGGCAATTAATTCATCCTTGTAAACTTTTAATGCAATTAACTAAATTATCAGAAGAACTACTAGCCTGGCATATTCATCGATGATTCGTAATAGTCACTTAATCTATTGATATTTCATTTGCCTGTCAAAGTAGGTTATTCATGCTATGCAAAACTGAGCTAAATTAGTCTTGATCATAAAGAAGATTTCTTGTTCCAGCAATGGAAATTGAAATCATTTCACTTTCATGTCGTGTTTGTCCCTGTTGTTTTATATTGAGCCCATTATTATTGCTGCATTACATGTTCTTCTCTATATGACAAGGCCTCTATCAATGGCAGTGGTCCTTCATATCTTTTATTACTAAGAAACAAAGCTTTAAGAAGCACAGAAAGTATTTTATATAAAAATGCAAATTTGTACAAATTAACAAGTATTAATGCTTAAATTTCTCAAATAAACATACATGAGCTAATTGTAATGACCTTGCCAGTGAGCTGTAAATGCTTCATGCAGAAATAATGTTCTGTTCCAAATGCAGAGTTCCAAACACTGCCAACAGCAAATAGATCTTCCTAATGTGACCTGTTGGAGTAGACAATGGCCAATGCAGCTGTTGTCTTCCTGACAGAGTTGGAAGAGCAGCCTCTGTACTGCTGGGGATGGAAAAATAAGGGACTTAAAACTGAGAGCTCCTCTTTGAGTAGCAAAGATAAATGGGCGGATTAACAGTAGGTGATTGGACAATCCGGCCTAATGCAGATTCCTTTATCCTTCCTTCTTTGCAACTTGTCGCATACTGCTTCTAAACAGCTATGCTGTCTACCAGAATGTGTAAATAATTTTGGCAATGCTAAGCCTTCAGAGATTGTATCCAAAATTATGAGATGGGGAAAAAAATAAAAATCTACTCCAGTACTTCTGGATTAAATAAAAATTAAAGAAAATACTCCCCTGCTCTTTTCAGTCTCTTGCACACATACAGATGTATAGATTTGCCTACATTCCTACAGTTGTTTGGCATGTAGGTTATTACCATTGCTGATTGTGGAATTTATTTCAAGCCCTTCTGGAATACTAAGTAAAAGCTATGCTAAGGATAATACAAGAAGCATGTATACCCTTAAAACTTAGAAAAAAAATCTGGATATTTAGTGTAAATACATCCCACTGAATCCTAGCACCGCCCCAGCCAGCAAGCATGTTCTAAACTTGTTTTCAAAATGTGCTGCCGTGGGTATGAGAGCACCATCCTCATGGATCTTGGTATTCTGACTGAGCAGTCCTTTTTGCAAAAGGGCTGCTTCGTGTATGTCCTCAGGGTCCGGAGGTGATTGTCTTGATCAAGTGTTGGTAATATTATATAAAAAGTTGCCCTCTGCAAACCTACGTTCAAAATGAGAATGTTTAACCTCTCGGCTTTTTGGTAGCTTTATGTGGAGAATCTTGCCTGAAGTACTAAGTAAGGGAAGAGTTTTGTCGATGATGATGTCTGAGGTCTAGGATGCCTGTTGAAAAGAGGAATTCCTCACTCTTTTGACAACAAGCTCTGCTAAGAGCATGTGTTGGCTATTAAAGCAGAGAGTGAGCAAATGATTTCAGAAGAATATCAGGAGGAAGGGAAATCTGAGTATACTGTGCTGTGAAAATGCCTGCTTCATTAGGTCTTGTCTATTTCTGGGGTGTGTACGATGTACCAAAGTGGTCAGAAGAGGAAAGAAATGAAGGACGTTTGATGTGCTTGAATGCCTTCACCTCTCCACCACAGCCATCCCGCTCATACAGATTAATTGGTATAGCATCAATTCTGCGGGAGATGGATTACCACGCACGTTTATATGGCAATTAGGTTTTATTATTTACCATTTAACATGCATCACCAACTTTCCTCTCAATCCGTTGGACAAGCAGACTGCTTTGGTTTTAAATCTGTTTAATCTTTTTCAGTGCCAGTGCTTTCCATCTAGTCTTTGGGGGCGGGGGGAGGGGGGGGGGGGAAAGAAGCAAAGAGAAATAAAGTGGCTGGGAATCTGGGAGTTGTTATTGTTAAGAAAATGTTAGGTTTTTTTCTGTGTAACTCTTGGTTGAGAATACGTGTCGTTAGAGAACAGCATTGTTGGGGAAATGGTGGAGAGAAATCTAGGGGAATGTTCAGACTTGAGCACTTACCTTTTGAGTATCTACTTTTGTTTATTGAAAATTTAGCTGCTTTTCACACACACACACTTTACTCGATTGTGAAAGATAGGTGTATTTGCATAACCATTGGGCAGTTCTGAACAGAGCCAAAAAAGTGTAAGAGGAATGAAAACTGAGCACCACGAGGTGAATGCGGAAGCGGAGAGCACATCCAGCAGAGCTGAGGTGTAAAACAGTGAGCAGCATAGCAATAGCACGCGGAGAAGTTTCTAGACAAAAGCACGTTTGCACCAAGTGCAGAAAGCCTCCAATGCAGTTATGAGAGTAGCATGGTTAGAAAGCGGTGTGATGGAGTCAGAAGGCTTGGAGAAAGGTAGAGCAGGACGTATATCTCCAGTGTGGGCTGCCGTAGAAATTGGTGGCAAGAGAAATCTGTAAGGTGCTCTTCCTGGTGCACCCGTCAACTGTAAATTCTCTCTGGTACCTCTTAATTCTCACTGCCTTTTTTTCTGTCAGTGTAGATGAGAGTGCAGCACTACAGTGAAACAGAACACTATCAGCCAAGGGAGGAAATACCTTCGAAGTTAAATTCTCTTGACAAATAACTACAATATGTCATATATGCCGATAAGGATGACTAAAGAAAACCCACAATGCCACCGTTCCAGTGCTGGTGGTTTCTTTTTTTGAATATCTTTAATGAGGTATTCAGGGAAGATACTGAAAGTAGTGTAGAATTGGGCTGAAAATATCAGTTTCAATATTCCTACCTGAAAGAGTGACTTGCTAACGCATAAATTCTTTTTTTTTGTCTGTAATCTTTTTGCCTTACTTGCTTATCAGTACAGGGAATGTGGAAGAGGGAAGGCACCACCTGTCACATCATACAACTGCCTCTTGCCCAAAGTATTTGAAAGGACAGAAAACTCAGCAGATCCTGGACAAGTAAACTAGCCATCTTTTCCCTTCGTAGGTGAGAGGGAGTCTAAAAGTGATGGAATTCATCATTCCAACAGGAAAAATATTTGAAAAGCCTACTTTTCTTCAAAAAGAGGGAAAAAAAAATCACATCAAACGCAAAACACTTCAACCACAAATCAATACTGAAGCTACAGAATGGACTCTTTGAAGTGAATAAGTGGGCATAAACTACAAAGTTTATGTGTTCGTGTCTTCGCTCAAGTGCCCTTGCAAGTGGTAGACAAAATCCAGTCATGCTTTGCTCTAGCACCAAACAGGCCTGTGAATGCGCAACAAGTGCATATTCTCTGCTGTAAAGGGAGATTTGAAAAGCCATATGCTGGAGTGTATGTGCTGCAGAAGCTGTGTGGATGCATCATTTAAGTCTTTGTCAGCTGTCCTTCAATTTATTATTGGGTTATGATCACAGCAGGCTTCTTGATTTATTCAAAAAAAGAACAATTATATTTCATCAACATCTTTAAAGGATCGCATAATATTTTTATTTTTTTTTATGTGGAACAAAAAGTAAACATTTAGTCATGAATATTGAAAGTGGGGAGAGAGAGTCTAGAATCATCACTCATCTGCTATTCGAGTCAAATTCCTTTTCTAAAGTATGTGTTGAAACCCCACATCTGAAAGAAAAGTCACCACTTTACCTATTGTGCAAAGTAAACGGTATGTAGGTGCTTTTGTACTTGGAGAGGGGAGAAGGTCATTGAGGACAAGCAGGCTCCTATATTTTATTGAATGTCAAAGGCATCTAGATGCCTACCTGACATTTTCATTTGAGACAGTATCCCTTGATTCAAAATCAGGGTGTTGTCTATTGTGTTTAAGTCAGTGCATATTCAGCTTGTGTGGGCGTAAATTATTTTCACATTTCAGTTGTCTCAAAAGTACCATGAGTTGGGTTTGTGTGGGTCTTCTTATGTTGAGTTCCACCTGATACTTCATTGTGCAACTATTAAGATACTACAAAGCGATTTCTATTGATCTTCTAACAGCAAATCATCTGTTTTATGAAGGACTTGAAGAAAGTGAGCACTTTTTTCTTCCGAGATTAGACTTTCCCTATGGTATTTCTCAGTCTTTGCAGTCTTCATTCCTCTTTGCCTGCCTGAGGGAAGAAGCTGTTATATGCTTGATCATTTTGAAATAGTGTATTTGGAGAAAAGTGTGCCTGACACCTCAGCTTCTGCACTGCCAGATGTTCCTTTGTATTTTCATGTGTCATATAAAGGAATTGCAGAGATACCTGTTGTGCTTTCAGAACCCACCGTGTTATGCCAGAGCTATCCATCTCTTCCCTGGGGAGTAATACTGCTCCAGTACGCCGCAGAAGCACTCTTGTTCCTAGCTGTAGTAGTGATTTAGTGCCATGTGACATTAGAAACAAGACAGAGAAATTTTTTCTACAAACTAAAGAGAAATTAAGAGAATAGCCGAAAGTACAGTTGAAACCAGCAGCACAATAAGCCACAAAGGGAGAATAATCTGCTTTTGGAGGGAGTGATGGATTTGAAGATGCCTTTGTGCAGCCATATAAAAACATTACAGGAATGTTTTCTTTATGGGTTATGAAAAAGCCAAGCCACAGTTCCTTCTCCTGTTTTATTTCCTCTTTTTTGTTTTGTTTTCATTCACACATAGAACCTTTTTTGAATGAACGGTGTTCATTTCTTGTCAACAATGGTGTTCAAGAAATGAACACCAGATATGTACAAAAAAAGGTACAGATTTCGGGGAGTAAAGAAACCTAACTATATCCTCGTTAAACTACTTGTTTAAGACCGAGAGGGGATCTCATCAATGCTTATAAATATCTAAAGGGCGGGTGTCAAGAGGATGGGGCCAGACTCTTCAGTGGTGCCCAGCGACAGGACAAGGGGCAACAGGCACAAGCTGGAACACGGGAAATTCCATTGCAACATGAGGAAAAATTTTTTTACTTTGAGGGTGACAGAGCACTGGAAGAGGCTGCCCAGAGAGGTGGTGGAGTCTCCATCTCTGGAGATATTCAAAACCCGCCTGGACGCGTTCCTGTGTGACCTGCTCTGGGTGACCCTGCTCTGGCAGGGGGTTGGACTCAGTGATCTCCAGAGGTCCCTTCTAACCCCTACCATTCTGTGATTCCCTGACCAATATTTACATATTGCTGTTACTATTTTAAACACATGGATAATAAGTCCCTCTTTACTAGTGCTTGGAGACAATGGTAGTTGAAATAGTTTTTGCCCACCAGCACGTATTCCGTAAGAATTCTCGGGTGTGGAGGTGAATCAGGAAAGAAGGAAAGTCTCTGAGGTGACCTGTCAGCAATGTCAGTAGTGCCAAATAATAAGATACTTCTATTACTTATTCAGAAATATTATTCTACGTTTCTTTGTGTTAGTATTTGCAAAGTTCTTATTTTGAAGAAATGTGGAGACTTGGGATAAAAAAAAAAAAGGATGAGTTATTACAGAAGGATTTGGCAGTATTTGTTTCACCAACAGTTGTGTGTGACTCACTGTTGTGTGGCGTTCTGTGCATTTTTGCATGAGTGTGATTCCAAAAATGAATATGTTGAGAATTGAGAACTTGGGTTCATTTATTAGCTAACGATTTGTTTCTGTGTTAAATTCACTTCTTCAAAGTACAAATCAGCTCTAAGTCAGAAAAGAGATACATAGGCGTAAATAGGAAAGGTCCTTTTGGAATAAACGTGTACAAGGTATACATTAAACCCACTAAACTCTTCTCTTTGTCAGTGCTTATGATATAACTGACCAGTACTATTATTGCCGTGATAAATAGGTATAACTCTGAAAAGTGCTGCCTTCCAGGTGATTCCTTTGGTCTGCAATGAACACGCCGGTGAGAAACACTGTACCATACTTATTTTTTGGCCTCAGAAAAAATGAAGTCAGGAAACAATCCTCCCTGCCTAAATAAAAGGGGATAACTCTGCGTACTGACTCCTAATATAAGTAAGAAGAGAGCTGTGAGATTAAGGAGAATCTGCTTTCAAATAAAGTGCTTTATTTGAAGCTTCTGCAGAGATCAGAAGGAAATCTTGGAATACTATTCACTCACCCATTTCTTTACTACCTGCTACTTTGTTTATGCCAGTTGTTATATTTTATACAAATTGGTTATTTTCCTTTATAAATTAAAGGATGTCAGGATAGTTGTGGGAGAAAAAAAAAGACTTTTTCAGGAATACATTTAAAAATCAAAATAAACTTCAGAACAAAATACGTGCACGAAAGATAACAGCTAAACTTTAGTTCCAAAAACTATGGTTAGCACTGTAAAACAAGTATATCCCTTTCTGCATGTACTTAAAAAATGATTAGATGGTGAAAGAAAGAAATAGAAGAACTGCACTTTCTGTTGTGCGCAATTGAAATGGTCCCAGGTTTTCAGTGGTAGCGGTGTTGCGATAGATTTCATTTAGGCTGCAGCTAGTTTAAATAGTGTCATGATCTCATACTATTGATGTGATGAACTGTGATACCTTACTTGATGAAATAACCGACAAGTAATTCATAAAGGTAAATAGGCAGATACTCAACAAGAGATTAATCCTGTTCTAGAGGGCGTAACATACCCAGTAGTAAAGCTGTACTTACATAAGTGGAAAAAGAGGAGAAAACCTGAGAACTTGTATCATATCTCTTTTAGCGGGAGCAGGAACAAGTTTTATCTTTTCTGAACCTCTGCTAATGCACATTCAATATACAAATATTTTCATTAACAACATTTTCTCCAATTCTGCCTCGTCTGAATTTCTAATGGATTGAGTTTTGTGGGAAGCCACTTCTCCGTTGAGGTGAAGGTGAAAATGAAGCATGTGATTAAGTGAAATAAAAGTATCTATGCAAAATATTTGTGATGGCAGATATGAAAAAATAACTAATGGAAAAAATTTAAATAGCTTTTTAAAAAAATATTTAAAAAAAAAATCTGAGTTTTACTACCAGAGCCTATCCCTTAATAAAACTTTGTCTCTAGGAGAAAGTGTGTTTTTATACCATCAGCAACAAACTCAGACCACACTTGATATTAAATCTGGGAAAGGTTTAGCCCATATTCATAAAAAGTACTTTTACATACTTCCTAAAAGGTGAAGTCCAATAGTCAGTATGGCTGCTCGATACATACGGTATGTGTTAGTGTAGTGTATTAGCTAGTATAGAAGTAGAACTCAAGTTGTTTTGAACATCAATAAAGTTAAAATACTACCCACAGCATGTCTTTGTGGAAACTGTATCTTCAATATCATATAATGATCAGAGTCTCAACTTAATGTATGGCACTTCTGTGCATACGATAGCTATTTGAAAATATTCCAGTGCATGCTTCCAGGAGCAAATATTCTGCATTCAGGTTCATATGGTGGCACACTGACCCAGACTTCTACTAGCCATTAATCATAACTGACAATTGTTATATGACTGCATATAGCAATCTCAGGGTGCTTGGGGGTTCAATTTGAAAGTTTGCTGTTTTAAAGGTTTAAAGAACCACAGAATAAAAATGGCTGTTTGGACAGTATACATGTTGGGAGGATTAAGAAGAGGTTGCACGTGTCGTGTCCAATAGACCATGTTTAACCTTTTTAGCATAGGTGTGATTTTCTTAGTACTGTTGTCTGGAGTTTCCTTCTTTTAAGTCTGTTGGAATCAGTTGAGATGAATTATATCTCTGTATTCGGTGATGGCGATGGTGACTGTGAAAGCACAGAACTTCAGGAAACCTGGAAGGGTTTTACTTTCTAGTAAATGTTCCGCCTGAGACCAAGGTGAAGAACCTTTATCACAAGGCCAGAGTTTTTACTTTGTTTCCAGTTGAGCTGGTTGAAAAATACAGAAGTTTTTCTCCTGTGAAAGAACTACATCCCATTTGTGGGAACATAGGGATCACCGTATTTTAATCTGTTACGTCTAATATCATGCTTTGGAGATTTATACTGTACCTCAAAGCTCTAGAGGAAAGCAATATCTTATTTTTCAACTTCTCTACATGGAATGGAGAAAGCTTGAGGTTTCTTAGTACATGATGCTATAATGGTTGCTGAGACTTTTGGTTGGATGGCTTATAAGATTAATAATATACATGTTCCCAAGCTTTTTATCTCCATTTCACTAGCTCAAATACAGTTGGGTTTTACGGCTGGTATGTAGTAACTAAAAATTTTCCACAGTCTGATAGACACTTGTTTGTTTCAGGCCATTTCCTTGCTGGCAAACTGTAAACCGTTGCAAACAGCACTAAATTGCACTCCCTTGCAAACAAGCAAGTATGCCAGGAGAACCAGGAAAAGGTGTTACTGCGGCTTATACCGATGAGGGGGAGATTAAAATTAAACACATGGGGTAGTGATGATAGCTAGTACATTCTGAGTTCTGTCGCTATAAAATCTGCCTACAAAGCTTGGTAAACACTTAGGAAATGAACAATTTTGCATTTGAGGTGACGAAGGAATACTTTTTGGTAAATTCTGTAGCCTAGGCTCCACAATCATCCAGGCTGGGGAACCTACTGGAAAGCACAATGTAGATTAGAATGTATATGCAGATAGTCTATTGAAAATTTATGCTAGCACAAAAAACATGTCGTCAATGAGGATTTAATGCATAGGCGGAGTAAGAATTTTGTCATTGGGTGATGCTTGAGAGTCGGATGCTCCCATAAGCACCATCTTTCAAACAGGTTCAGTGCTTGTTGGCAGCTCAGATGGTCCTCCACCTGTGCGCCTAAAGGGGCTTGCCTGTAGGCATGCTGAGCACGCTCCCACCGAGCGTGCAATGACGGCTGCTTTTTCTGAGTTAGAGGATAACAGAGGGACAGTAAACTCATGCAAGATGTAGGAAATCATGGTCTTATACCTTTCTGTCTGTGACTGACTGAATGAAGCACATCTTGCCTGCCGGGAGGAGGACTGGAGCCTTTTAGCTCTGGCTGTGTTCACACTGAGCATGCTTCCCCTCTGTGGCCGAGCAAAGCTCAGGTTTGTTTCTGCAGCATGTCTTCAGCAACAGGTATGGGAAGCACCTAGTTAAACCTATAATAGATGATAGCGATACTTAAGGAACACTTTAGGGAGGTAGGTTATGTTCATTTGAAAGACTACTGTTCTGCTGGCTAGAGACACCAAGCACATGAAAGGCAGGCACAGCCCAAGTTGTTTTAAAACAAAAAAACCATCTCCTTCCTCAGTGTTTAAGAGAAAAGCATAGTTATGTCCTTGCAAAGTAAGTCTATGAGTTACTCAAAGGAAGAAAAGCACTAGCTTTCAGTCCTGAGTACGTTGCCTGACGTTCATCAAAGAGAGCTGTTTATAATACGTGTCTGTCGTCAGAATTATTTTTGGCAATAAAATTGTGTTTGCTCAGTGTGCAGATTGCCACTTTCAAGGCATCTAACTCACTCTGTTCCTACATGATGGACATAGGGTATGAATTTTGGTAGGGCAGAATCAGTCATTTCACTGCTTAAGAATAGTAACCCTAAATTTCTCATTAGATGTGTCTTTAAACCCTCTATTTCTTGGTGTGATTTTAAGTAAGTGAATGATTCTGGATATATGGACTTTTTGGTGGATCTGGGTGTTCCACTTATTGCCTTTTATCTCAGTCTGCTGGGTCCATAATCCGGATGATCTGTGGTCAGGCTCCTCGAGTAGGCTAACAACGTGTGTTGGTGACAGATGCGTTTCTAGATGGAGATTCTGTGACTGAATCCTCATCTGTGAAATAGATGCATGTTTCCTGTATATATGAGCTGGCACATAAATAACACGTCCAGGTACTTCTAAGTAATTAGTCATACAGACATGAAGTTTACATATGCATTTGAAAAAATAGAGTCCCACAATGTCTTTTCACATCCTATATGCTATTGGTGTTTTCTTCTATGTTTATTTTGAGGAATGTTTTTCTCAGATGCCCGTCTTTCAGCACAAAAAGGCCAGAAGATCAAGCAGGTCAAAGATTCTACAGTTTTTTTTTCTGTATCTAATATTTATTTCTCCTTAACAGGTGATTTGTATATTGGAGGAGTGGCCAAAGAAATGTATAAGTCATTGCCAAAACTGGTGCACGCAAAAGAGGGATTCCAAGGCTGTCTTGCATCAGTTGACTTGAATGGACGGCTCCCTGATCTAATCTCGGATGCTCTCTTCTGCAATGGGCAAATAGAAAGAGGATGTGAAGGTATTAAATGTGCTGATTTATATTTTTTTTTTATATCACAGTAAAAGTATTGTGCAAATCCAGTGTTTTGTTGATACGTACACTTCATACATGGAGAGACTGTTTTACCTGTTTCTAATTGATCTTGTTTGACCCTTTTTTATATAAAGACTGCATCTTTTTTTTTAGTATTAAGGAGTCAAATGTGTGCCTACAGAACAGAGCTTGATCTAAGAACATGAGTTATCTTCTTAAATGTTTAATGTAGGTTCCATCCTTCTCCAGTGGCAAGATATTTTGCGTGTATTTTGTTTACTTCTGATGTATTTTAATTAAAGATAGAAACAATAACAATTAGCTTCAATGAAGTCCTTTGTATATTCATAACACCTAGGCATTAGCTAATGTTGAGACATTAGCTAATTAATTCAATTTTTAAAGCAGACATTTTGAGTTGATTAATTCAAGGTTAATTTATGAAACTGTTTAAAATCAATCTTCCATCTTCTCTATTTTTGCTCACCCCTGAGACTTGTATTGTCATGAGCCTTCGTATCTGAAATCAGTAACGGCCAAGTAGGTTTTATCTCACATTTTTAATGTCTTTATTGGCTCATATGGAATAGCATGGAATTTAAGTGAGAAGAGAAATAGGTGTATTTGTAATTCAGGGTTGTCAATCTCTAGATATTTTTCCAGCTGTCATTTAATCCCACATTATTTTTACTATGATTTATGGAATAATTTAAATCAGTTCTCTGTCCCTGCATATATATTTTATTCACATAATTTTGAATTTTGAGGCTACGTTCAATTTCATGTGTTCTCCCCTCTCCCAAGTGCCATTCTTCTCTGCACATAAAAACGTGTAAATGACACTGTAGAATTTCAAGTTGGAATCTGGATACTTTTGATATCAAGTTTGTTAAGTTTGCAAATAGACATTGAAAAAAATCCAAGCAGAGCTGGGGGGTTTCCTCAAGCTTCATGAGGAAAAGCTTTCTGGTGGATAAGTTCTGTCTCTTTTGTTGTGCGTACAGCATGTTTGTACAGGTGGAACTTTTTTTGTTCTTCGCCTGCTACCGTTAGTTAACAGTATAAATTATATTGATAGCACATAGAAATATGTAAAATTCACAACTTATTTTTCTGTAGCTTTAGTGTTCTATTTATTTCTATCAGGAATGGAAAAATAGGTATAAATTAGGTTGTCACTGAGTTTAGAAAATTAGATTCTGCGTTCTGAATGACGTTAGCAGTTCCATGCCTGCACCATCCCTTCAGAGAGTCAAAGTACGCCTTAATTCCATTATGCGTTTCATAGCTTTTTTTGAAATGACGTAATTTTCTAAATGGATTTTGTGTACTTCAAAGAAATATTGCCAAAAGCCTAGCACGCGAGTTCACCTTTTAAACCAGTGGCAAAACTCAGCTATCAGTGAATTTAATAAATCTACCAACAATTTAATAAAGCTGTACATAGATTGTCCTTTTTGGTGGAGAGTCATCTCTTTCCAACACCAAAATCATCTGACACAAGCGAAATGGTCAAACGAGATGCGCCACTTGGCTCACAGAGAACTGCCTCATCAAAAGTCTTTTGCCCACAGAAGAAAATCTTTAACAGCATGGAATGAAGTATTCCCTTCCAACCTTTCTGCTTAGCTCCTTGCAAATTAATTCTTCCATTTCACTTATTTACTTCAAGTCTTTCTGTCTGACCCGTCTGTCAGACTCGTGTCTGCAGACCATGGATCAGGTGTACCAAAAAAATGTTCTGACACCTAAAGTATGTTTTAAGTTACTTGCAAATTTAGCTGCCTCCTGGAAGTCTCTTGTATGCCTCCAGCTGCCCATAGCTCTGCTGCTGTGTACAGACAGGACTGTCTCCATCCTTGGAGAGTTGAGTGGTTTTGCATCAATCTCACGCTGCAGTGGGATGCGTAAGCTCTGTAAGTCCTCTGAGATGTTGAGTCCAAAGAGCTCAGGACACAGCAGCAGAAGTCATTTCAAAACAAGAAGTATTAGTCACTAACACCAGCCAAAAGATGTCTGGCTGTACTGGTGCATATATGTCCTTTGTTAAGACATCAGCCTGCCGCAAAATCTTTCCTGAGAAGTGAGGCACTTGGTTTTGATGTTCTTCAGACTCATACGGGATGGAATTCCCCATCTTTCTCATTTAAAACAACCCAAAAACCTGGCGTGAAAGCTCTTTTTCTCTCTCCGTCAAACTGTGAAGCCATGATGTACTACTAATTAATTTTATCTGTTAGGATTTTGTTCTTAAAAATATTGATATTTCTCAATAACTTTTCTGTTACGAGTGCACGTTAAAAAATTCTTTCTTTGGAACGTTTTTTGCAAACCCACCCATGGGATTGGCGTGGCAAGTTGTAAGACTTGCAGTCTGAAGTTTCAGCCACAGGCAGATAGATATCTCTGTTCTCTATCATTGAGCATTGAATATAATTTACACTTGGCTGAATCCACCTTGTTGACAAATTTTCAGCTAGAAACATAAATACGCTAACCAGCTCTTCAAATTGTTAACAGCAAACCCCAGAGCCAGGTTATCAGCGTCAGCCCTATTTTTCTCTATTCAAATCCATTGCACTTTTTTACACGCTTCAAGTAAAGCAGAATTATAGGAATCACAGAATGATTAAAAAAGAGTTGTAATATATTTAGGAGGAAAATGCACTGCGTGCATGCGTGTGCATATATAAAATAATTTGTATATTAAATGAACTATATGAAAACCTTCAAAGTATAAGCATACGTGAAGATTCTTGGTGGTGAGATATGGGATTTGTTTTTGCAATATAGAGTCAAACATTGTATGTGCTGCTTAATAATGTTTTTTGTGTAATACATGGCATGTAAGCCCTCACATAGGACAAATGTAAATGAGAGACCAAATCCAGTCAATTCAAAAGTCTTCAGTGAAGACTGAATAAATTAGAATTTTGAAATAGAATGTGAATTAAAAGGTGAGTGCTTCAGAGAGTGTATTACAATATTTTTACTAAATAGCTTCGTTCTGTAATATAGGTAGGAAAATATGAACTTGTTATGGAAGATATTATAGTATTTATGGACATTAAACAGTCCTCCTGTGTTCTTTAAAAAAAAAAGCCTACTTTCATTAAAAGAAATTATTCTTATGTGTAAGCTAGCCTTGGTGGCAATTTTTGAAAAATGACTACTACAGATAAGCCAAAAGTTCTAAGAATCAATTTCATAAAAAGCAAAATACCCTGCTTTTTAACAAGAACCTATCTGTATTTTTTCCAAATGTGTGTGTTTTATCATGCACTTTTTAATGTGCCTACAGGGTCCTGCAGTTTGTGTACTTTTAAGTCCTTGTGACTTTTGCTCTACTTTTGCAGAGATGAGGAAATTTAGCATTGCATAACTAAAGTGTAAATAAATGCATGAATATATAACATTTAAACACCTACAGATATTTTCACTTCATCTTTGTAAAGTTTCCGAGTAGCAGAATCTGGTGAGAAAAAAAATGTGTCTTGTCTTGTCAGCTACGGGATTCTGTCATTATAATCCCCAGCTCAAGAAAGGGTGATGTAATGCCCAAATGTTTCAACTTCTGGGCTCAAAACTCCAAAGGAAAAGAAATCGCTACCCTGTATCTGCCTACTGCAGTAAATCAGTCATAGGTATCATTATTATTTGAACAGGAAAAAAGAGAACAGTTAATAGTTTTGCTGAAGAAGCGATGCAGCATCCGCTGCCCTCGTTCTTCATTGCGCTGGTGAGTGCCCAGGGCCTGGTTCCGAGGTGTCCTCGAGCAGCGCCTCATTTAAAGCAAGTGGCCATTGAACTGATTTAAATCATATTGCTATGGATTTTTCTGAAATACTGGCAAACCAAAGGAAAATCCCACACTGAGGCCTTAGAAACAGCTGTAATGTGAAAGAAGGGTTAAATGGGTTTCTCTCTACAGGATGATTTAAGATATTTATACAGTCTTTGGGCCAGTTTTGCCCTGTCATCAACGACTAGCAGTGGGACTTTCAGAATAGATATTGATGTGCCTTCTCCAAAACAATTTAGGACGATTTTATAATCCCAGAAACAAATTTTTCCTTGTAGTGTCAAGAGTCAGTGTGAAATGTGTGTGTGAGCTGAGAGTAATCTGTAGTTCACGGTCTGTAGTTCAGTCTTCATTCACCAGTCATGAGGAAACGGTGAGAAGAAAGAAAGACCAGAGAGGATGGTGGTGCTAATTATTCTTGAATTCAGGGTATCTGAACATGACAAACGGCTAGTCAGGACTCAGCCATGCATTTACTCTACTAATGCGTTCATATCTATCCAAGGAAATAAAAAAAACCTTTTAATTTTCCTTCATTACATGTCATCA
Source organism: Alca torda (assembly GCA_008658365.1). NCBI lineage: Eukaryota > Metazoa > Chordata > Aves > Charadriiformes > Alcidae > Alca > Alca torda. The sequence continues at coordinate 9,960,329 of CM018078.1, forward strand.
GCTCAATTAACCATTATATTTGTAGTAAAATACTGGCAAATTACTGCTTTCTTATTTTGGCTTGCCTGAAGATTTATGGCTATTAGCATTAATTTGTTTGCATTATATGGCATTTCTTTCTCTCTTTAACAGCAGCATGCACTTTACTCTGAATGGTTTTTTTCTGTGTTTGCTGCCATTTCAATATTGCTTACTAACATTTAATATATTTTGCTTTTTTTTTTATTTTGCTGACAAAGTTGCATTGATGAAAGCTGATTTGCAAGGTAGATAGCCCTGTGTGTATTAAACAAGACTGAAACCCCCAATGCACAGTTGGATTTCTGCAATAAGTGCTCTGTACATTTCAGAACTAAAGCGTGTGATTTTGTTTCAGATTTTGTCTTTCGCACCTCTAAAACAATGGGCTACGTGAACCTTCATTTTCCAGCAGAGCTTGCATAAAGGCTTTCAGTCTTGAATATGTTTGTATAGTGATTGCTTTAGTGCTTTGATCATTCCTTTTCGAATTTCTTTTTGTTTCAGTAGTCTAGTTATGATTCTCTAGAAACAGAGTAGCTTTGTTTTTTCATGCATATGTCACATTTTGGCATGCTACTTCATTAGTATTCCGGTTTTCTGCATTTCCCCTTAAAAAAGGAACCTGCATGGGATCCCTGAAGCATGTGAATCAGTACTTGCCAACATTCCTGCCAAAGAATCCCAAGCTCCTCTTTGTTTCAGACCTAAATCATTTAAAATAAATTGTGGGATTAAAAACACTATATAGTGTAGCTTCATTTTATTTTTTTTTTTTTGGTTGGTTTTAGTTTCGTTTTCCAATCTTTACTTTCATCTCCCAGAGCTTGGTTTTCTGTGACATCTGGCTTTGCTGTTTGAAATGTATTTACAGGAAAAAATAATAAAGTTTTAGAAAACATGATAGCCAGTTAATGGTCTGACATGAGACTAACGAAAAACTTCCAACAAAGTTAACATTCCCACTATACCTGGAATAACTCTGCTTCAGTTCGTGCATTCTGATGCGTTTGACGTATCAATCTTAAAACTAAAGTGAAAACACCCTTTTAATATTAACATGCTGCTACAAAATCAGCAAGTTTATGTGCGTTTTACCTGGTAACCCTTTGCTCATTTGATTTGAGATGTTGGCAACTAGTTAATGTGATCCGGTGAGAAATACCTCTCTTTGGAAGACGAAGCGCAAGTCCTTTTTTTGTGTGTTGTCATCAGGCCCCAGCACCACGTGCCAAGAGGATTCCTGTGCAAACCAGGGAGTGTGCTTACAGCAGTGGGATGGATTCAGCTGTGACTGCAGTATGACCTCCTTTAGCGGACCGTTATGCAATGACCGTAAGTACGCTACAAAATGCTGATCGGAACCCTGGAGAGCTTTAAGGCAACATTTGGAGCAAGCGTCTGAAGCTTTATATTATTTTAATATTGGATATTTGAATGAATTGGCAAACCCTGGGAAAATCTGTAAGGCTTGTGGGAAGAGCATAGCTAAAATATAGAGTATAAATTTTGGACAATGTGCAGTATCAAACACTGACAGGATTTGGTTTTATTACACTTGATTGCATGTCTAATATACTGATGGTTACCTGTTTGAAATAATCTCTTTCCTACATAAATGTTACAAATAGGGTTTTTTTTTTCCTGATTGAAAAAACCTTTTACATTTTATTATCTTAAGCTATATTGTAATTTTGTAGCATTATATCATGAGGGCTATAATTACTGTGAAACAGTTGACAAGGCTCATTATCTCCCTTTGTAGAATTCTTTAGGTGACACACTAAGCATGCCAATAATAAAAGCATGTCGAGTATTTTAGTTCTTTTAAATTTCATCTGAATAAAACTACATAACATACACCAACCATCTGGTCTTTCAGGAGAAGCTTAAATGTGTCAAAAATAAGGGGCCTGACTCACCAATGTCATAATCTAGTTTTATTCCAATCTAGCTTTATTGATCTAAACAGAATTATGCAGAAGTGAAAGTGGAATAGTAATGTAAGAGCCATAATGATCCACGGTAACTGATTAAAGCGAGCTACTGCATTTTAACTCATCCCATTTGAAATATCCAAATGTTGCACATTTTTATATCCATATGAAGAGGAAATTTCTTTAGAGCTAAGCAGTTTTATATCTATTTGTATACCTTTATGTGAATGAATGACTGATTGTAGAAAGTGTTGGTATAACTGTCTAGTCAAGCATTTTGGATTTTTATGTCTTGTTCTGGTTCTGCACTCTACCGCAAGGTGTACCTTCTTGGACAGACCCTAAAATAATAGAATAATTATAATCGGCAAAGCTTTTGGCTCAAATTGTGTCTAGCATAAAGCTGGAAAATTATTTACATGTAAAAACTATATTAATTATCCTCATGAAAGTTACACTTTTCTACTCTTGAGCATGTTTGAAAACTATGGAAAGGACTCATCTCAGTGTGTTTCTCCGCAGTTGCTGTTATGGTAGAAATGAAATGTGGTATCAAAAAACTTTCAATAATTTGAGCAAAGGTTTGGGTTTACTTTATGTATATGAGTTTGCCCTTCCCTGCAATGTGAGTGATTAGTCATACTGCTACACACATATTTTTAAAGATTTCAGTCCCCTATCTGCTACAGAAGAAAACTGATTTGTCTCTATTTTACTTTTGTTATTTCTGTTCTTCTGTGATCTTTGAGTTCTTCCAAAAGTAACTAAAAACTATGACTAAGAAGTTATATATTCTACACCTAGCAAAGGAAAAACTCTCTTTATAAATTTGTCTTAGTAGTAACTGATGTCTGGATGTGGAATAATCTATGAATTATTTCTTCAAGTGACTGCATAAATTTGGTGAACTGACGAACTTTTGTAAGAAAGATATTTACCAATCGGTGAAGGCTTGTTTGTATGGTAACATTATGGACTACATTGCACACAATCGGATAATTCTCAGTACACTGTTTCTGATGATGGTAAAGGAGTACCTTTAGTACATGGTTGTAAAAAAGACTCACTTTTTTTCCAAGTAAATATTTTTTTTTTAAATCTTGTTCTATCACAAACATGAAATATAAATTCATCCTAGATATGCACGTTTTGTGATAGAACGCAGAGTCTGGTAAATGCAATACGTTTGGTTTCTACTTTATCTTGGCTCCTCAGATTAGTTCAGATACCAAAAATCTGCAAAGCAAATCTAATGAGAGAGATCTTTCATAACGGTATGCGTGAGAGAAAGGAGGAGAAATGATGTTATAATCTCAGTGTCATCTAGATGCTGCTAGACTGCTCTCTGCTGTGTTTGGGAAGAGCATAATGGGAAGAGGAATGATGAAATGTTAGTACAGTTTTTTTAGTGACTTGCGTAGGCTGCACACCACAGGCTAAACTTCTGCAGCACTGAAGTAAGACAAATTCCCTTCACGTGAAGAAAGATTATCTCGGCGGCAGGTCTGGAATACCACCTGGCTGTTGCTGAAAAACGCATCCCCTTCGGGAGGATTTAGCCATGTTCCTGTGCGGTGTGTGTGAGCATGTTTCCACTGCAGACTGTGCATGGAGCAGTGCTGGTTCACAGGAGCTGAAATCCAACCCAGTATTGCTACACAGGCAGGCCCTTGGCTTACGTTACATTTGAAGGTACTGTTTTACGTATTTATGAGTATTCAGGGCATCGAAATCTCATAGGTAGAGGAATTTTGTTACCAACCCCAAAAATTAACTACTTAAAAAAAAAAAGCGTCAGTGGTCATAAAAGAAACAGTTAAAAGTACCTTGTTTATGGAGTCTTGCATCCCTCCTGTATTGGGTGTCCGTATCCAGGTGTTGGCAGCAGGGGGCTGCAGGGTGGCCTCAGTGAGGAGAGGCCGGGACTGCCCCATGCTGGGCATAGGCAGCTCCAGTGGACCCACCACAGGGCACAGCCGAGTCCCTCAGCCAAGCTGGTGGCACCTCTATGAAAACACGCTTAGAGAATATGCCATTTTTTACCAAAATGCCAGACAGATGAAGGAGAAGGGACCAGAAAGAGTGAGAAACAGCAGAGGGAACACCAAGGTCAGAGCACGTGGAGTGGGCGAGCAGCTGAGTGGGAGTTTGGCCCTCAGCCAGGGTTAAGCCACCGCACTTCCCCATTATTTTGTTTAATGCAGCACGGATATTTGAGTAGAAATTCCAGAGTGATAAAATGGCTGGGGTGATGAGAGGGGACCTGTAGAGATTGTCTAGTCCAACCCCTCTACTCAATGCAGAATCAGCTAGTACAGGTTGTCCAGGGCTGTGTCCAGTTGGGTTTTGAATATCTCCAAGGATGGAGACTCCACAACCTCTCTGGCCAAACCTGTGCCAGTGCTCAGTCCCCCTCACAGTACAAGCATTTTCCTTATATTTAAATGAGATTTTGTGTGTTTCAGTTTGTGCCTCTTGCCTCTATTCCTGTCACTGAGCACCATTGAGTGCTTCTTTACTCCCACACATCAGGTATTTTAAAACACTGATAGGATCTCCACTGAGCCTTCTCTTCTCCAGGCTGGGCAGTCCCTGCTCTCTCAGCCTCTCCTTGTATGAGACATGCTTCAAGCCCTTGATCGCCTTTGTGGCTATTTGCTGGACTGACTCCAGCGTGCTTATGTTGCTCTTGCAGCGGGGAGCCCAGCACTAGGAGGCAGTGCTCCAGATGCGCCTCAAGAGTGCTGAGTAGAGGGGAAGGACCACATCTCTCAACCCTTCTGCGGCATTTTTCTTAGTGCAGCCAAGGAGGCTGTTGGCCGCCTTTGCCACAAGAGCACGTTGCTGACTGATGTTCAACTTGGTGTCTACCAGGATGCCCAGACCCTTTTTCACAAAGCTGCTTTCCAGCTGGTCAGGCCCCAGCTGTCCTCGTGCACGAGGTCATTCCTCCCCAGGTGCAGGATTTGGCATTTTTGTTTGTTTTACAAGGTCCTTGTGAGTCCCCCCCCCTCACCGGCTTGTCAGCATCCCTCTGAATGGCAGCACACGTCTATCAGCCACTCCTCACAGTTTTGTATCATCTGCAATTTGCATAAATGCGCACCAATTACCTTGCTGCATTCGAGTTGATACTTTCAGCATGTTTGCCATAGTAACCTCAGCGCACGAAAATTTGACATGCATCATCCCTAGGCTTTACAATGTAAATGTTTCATGTGTATCATTCTTGCCTTTAATTTCCAAAACAGAGAGTTTGGAGGAAATAATGGAAGAAATAGTTTCTTGAAAAGCATTATAATACATTCTATTAATATAGTGTGCAAGAAGTTGCTTTAATCTTTCCAATAATAGCAAATTATTACTCCTATGCTGTTCAGTCTATTATTCCAGGTGAAAATGTGCACAGTTTAAAATTATTATTATTATTTTTTTAAGTTCTCTCAAAATAAGCACCGTATGACACAGGTTGTTTCTTTCCCAGTCCAAGTGTGTCCTCTGTGCACCAGCTAGAGAGAAGTAGAAGTTTAGGGAATGTATTCCTACAATGACCTGGGCCTGCCAAGGCTAAGGCTGCAGTTTTACAACTGGAGTCGGGAACACCCACAGTTTAATTGCTTAGTTGCAAATCTTGGTGCTCCACTAGAGTGAGTATGGAATGCCTGTAGACTGTAAGCCTCTGGTGGCACAGGTGGGAACGTTCTGTGTGCTGCACTTTCCTATTTACTGGAAGATAAACAAGGCAGGGGAAGTTTTGACCCCAAGATGCTACACAGATTATCATTTTCTCTTTTGATGTGATACAACACTTGGAGATTCAGGGCAACAGTGCTCTTTAGATGTGATAGACAGAAGTGTTACGCTGATAAGTGTAAAGCAAGCCAGTAGCAGTTGTTCCCACAAAATGGGATTATATAGAAGACTGTACTAAAAGGACAGTTAGTGGCTGTTCTTACAAACGGATGGCTGCATGCAACTCCTCTGAGAAAATACATCACGAGCATTGTAACTATTTCTAACAGCAGGTTATGTAGTGAAAGCTATCTTCCCAGGGAATTCAGCTTTTTTATAAGAGTAGGGTTGAAAATCACTCTGGCAAAACAACAAAAAAACCCAAATCTATAAGAGATTATCTGCTTTCTATAAGTTTACATCTGTTTTTACTCAGGCAGTCTTTAAGTATAGCCATATTAGTGAATGTAATGGCATGTTTGTGGAAACAAATACTGCTATTATGGCATAGAAAATAGCAGATGTAATAACATTGTCACATTACATTAGTACAGAAATGTTCTGTGCCAAATTACAGGGCAGCTTCAACACTGTCTGTTACTATAAGGGAATAATGTTGGTGTTGCACTTGTGATGGTAGAGCTAACGCTGTGTCAACGCTTCCATTAAAATCCATTTCTGAAGGGTTAGAACTTCACCACAGAGTCTCTTCTGACTAGGGATTTGACATTCCCAGCCGCTGTAACAAAACTTTTTTAAAAAGTTCTCCTATTTTATTTTGACTTTTTACCAAGAAAAATCAAAAGCCCTCATTTAAATGGAGACCTGTGTCAATATTACAAAACGGGTTCACGTAAAACATGGTTGATTGCATTATAGAGCTACTGCCTTTCAGCTAAGCCTGTATCTATAGTGAAGCTTAGACTTGTTTTTAAATGTGTTTGGATGTTAATGTAATAATTGTTGTGTATCGGGGTGATTTAATTGGAGATTGGACAGGGGGTTCAAGGAAGGCCTGCTAGGAAAAGATGGAATCTAACTGCCAAGGTGGGGTAAAAGTATCTTTGCCACAAGCTGGCCAACCTGGTGAGCTAGGACCTAGGAATGGTGGGGAATGGAGATAACAACTCACAAGAAAATGAGGAAAATACTGGAGTTAGTATGATAGGAATGTGTGATAGGAGCTCTGCCCAGGGACAAGTGATGAGTCAGCTGAGAGCTTATGGGTTAGGGTTAGAGGGCAGACCAAAGTCTAATGTGATGTGATGGGTATGTGCTACAAACTGCCTGAAAAGGAGGAAGATAGAGATGAGGCCTTCTTTAGACAAGTTGAAGAAGCCTCATGTTCACAGACCTAGTCCTCATGGAACACTTGAATTACCCCAGTATCTGCCAGAGGGGCAATGGAGCAGGGCACGAGCAGTCTAGGAGACGTCTGGAGTGCATTTACTTGCTAACACAGATGATCAAGGAGCCAGTGAAGGCAGACACACTGCTAGACCTCATATGTACAAACAAGAAAGAATGGATTGGGGTCGTGATGGTCAGGAAGTTCAGGTTCTTGAGCGGCAGGGGCAAGACAAAAAGCTGGAACACAATCCTAGACTTCAAGAGAGCAGACCTTGGCCTGTTCAGGGACCTGCTTGGAAGAATCCCAAAGGGCCCAAAAAAAATGGTAGGTTTTCAAGGATCGCTTCCTTGAAGCTGAGGAACCCTCATACACAGAAAATCAAGCAAAAGTGGCAAAAGGCAGGAGGAGTCTCTGACAAAACTCAAACATTAAAAGAGAGCATGCAAGAGGTGGAAGCAGGGTCAGGTGGCCCAGGAAGAATATAGAGATGCTGTCCATGCATGCAGGGATGGGGTTAGGAAAGCAAAGATCCACCTGAAGCTTAATCTGGCAAGGGATGTAAAAGGGCTCCTACTGGCAGCGGAAGAGCAGGAAAATGTGGGCCAGCTACTGAATGGGGTGAGGGGACCTCATGTCAAGGAACATGGCAGAGACTGAAGTACTCAGTCTTCTTTGCCTTGGTCTTTACTGGCAGGACCAGCCTTTAGCACTTTCAGCAATCCCGGGTCTCTGAGAACAGTGGGAAGCTCTTGAGGAAGACTTGCCTTGGGGGAGAAAGATCAGGCCGGGGAATGTCTAAACAAACTGGACATATACAAGTTCCTGAGACCTGGTGGGAGGCATCCATGAGTGTCACAGATCATTGCAAACTGTAATTTGAAACTAAACGCTCTAAAAATACATTAGGTAAAGTTTATGAGAAATTTGGATATTAGAGTATTCGACATTATAAAAATTCCAGGAGGATCTGACTGATTCTCTTGTCAGTGCAGTGTTTGGACAGTGCATTAAGTAACATTGAGGTTATACTTTGAACCACAAAACCCCTAAATACTGAGTCAGCGGTCAACTTCTCCAATAAATGAGCAGTTTTATAAACACCAACCACCTTCACTGCAGAACTCTGATCAAAACAGGTGTATTCATGCACTGAATAAGACAAGTCTTACACTTTGTGGACAAGTAATTAGCAATTATATAGTAATCCATATGCAAGGAGGAGTAATTTCATATTGCACATAGAAGCCTAGACCTGGCTTTCCTTAGATTTGCAGTGCTTTGTATTTAATGTCCTCTATGTGTAAATACGTTAAAAAAAAAAAGCACACACACAACATTTATAGTGTATAAAAAATAGGAGTATTATTTTTCTTATTTCTTATCTATGCCACTGACTTTTTACAGTTTTCTGAACTATCATATGGTGTTGACAGTGGATAGTCATTCTCCTCTCACAATGTTTTCCTTCTTCTGGAATGCAAATCAGAGCGTGGTATTCACATAATCTCTGTTTATATTATCAGTCTGGTATTACACAAATGATGGATTTAAATAATTTTACCGCATATATTTCTTTAACCTTTATTAATTGATTTAACTATTATGGATACTCTATCCTTTGGACCTTTTGACACCTAGAGTGTAAGATCCGTCTTAACGCTATTGTTGTGAGAAGGGTATAAACAAAATAAAGGAGCTTAATTAAACCAGTGACCGAAAGCTAAACTAACCATAAGAGCCAACATATTCCTGGCTAAGACTTTACAGTTGCTAGCTACCAACCTGCTATTAAGAACGGGATAGAGAATTCCTCAGAGTACTTTAAAACACATTTGATTTCCATCTCCAGGAGCTGAGAATTAAAAAATCTGTCCCTGATAGCATACCAGTCTAAATACTTCATGTGATTATTTTGCCACAGAGTCTCACAGTACACAGGAGAAATAAAGATAGCTGCACACAAAATTACATTGCAGGGAAAGCTGCTGGAATGAACTAATTGAAGAAATCTCAATTTGTTCAGCTTATCTTATCCGATATCGCTCTGTAATGAATATCTGGAATTTCTGGTGACAAATATCAGCACCCTAATTTGTATAAACTTCAAAGGATTTAGGACTTCACGCACGCAGTCTTGAAAATGCAGAAATATTGAGGTGTTTAGGAGAATTAGAAAAACTGTAAAAGAGCAAGGAAAGCAAGAAGTGTTGCCTGCAAGCCATGGCTGTGGACGAACATTACTTTTTTCCTTTACTTTTGTTTTTATTGGAACACCATATTCAGGATAAACTGCACCTTGAGCTGTCAGGCTCCTGTGATGTTCTGTGGGAGCACGTGTTGCTCCAGCCAGAACTATGGAGCACGTTGCAGAGATGACAACATTTTGTCAAGGTTTTAGTGACCCAGCTCTATTGGGCTTTTTTTTTTTTCTCCACTGTTGTGTGTGGATTTTGTAGTATGTAAATTTTGGCCTTCCATTAAGATATATCAGTCTGTTAATTATGTAAGTTAACAGGCATGCTTTTGTTGGCAGCCTGAAAACAAGTTTTAGAATTTTTTTTCTTGTTTACAAACAAATTCTGGAGTAGTCAGTCAGATGAGCTATCCATGCCTGAAATAGTGAAGTAATATCCATTTTCTTAAATACATTTCAACCTATCCCTTTAAAAAAATGAAAAGAATAGAAAGTTGTTCGACAGTGATTGTAGAAGCTCTTGCACGTGAGAATATTTCTAATAAGCAGTAATAAGCAAAGTTTTAAGTGGGATACTTGATACAGAAAAAGCCAAAAAGAAACTTTCAAGGTAGCCAGAAGATTGTTACAGTTGTGCTTGTAGCTCAGATAGAAGCAATTATGCAACATTTCTGGCCTACTTGGGGGTATTTTCTATTTCGCAATATTAAAAATGGAACATAGAGTCAGAAAGTTGCAAGCTTCTCTCTGCCTCCGGAGGAATCAAGGGAGTAATTAAATTGGATTTTGGTATGTCAATAATATCTTTCTCTTATTAATGGCATAATAATTTTGTAAATCAAATCCTAGAAGTGTTTCCAGTGTCATAAAGGTGAAAATGATTAAGGGTTAATTAAATATATTCTCATGGAACTAAAATTGTTCTGTTGGGTATCATTAGATTCCTTTCTCTAGAACTTTCAATTATTACGATTTAATAGCATACTATGTACAATTCGGGCCTGAAATTTGTGTGGCCAAAAGCTATTCACAGTAATAAGCGTACTGGATGAGTGTTGTTGCTGTTCTTTCTCACCAATTTCTCTGAACGTTTCAACAACATCATATATTAAAATTAATTTTAGGTAACTAGCAGTTTTCTGAACAAAATTAGTCACTATATGTGGCACAGCTGGAGGAGAAGTTTTAGCTCTGTAACGGTGTCAGTCATTCCAACAAACCCCCAAAAAAGAGTAATGGGTAAGTCCTAGGTTTTTTAATAGATGACAGCTGTAAGGGTCACAAATGGTAAGAAAGGAGAAGAAAAAGCTTACCCAAGCAGTGTCTTCTAGAAACCATAGCATGAGAATAGTTCAAAGTGTATAGGGGGAGTTCGGTAATATATCTGTTTTATGTGTATTTAAGTACAATGGCACAATGATGCAGAGTGGCGCTTCAGAAAGATAAAATTATTCAGTCTTTCTGAAGTCTGTACACCTGGACTCAGGTTACTAAGGCAGCCTGATCTTCCTCAGCACGTATTCTGGCTTGACGGATACATAGGTATGTTAGATTCAAGGTAACTATATACATATGAGGAACTCCTATGCTCGTTGCAAAACAAGATTTTGTTGGTCACAGCCTTCTCCGTGTTCATTTTTGCTGGATGCTGCAGAAAATTGAGGCGAAGAAAACCTTTCTATGAAAAGCAGCATAAACAAAATGACCTGAATCTTATATGGGTAAATCAAGGTGTTCTGGAGTCCAAATTTAAGATTTGTGTCATTCCTCAGAAGCTGAGAGTGAAAGCATCCACTGGAATAATGGCAAGGCACAGAGAGGGATACATTATACAGACATTTTTGCAGCTTTTGTGATTTTTTTTCCTGTGCTACAGGATGGGTATTGCACCTGGTTTTGATCACTCTTGGCCTGCCAGCTCCACCTAACCAGCAGTTAATCCCATATTTTTCTTAGCACGTACACCCATAAGCATGCTTATTCTCTCAGTGTCACATGTGGTGTTTAAGATCCTTTAATATGTCATTTTGACTTAGGCTTATGAATCTTGTATACCGATGTTGAGTTTCGACGTTTTCACAGTTTCGACGTGAGGTGTTTTAGGAAATCCTGAAAGAAGGCAATGGAGTCAGTAATAACAGTATGAAAAAATACTGCTGGGAGCAGTACTCCTAGGGCTGAAGGAATTGTACCAGGTTTTTGTGTCTAGTTGTTTAATGAAGGCAACAACTGCAAAATGAAGTCCCAGCTTGGGGAAAACCACTCCATGTTAAAAGCAGTCAATAGCCAGCTTGGGCACTGAAAAGTTGGAACTGTAGAAAAGAGGGTGAAAAACAGCTAGGGCTCATGAAGCTGTTTGATGCCCACAGACCCAATTTAAAGGCTGCGTTAAGGATGCTTGTCAATTTGGTGCTATTTCTGGAGGAATGTTCATGCTGCTAAGCTTTATGCTATCAGTCTTTGTAATGAGGCCGTACTTTGAATTGAAAACAGACATATGAAGAAGCACATCATTTCACTGTAAACATCCCCACTAAAAAAAAAAAAACCCACTTAAAATGTATGATATGCAGTACTCAGTGTCAAAGTGCATTAATATTTACAGATACCATTTGCAAATCAGCTTAAGCTCTGAGTCCGCTTTACCGTATAAGGAATTCCTCCCTATAGCATGTTTGTTGCTTTAAAATTCTCCCCCTTTTAAACAGTGTAAATCTTGAGAAAGCTTCTAATCACATCAATGGTCTGATGTTTGGATTATATTAAATATTTCACAGAGAGGTCAGAGTGCTTTGAGTTTGGGAACTTAATGCTGCTTAGAAGTATCAACTGTGGAGGACTGCTACCTCCTGTCCATAAATCCTAAAATTTGGAGCTGAAGGTACTCAGTCCCTCTAAATATCAGGCTTTTGATCACTTACAAAATACAAATGTTGCTGGGTGCTGGGGAACAGAGGTGTACATGTGCATCCTGAAGTAAGACCAGGACAGATGCTTGCTACCAGCAAACTGAAATTCAGTGACTATTCGAGTCTCAAATCACTAATTAAATGACTAATTGAAATACGTTTAAATCCACAGTCACCATATATGGTCATGGCGTTTTCCCTCTTCTTCAATTATTAAACCCAGTTCTTGAAATTAAACCCAGAGTTCGTGAAATTGCTTGAAATTCTTTCTACTTTCCTTTACCCCATCTTTGGGTATCTATTTGGTGATCTCCTGCTTGCTTTGCTCTCTTTGTCCAAGTTCTGCTTTAGTTTCGAGCTCTCGTCTTTCCCGATTTAATTCAGTCCTTTCTTTTTTCTTTTTTGTCTGCTAAAAGGATGTGGACACATTTTAATAGGCTTCCTTCTGTAATCCCTGAGGGGAAGTCTTTATAGCAGGAAAATATTCAAAGTGATAGTATCTCTGTAATTGAAAGCACTACCAGGAATAAATGAAAAATGTTTCCAAATTTGCTGGACCAGTAGTGGCATGTCAGACCAAGTTCAGATACTTTCAGAAAGGAGTAGATTTAATTCCTGTACAACTGAGGCCTGCAAATTTTTGAAAATCGAAATTTTGCAAAGATTTTACTGAGCAAATATAATCCTCACTTTACCCTGAAATTCTACCACAAAGCTTTTATCTTTCTTGCTCCTACTTACTACCAATGTGTATTACTAGTGATGTTTAATTTGAGCTACTTAATGCAGCTTTACTGGGATGACAGCCAACTTCAAAGAAGGCTTCTGTAACCCCAACGAATGCACAGGGCCGAGAGATGATATTTTCCCTGAAGATTAACCTTTTCCTGTGGGTGATACTGTATGCCAGACAATAGGGAAAAGCTTGTGGATACTGGTTTATAAGCCTATAACAGAAATGCGGTGTACTGTAGGTTCAGATGTCTGGAAAAATTATTTCTCATAATTTGACTATTTCTGCGTTGTGAGGTCTTTTTTGATCCGATTGACCACAAGATAAATAAGTCATCATCTAAGGAATTGCTCCAACTTGTTTCTCAGCCCCATTCTCGAGCAAGAATGAAGTCAGGATTAACATTGCGCAATAGTTACAATGTTGTAAAAAATATTGTTGAATTAAGTGCTTTGGAAAATGTCAGTTTTGAAAGTCATAGCTGGAAGGGTCTTCTCTATGTTTAGAGCAGGAACAGCATCCGAGGCAGTAACATAAAATTCCCGTAACACCCTGCTAATGTAACCCTGCATAGAAACTCTCCAAAGATAGGAATTCTGTTCCTTTTTTTTTTTTTTTTCAATTTCTTCAAACTGCTGATCCCATGTAACTTCAAAAATGGGAGTGTCAGTGAAAGTGGGGATGGCGCAGATATTTTTAGGTCGTGTCATGTAATTCAGCATCACCAGTGCAACTGCGGTGGCTGCGGGGGGACCAGTTGGGAGCGAATTTCAGAGTCTCAAACTTCTTAGGCCAGATCTGCATCCTAAGCCAAGATCTTGTGGCACTACATCTTTAGCTTGATATGCCAGAAAAAATTACTATGGTGAGGGGATGCTGGGAACAGAGAGTAATCTCACTCGGTTTGTGCATAGGAGGCTATTGATGTGTAAATATTGGTGGAGCTGTAAGTTAAATAGTTTTTAAAACTGGAAAGCATAAGAAAGAAGGCTGTAGGGAATGATAACGTTGCGTATAAGTGTTGGCAGCTGTACAGCCTTAGGTCATAAATTCTGGAAAATACTGAGTAGTTTGGAGCAGAGTTCTATGTGATTTTTAAGTACTGAGTGGGTAAGGCCTCCCAATTTTTAAGAATAATAGAAAGTCTGGAGTAGAAACCCCGTAGGATATCTGTACATCACCTTGTTCATTTTTAAGTTTAGTTAAACTGAAACATGGGCTATGGAGAAGCAACTGTACACCAGGAAATACTAGTTACACCATGTAAATACTCTGAAATTATATTTAATATGTATGCTTATGTGAGTGAAAACGTGAGTGGGTACAGAGTTTTAAAAGTGGTCTCATATGAAGACAAAATTTCTAGACTAATATGCTCTCAAAGATAATTTAAATTATTCCTTGGCATCACTGTATGTGATTGTGAAGAAAACCTCTTTTCTTCACTCTGTTAAAATATAATTGCATTTTTTTACAAAAGTAGGGATGGGAAATTTAATCATGGACCAATAACAGCATTTTGGAAAATTTTTCTCTGTCATAAATAGACCACTAATCCCCTTTTCACATTAAGATGTCTTCTGAAATTCTCAGCTGAGTTTCTGGTTTTTTGACAGTGTGAACAATTTGTCTTTTTTTTTTTTTTTTCCTGCTTCAAGATGAAAAAGCTATAAATCCAAAGATGAGGTTGAATATGAGTTTGCACGCTGCAGACGTTCTGTTTTCTAGCAGTCGTGTGAAAATGCAGGCATTTCATTAGATGGGCTTGTTTAACTGAGAAGGGCCTTCATCTTTGTGGGCGAGTAAAAACGATGAAAGGAGTACAGAGGGAATACACAGCTCAGAGGTCCCTGAAGACTTTTAGGATTTAACCTTCATTTGCTTTTTAATCTTAGAATTCTTTATTATTGTGTGGAAGCGTGTGGTTTAGTTCTTCAAGCTGGCAGGTGGTGGAAATCCCATAATTACGATCTTGGTTATATGCTGCCAGTGCACAAAGGGGAACCGTGGTAATCCACTCCCGTCTATTTTCAGTAGTCATTGCATATTGCTGGTGCTTTTTAGCATAAAATCTTACATAAATCTCACTGTAGTAATAAAATTGCTGAAGTTATAGAAAAATAAACGTTTTTAACTTTTGCAGAGAGTAACATAAAATCGTTAGCCATCATATACTACTCTGACATAGATAGCAATAAAAATGTTTAATAATCATGAAGAATGCACATTCCTGTCCAGGCTGCCTCTTTTTTGCCAAGGCTTAGCTATTTAATATATAAATTATTTAACCTACAGTCGTCCTTAAAATATGATCATGTCATCATTTATGTTCAGTTTCAATCAGCTATTAAAAGGAAAATCATTTGCAATGATATTTGTTTCTATTGCCATCTGTGTTGTAAAATTTCTATTTATTAGTATTTTTATTCCATTTAGATACAATGCGATTCATCTCTTCCCTCAGCTTAGAAAGCATATAGGTAGTAATTCTCTGTAGTTATTTCTGACTGGACTCGAGGCTGTTTTCAAGCACTTTGAGGCCTTTATTTTTTTTTTTCCTCTTGGAGTGGCATAAAAGGGCCTTAAGTCAAAATCCAGTATATCTACAGAGGGCCAGAGTAATTACCGTAAGAAGACAGAACGCAATAGTGCTGTCAGAACAGGAGATCTCCCCTCTGCCCCCAGCTCCCAGGACAGCAAGACAAACGAAGAACTCTATGGACCCAAAAAGGAGATCTAAAGTTTCCTCCTGGTTCTGACTAGATTGACCTGGATAATCACTGGGATTCTCAGATGAACTCCAGTGGCGGTGTGTCCCCTGTTCACTACCCGCAACGGCTTTTCTGCCAGCATAGGTAGAATCCGTGTGGGATTCATTCCCATTGGGTGTAAGTGGAACACAAATAAATAAACTGTTCCTCTTAGCTGTTGCAGTATTGTATACAGAAAGTGATTTCTGCTATCCAGACCATTGTGTTATCCGGCAGATTGAGCAGTGTAACTTTTCAAGGAAAAATCTGTCAAACATGTAGCGGATATGTCAGCATTAACATAACAATGAACAAGTTTGTCCACTCCAAACTAGCAGCACTATTTGATACCTCTTTGTGAAAAACATCGAGTATACTATGACATCTGGGATCTGAGTTTATGGATGAAAGATACATTAGAAAAAGGTGATAACAACAAAGTCATTCTTCATCTCCAGTGCCTATTTTTACGTGCACCCTTTACTGAAAGGTTCTATAGCATCCCAAATGAATATGTTTCTGTAGCGTGCCGCCCGTTCGTCTTAACGTTTGAGACAGATATTAATGAATTTATTCATGAGAACATATGTGTCAATTCTGCACAGTGCAATAAGCACGCAGCGGTGTTGTGGCTATCAGGATTAAGTATCGCCTCTGAAAGCCGCTTCCTTTCAGTGGCTGATATTTGCCCTGCCTTTACGCTGTGGATAGTCAATTGTAAAAATCTGACTGGAAGCAATTTCTTTGATGTTTTTAAAAGCAGGAAATCATTTTTTTTACCTATCTGAATGTCAGTTTGCCATGAGTAAATTAAAATGTTACAGAACGGAGACTGGCAATTATTGCCAATTGTAATTTGAACAGCGTGCTTTGGTATTAGTATTCCCGGCAGGGCTTTTTTTTCCTGTCTTTGCAACATGTAGTGTTGCTTCATTGTATCTGTTTAAATTGGGAGAGACCAATATGGTGGTCAATCACACGTAGTAAAATATCCTCTCGATATTACGTTTTCTTCATTTTTTATCTTCTTTTTTAAAAAAAAAAAAATATTTCACAATCTGCTTTTCCTCTTGGTGTGTTTCAGTCATTTTGTTTATGGGCTAAATTCTACTGTGATTGAATTTATTGATAAAGCTGTCTTAAAGTCGTTGGGAGCAAGACGGATTTCTAAAGAGGCAGTTATCTTTGTAGACAGCCACGAGACCTGTCTCTGCCTAATGAAACCAAGGCCTTCATTGCTCTGATGCGTTTAGTTTCCAGGGTTGAATGTGCAGAGCCTGTACCTGAGTGTGGATCTGCTGCATAGCTGGATAAACCGTGGTATGGCGTAGGGCCATCATTAAATTTACTGTATGCTTCTGTGGTTCCTGGCAGTGCAGTCTCGTCTACCAAGAAACCATCAAAATAAGCTCCTCGGGCAAAACATCCATTAAAGTTTTTTCTTTTTCTTTAAAGAAAACAAAACAAAAAAATCTTCTGCTAATTTGCTGCAGTTTATGTTTGCTTTGTGATTCTGCAGCCGAGCCTGCCAATGAAACTGCGCTAATCATTATGAAGTTAGTGCCTGTATGCATTCAGACATCCCACAACCACCACTCCAGAACTAAAACAATATTCTGAAAGGGTTTGGTTTTGTTTTTCCTGCATGGTTAAAGCCTTACAGCCTGTGATTTTGCACTCTCTTCTCTCCTCAAAAATACTTGAGCATTTTGTTTGATGAAATAACTGTACTTACAGGGTACTTTTTTTTCTTTTATATGGTGTAGTTTAATGATAGAAAATGGATGTCGCACAGATAAAATTACATGCTACATACTATTGTGTCCTGTCTCAAAGACTTAAGCCCTGCAATCTTTTAAAAATTGATCATTAGTCGCTTAACTTCCATAATGTTACCGTTGGATAAAATTTGGAAAACAGCTAAATTAAAAGGAAAAAAGAATAGGAGGCAGTAGGTAGCACTTTGTGGGAAGACCATTAGAAGTGAATAGGGATTGGGTAGGAGAAGCGTATCTTATAAAAGGTTTCAAGACGCCAGAAATCCAAGATGGAAAAAGAACTATTCAACCATTATTTTAAAATATTGTGTCAATTTTTTCCCCTTTTGGAGATACACAGAAGTCTGTGGACCCTCTGTGAACTTTATCATCTCATGCAAAGAGCTGTAGCTCCATTCAGATTTTGAATAAGCAATTTCCATTCCATTGTATCCCTTCACACTTGAAGTCTGTGGCTGTGTTGCTCATCTGAGAAGCTTAATGCTACAAAGTTAATACAAAACTATTTTAATTGCTATTTTGGAGAGGATGAGCTTCTCAAGAGGCTGGTACTTCCTATTAATATTTTAGTATTAGTTTGAAAATAGACACATTCCCACATCAGACGACAATGCAAGTGCAGGGATGAGATTATATCCATCACATGCAGCAAAGTTTGCTCAGCCAGCCAGAATTTTCAGATGACTCGATTGGTCAAATTCATCTCAAGAGCCAGGACTGTGTTTGTGACTGCGAGAAAGCGCTCTATCATGTGCAGTGAACAGTAATACACGGTTTCTGTAACTAATATCTTGCTCTTTTCCTATTTATTTCTGAATTGTAGAAAGATGCTGAGGGCATCTTGTGCTATCTGAGGCCAGGAAAACTTACTTTTTAAGCAATGCTTTTAGCTAGCTAAGCCGTTTCAGACTCTCTGACAGCATGCTCTATTTTAAGTTATTTTGGTCTGAATTTTCTCTCATTTTGATCTCAGTGTCGTAATTAGACCAGAGGCTTTACCATGTTAGGATAAACACATGATCTATCTCATTCATTTTTCACTCTTGGCCAGCTACTGGGTGCTTCTGGTGAGAGCCTAGAAGCTAAGTGGCTGAGCCTAACCATAGGAAATATTGAAATTTAAAAGCTCTTTTTACATTTATTCATGGACAAGCTTTTGTTTCTTAAGCAGTGAGGTATCTAAAGAGAGATAGGTAAGGGAAGGGTACATAGTCTCAGTTATTTTAATTTCACATCTTGGTGAGGGGGCTGGGGGGAATAACGCCAGATCTTCACATCGTTTAATCCTTGTGTACAACTTCCAGTGATCCTGGCTTTGGGTTTCTAACATACCAAAGGTTGGCACTTTAGCTACAAAAGTTGTGGATATTTTAATTAAATGCTGTTTCTATTAAGCATTTTAGCGTTTAGCAGTATTGACTCTGTGCTGAAATTTCATTTTGCTTAGAATTCCGTAGCTCTGATTATCAGGGTACGATTGCAGCCTTAGTGCTCCCTGGTAAGGATGGGAAAATTGATTTGCAAATTTCTGCACACCGAGGGGTTGCCTGCCAAGATTCTGCTTTTCACAAACGTGGATGATCTCTCACAGTGGGAACGTACGCGGGCAATTGCTCTCCAAGAGACGCTTTATGCTCAAATTTGCTTTCCCTAGCTTGAGGCAGTTGCACGTTAGTTCCAGGTGCCTGTTGTGGGTAGCTGCATCTGACCATCTACGGCATCATTTTAGGTAATTTTGCATCCTTGTGAAACTTGTTAAAAAGCCATTTTCGAGAGACTTTCCATGCTTTCCAGACAAGACAGCTTGCTGAGTGGGTTAGGAAGGACATGTTTGTATCTATCTCTAAAAGACGCATTGGAAACAACTGAAAGACCAAAACGGCAGGATGCTGGGAAAGCAACAAAGGGATAACAATACATACGGTGTCCCTACCTAGAGACAAGTGAGTTTCAGGGAGATCAAAGGATGCCGCTGCTCTCAGGCAGCTTTCTGTAAACTGAGGGAAGAATATAAATTGAAAAGTGCAGACGTGTGCTCTGAAGTGAGGTTACTGAAACCAGCCTTTAACCTTTATAATTTAAGTCTCGTGACCTGTGGAGCACTGTTTCCCGTGGCTGCATTCACATGAGAGAAAGAAAAAAACTGTTTTTCCTTTCTTTTATCTTTCCCTTCTTCCACTCAGTTTTAAAACAGAACAAGTAGACAACCAACTGTGCAAAAACTCCCCGCTCTGTTGTCTTTATAACCAATATCTTTGGGTCGAAGTGTTAAATATTGAGGTAATAAGTTTGAGAACAACCTAGGAAAAAAAAAAAAAAGAGAGAGAAAACACCTGCTTTTGGGAGAGTTTTCCTGATAGTCGCCCCAGAAGGCCATTGCCACAAAAAGGAGCCAACTTCCCTGTCTTAAAACATGCCACAGTGGGCAAATAGTACAAAGGGCACTAAACTGAAATGAGGTGATTTGTTGTTGTAGTGTCTCAGAGCACTCCATAGAGCAGCTCTTGTCACCGCTGTGTCCTCCGATTTCATTACAGCTACGTGACATTTCTGCTTGGGTTTGGAACTCAAGGAAACACATAAATGTACCCACCTGAATGCGTTCTTTTAGTACAAATCTTAACCTCGTATTTTTTCAGACCTCGTACATCCACCCTGCAGAAAACACAAAGTAGACAATAGCTCCTCAGCAGCAGATGAAGAAGAAATTACTAATGTATTTTAGGGGTTGGTATAACAAACTAGAGAAGAAAAGGTGCACGGGTGCTTTGGGTTTTCACAGTTTCACAAATGGTGAACAGGAAAAAACAGACAGAGAGAGAGAGAAAGGAATATTCGCTAGTGGCCAGCTGGGAAGAGAAGTGGCAGGTGTCCCTGGGTGAGCATCCTCTCCTGGGCGTCCTGTTCTGCACAGCAGGGAATCACAATCGCGTTGACAACCGTGACCATCTTTCTCCTCAGGCAGATGATATCTTTCCTCAATACCTGCTCAACTACCTTCTTGCTGGTCTTTGTTTGACAACACTCTTGCCATTTTGACTCTGTCTGGAATTTGCTAAATTAGAGTGTAAGTGTCGCACACTAATTGGCTGCTAAGCCTTGTGCACACCTCTTATTGGGTAACATTTATCGGATATTAGAATGGCTGTTATTCGCTTACCTTACTACTGCTAATATAGACTCACTTAACAATCTAGAAGCTCACAGGAGGATGAGGTGGTGGTGGGAATCTTAGTGCAGAGCTAGAAACTGAAGCTGCAGAGTGACAGGGTGAGGAGACAGAGGAGAACCAGTATGATTTAGACATTGAAAGGCATCACTATCTCGGGGACTAGGACAGAAAAATGGTTCAAAGTGCACAGCACGAGGCTGCAAGGACATGCCATTGGGAGACCAGGTGAAGCCATGTCCACAGTGTAGCCTCAGGGTCTGTAGGTGGAAGGTTGAAGTGAAAAGGCAGGTTGAAACTGCAGATGGAAGGCCTTTAGCGATACATGAGTTAAAGCACAGTGCAGCATACTTAAAATCCTGCTTCTGGATGTGTCCAAAAGCACTTCAGTTTGACAGCACAGGGCAGATAAGCCGCCTATTTCAGGCAGTGATGTGGCACAAGTAGTCCTAAGCACATGCCATAGTAGTATTTAAATAGCTGCATGGTCTTTTTCCTTCTTCTTGCGACTGTGCGTCTGAGAAGTGATAGATACAAGTTTCTCTCTAAGGAGTCCTTATTAGATACATCCCCAACTATCTGACTCAAGATGTTAAAGAAATCAGCCAGTGTTCACACACTCCGGAGAAAATGAACACATTCTTCCTTTATTTGTGGCTTTCTTAAAAGCATTCATGTAAAGATCTGAAGTATAACTCCCAGGATCCACAATATCCATAAGAAATATTTTTTATGGAAACGAAAAAAGCGCTAAACTGAAATCCTTCATCTACTTTCTGTTTTCTTTAGTAGATAGATAAGAAAGAAGGCAAATGGGAAAACCATCTTGTATAGGGAATTTGAGAAGACTATTGCAATCATTCACTTACTCAAAATCACTCATCACTCAAAGTAAGAATTTGCCATTTAGAGAAAGCAACAATCTGAATAAGAAATTACTGTAATTAACGGTGAACATGGCTGTGAGGTATTTCTCAGTGCAAAAACAATGAATTTTGTTCTGAAACAACTTTGCTGTGAAAACACAATACCAAAAAACCCCTGCAAACAGGATTATATTTGGAAATTCTTGGGGCGTTCTGTTTCACTGTGTAGTACAGTTTTTCTCTGTTTCCATCTAGGTTGTTAATTAGCTGCTGAGAAGTTACCAACTGAGATTTTTAATTTTTTTTTTCCCCAAATTGGAGTTAAAGAAAGAGTTAACCCAAACTGTCGAGCCCAGAGCCAGCAAACCTGGATAAAATTTAGAGCTCAGACGGTATCTGATGCCCAAACATGCTCATCATCTTAGACGTACGGCATCTAACAGCAGCAACTCACATTGCACTACCATAATTCCATGACAAGTACCTTACACCGGACAGTTAATTTGTGGATGAGCAAACCCTGCGTAAAAATCAGTAGTGGATTCTGCAGGTTTGATGAGTTTCTGTTCCAATGAACTTCAGGTCTCTAACCTTTCCACTTGATTTTGGAGTAGCGCTTAACTTACTTGAATCTGCCTGTGACTTTAACCAAAGCAGAAATGCGCAAGTCCCAGCCTCAGTGGTGTAATCATTTCCTTTTGACTAGTTAGTTTTCAGGTAGCCTTAAATGCTCTTTGGGTTAGAGTCATCTGCCAAATTGGGACTGCTTCTTGGAAGAGCTGTCTATTGCTTTTTGGGTTTTGTCAAGTTTAATTAATTCATTCATTAATTGCAAAGAGATCCAGTCAACCTGTATCTTAAACAATCTTACATCATTATCTTCTCTTCTTTGTTTATTATTTTAATGAAACAACCTGCATCTTGAATGACCCTGCTAAATTGGCAGCTGTAAATAGCTATGAAAATAGAAAAAAAATTATTAAAAAATGGGGTCACAATTACATTTTGTCCTGAATGATTTCTCTAAATCTTATTCTTTTTTTTTTTTTAAATTCAAATCTGATTATACTTGAGGCTTCATCTAGGTTTAAAATAAATTTCTTTCTCTTCATTAAGCCTAAATCCTACATTTTTTTAATGCGTTTCATATCTGACTGTAAGTAGTTAAAGTTGAATTTTTTTGTCAAGGTTCTTGTAGCTGGTAAAAATTTACGTCTGAGGAGCCCTCATTTTCACCAATAAGAAACGGGATTAAGCCTCTACAGTTCAGCTTTCTTCCATCTAGGGAGAATTTGGAACTTGACATGGATCTGAGCCATCAGAATGCCATACAGGAATTTGTAGTTCCACGTACCTCAAAGGTGCTTCCATGTGTTTAATTCACTTTCTTCTAACCATGGTGCTTTTTTATGTTTTCTTCTTTGTGCCTAGCCTAAGGAAAAAAAAAAAAAAAAAATCATTGATGCCTTATTTATTACTATTTACCTTATTCTGAGTCTGAAGACACTTTGCCTATGTCATGACAGCTTTACCTCTATCTCCTTTCTGATTTCTCCTGCATAAACTAGGCCTGTCAATAGTGATAGTTGTCTTAGACAAATCTGACGAAGTTGTATTTAATGCTGACGAGATCCTGATCGCAGCCACATCTCGTGCTACCTTTTGACATTTCATGTACCTTGCATTTCTGCACTGATACTCAAGTGCGTTTTTACTTCACATTTCATATGCTTTTGACCCAGATTCTCTCTGCTTAGTCATGTTGTATCAAAAATCTCTTCCTTTCTTTCCTGTGTTTATTACCTATTTAACTGTGAAAACATAATAACAAAGGTTTGGTTAAACTCCAGTGCTGCCTTTGTACAGATCCTTTGGTTTATTTTGGAGGTCAGAACCTCTCAGCTTCTGTTTCTCCATAATCATCTGTGCCAAAGGAGTCTTAGGAGAATTTTAATTCTTTAACATTTGTAAAGCGTCGAATCACAAGGCACCTTGGCATATGCTTAGAACATCTGGCTGAAAATGAGGACTTATAATTCCTACAGAGAAAGTTTCTATAGAAAAGATTAGACAACAAGCTCTACGGAGAAGGAAATGCAGGGATGGGCAAGGTGGAAATAAAAGGAGGGAAAAGGAACAACAAGTATAGAAGATTAAAGAAAAGGCAGATAATAAAAGGATAGTTGCTGATAAGGAGCAGGTAGCTAAACCTATTATTCAGTAAATGAATATTCTAAAACAAAGAACACAAGGCTAAGACAAAAAAGAGGGAACAGATTAGCCATTTGTTATAATTAAGTATTTGTTTTATGTTAGTAAAGGGAATTAAAATAGTTAAAATCATATCTTTCAATAGATTATCCTTCATGATGATTGACAAATATTTATTGCTTGTAGACGTGCGTTAATATTCTTTTGAAAAGGTTCAGGAAACAAATGTAGCTATGGCTTTACTTGGTTGTAGGTAGAAAATAACTGTATTTTTTTGCTTATCCAAATATGGACTTTCCAAGCTCTTGAAGTAAATACTAAAAACATTATCACCAGGGTTTAAACAAACAAGCAAAAATATACGAATTGTGTGTGTAAAGTTTCACATTATAAAGAAGTATTTCTAGTTTTCTGGATGTATCCCCTCAGGAAAACATGTGTGAAATGTTTTAATTCACACCCCTCACCTCCCAAATGGCATGGTAACTGTAAGGATAGAAAACGTGAAAGGCCTCAATTGCTTCTATAAAACTCATTATAGAAGATTCCGGCTGAGAGGCCTTTCTGGTTTTCATCCAGCAGTTTCCTTATGATACCTATGCCTTGGAGCATTTATTCTCTTGAAAATTAAAGCAAAGAAAAAGGAGAGCTACCATGTATTTCTTTGTCAAGGCAAGTCAACTCCATTATTTATTAATTTTTAATTCCTCTGTTATGTTTTAAGATACAGCAGATTGAAAGCTATATAAAATATTACATGCTGCTATCACTTAGTAGCAAAAGAATGAAGAAAACCAGCGTTCGATGTGCTCTAATAATTTGAAAATCATCTGTAATACTAATTCCCTTCAATGGCTAAATAAATACAAATGAAATGTCATAGTCATTAAATATCTATCAGAATATCTGGCGTTGTACCTCAGTAGCATGTAAAGCCTGCTGTGCGTGAAACATGCCATGCTGTTAACGTGTTTCTGGATGACCATGAGTGTGGCTTTCTTCCTAGCGCAGGTCAGAAACCGCATTTGGAACAAATGTCTAGCGCAGAATGAATAATGCTAGACAAAAAGTAACTCCCAGTAGGATGGGGAGAGCAGTGGTTTTCTGCGGTTGACTTCTGAAGATCCAGAAGGTGTCCATTGAACGGAAAGGAGAAAGTGACTGTTAACTATATTAGAATTCATCCAGTGTGGAAGTTTACCTGAAGCGTTTAGTAAGTACAGGAAAAAATAAAACTTGATCCAGAGCAATGAGTTGACTTGTTTGTAGCTCCCCCCACCCCTTTCTGTCTTGTTTTATATCTATGACCTTCTGCTACTCTCTGCAAACTCAATACAGTATAGGCTGATAGAATACGAATCTGTTGTCAACCGGCACCGAGAAATCACAGCTTTGGATATACTAATTTCTTAAGCTTTGTAGACAGACGGTACCTAGGAGGGAAAAATGGCAAGAGTCTGAAGGTGTGATCATAAAGCTGTATTCAGGTGAATCAGCAGTGCTACGTGATGACCAGTAAATATCCACTGACAGTGCATTATGAAAGAAGTTCCTAGTAATGTTAATTATACAAGAACTATGATTGTCTCTCAGAATTTTCATCTCTGATGAAGACAGCTGTTGATTCCTTATAAATTCAAGCTAGTGATCTAATTCAGTAAAAAACAGCCTGAAGGTGGTTGTATTTGGAGATCAGATGATTTTTAGATGTTCAAACACTTCACTCCAGTTTTCTCATGGTGAGCATCAACATTTACTTGCAGTAGAGAGTTTGCCTTTTCAGCTGGGAAGATTCACACAGCAGTTAGCACCATATATATGACACTTTCTGAATTCCGTATTTTAGAATGTCAAGGAATCTCATACCATTCTACAAATACAAATAAAAAATTCTTACCACTGCAATACCTGAAGTTATATAGGCAAATTTCTCTTTTTGGGATAATAATAGGATATGCACCCTAATATTTTCTGCTGAAAGATGTTTCTAATTTGTCTGTGGGATGCGTAGGCACTCACATTCAGGTCTATAAAAATTGTTTAAACACTATAATGAATTTTCTGAAAATAAAAGGTGGTTTTGGAAAGAATAGTACTTTTTTATTCATCTAGAGGCTTTAGAAGGTATTGGAAGCAGTAAAATTTATCTTTTTTTTTATTTTGTTACGCTGATAAAACTGCTTGTATTTGTTGCTTAGGACAGAGTCGGTGTAATTCAAATAGACCAGATCTTTTTCTGAAGAATAGTATGAAATGAACAAGAAAGAAGCTATTAAAAAGTCTAGACCTGTGGCTGCTCTATTTACAAATGCAAACTCTTCGGGATATTCAAAGGCATAGTAAGTTTTGAGAGCAAGAGTTTTCATTATAGAGCAGATTCTGCCAGCTGCTGCATGAAAACACGTCTCTTGCTAGCTAGCCATCCCTGTTGGGACTACACATTGGTTTAAGAAGGTACCTGGGCAGAGCCACAATTTCTGAATTGCATCTTTGCAAGGAAATCTTGTTTCCATACATGCTTTATGTCAGAACCCGTTCTTGAGTACAAGTCCTGAGTTCCTAGATGGTAATTTTTATAATATTTAGGAGTTCACTGGTGAGTTTTTGAAATACGCTTTGCTGAATGCAGTGCTCTTGGACAACCATTTTTCTGTTTGAAATCCAAGAGTCAAATGGTGGTGCATGTATTATGGGTTTCTCCATCAATCCAAAAAGTGTCAGTGGCAGATGAATTACCTATGCCATAAGTATAATTTGCTGTATCAGTGGGAAATTCCCACATACATTGTAACTATAATGTCCAGGGATGCTCTGGGATAAGAAGCATTGTATAAATGTAGGCAACTATTGTTAAGTTACATTATCTGAATATCTTGTTCCATGATTGTTTGCTTTAGGCCCTGGGGTACCATGGGGGGGGGTGGGTGGGGAGAAAATCTAAATAAAGCACAAGGCCATCCAATCTGCCCTAACAAGAAAAAGAATTGTTAAGGAAATCATACTGCTGGGGTCTAAATATTTCACAATTAGGCATTCATTTGGAAAGAGCAGCTGCTCTATATCCTCCACATACTATTTTGCTTATGTTGTTTACTGATTGCAAAACACAGTATATACTTTTATTGACTGTGTTTTCCCCTACAGTCTTCCAGGAGTGTAATAATGAATATTCACATTAAGAAACAGCTTCAAGGTTCTAGCACCAGCAGCAGCTGTGCTTCTTACAATGTCTGCAGTCACTTGGGTTGACTAGATGTAAATAATTTACATGTGCTGTATATAGCAGCCCTTTCAGATCTCCATATATTTATGCTAATACATAAGTTAGATTTTGCTGGCAACCACTCTGTTGATCAAATTGAAACAAAAAGTAGGTTGTAGCTGTTCAGGGACTAGTCTCCCAGTTGCCCTGAACAACTGCCACGTGCAGTACAGAAGCCATCATAGTCAAGTGTTGAATCTCAAGATCTCTGAGGAATATTTTAAAGCTAATTATCACTATCAAGAAAGTCCTTGAGGTCAGAAGGCACTGAAGTTCTCTACAGAGTTTGTCTAGTTACCTATTACTTCAGAATTTATTAATACCCAAACACATCAAGGAGCAGTCAGTAAGCTCTTTTGATATACAATAGCAAGATTGTTCCTGCACTTTTTTTCATCAATGATATAAAGCTGTAGCAAGAACAGGAAAAATTGCTCTTTCCTTCACTATCTACCATGGAAGTTTTGCATCTTGTGACACATCCTTAAGTTTATAGTTGTAGTGTATAGATCTGGATGCAATGCTGTGAACGATCAGACTGATTGCACAAAAATAAGAGGAGGCTCTATCTGTCAGAGCCGTGAACTCGCACACCCCTGCCTATGAACGTATCTCTTGTATAGATGAAAAGCAGTATGTGCAAGTAAAAAAAACATATTCCCCTAGCTGTCTGTTAAGGCACACGGGTGATCTATTTGCATATAGAGGTAAGGACTGTTCTTTAGGAAAAAATTTCCCCTACTGTCTTTGAGGTTTCGTCAAAAGTGT
This sequence comes from Alca torda, assembly GCA_008658365.1. Classification (NCBI taxonomy): domain Eukaryota; kingdom Metazoa; phylum Chordata; class Aves; order Charadriiformes; family Alcidae; genus Alca; species Alca torda. The sequence continues at coordinate 9,988,007 of CM018078.1, forward strand.
TAATTGCTGGGTGCGTATGGCTTACCTAGTTGTCCTTTCGCTTTTCTGCTTTATTTTAAAGGATGCCCTCCTCTGTTGGTTCTTTTGGGTTATGGTTTCACCTGAAAGTGCCAAACAGGATTGAACTTGACACTCCTACATGAGGACATACACAAGCAAGAAACTCCAAGTGTATAAAATTATGTTGCAAAGTAATATCCAATGGAAAATGCATTATTTATTGATTTTTGAACAGTACAGAAAAGATGCACAGAATTGCTAGTGATGTGTACTCTGCAGCTCTCTAGCAGGAAATCTTCCATGGTTTTTTGCTTAATTTTAAGTTTCCATCAACCAACAAATACACATTTCAGTATTCTCTTTGACTAGTCACTGTAATTAGCTTTTACGCTTTTTCTGTACATATGCTTTTTTTTTTTCTTTTTGTAAGCTGAAAGGAAAAACAATTCTCACTGCTGTTGCCCAGAATAGCGGTGAGGACATTGAGATGTTAATGCTTTGCGCTACAACATCTAGGCAAACAGTAAGCAATTGCTTTTGCTGGAGGGCTATCGCTGTCTGGCTAATGGTTGCTCAAAGTCAGATGTATTCATGATACAAATACACATGGCCACTTGATCAAAAATTAAAAATGTCGGAGCAAACTCTCCAGATGATAAGTCTTTGTCTCATTTCAGCCTATCTTTTTCTAAACCGACCAATATCTTCGCTGCAGGCTCACAGCGCCCCTTAGATGCATATCAGGAACATGGAAAAGTGCAGATATTTATATTTTTCTTACAGAACAGAAGCTAATGGACTAGTCAGTGGCATTTCAATAGCTTACGGTGAATAACAGAGTGCCAGTGTTTTAACAAGTGAGCTCATGATACAGCCTGTGTTCAAAAAGAGGATTCAGTGACTAGAGAACTTATTTGTGGTTTTTTTTTTTTTCTATGTTAAACAAAACCACTTGGCTTTTACACAGGAAAAAGAGGCAATACCAAAAAGTGTTTAAGCAGAGTACAAAAAACCAAATGTAGTGTTTAGCAGCATTTTAGAAATGCTTATATATTGTCCTGAAGATGTATATTGAGGCAATTGACTATACAGAACAAGAGTTAAAAGTATGGAGCTGGGAATGAAACTTGAAACGTTTACTATCTGGTGCAGCTTGGTCTTTCCAAAAGAAAATCTTTGCTCTTTAGAAATATTTTTATAAGCCCTTGGAACAGTCCTCTTAGGGCTTAGGAAGTAATAAGTATTACATACTCAGGTGAATTATTCCAAATGAGCACAGAAATCACTTCAGGCCTTCCTTTATTTTTGAATAGAGGGGGAGGGAGAGAGAGAGAGGAACAGATATACTTATGGACTTAAACATGCTTATAGATACCCAGTGAGATTTTCAAAAGAACCTAACTCCTATTGGTTTTAATAATAAGTATTTAAATATTAGCGAAAATCCTACTTATGTTTCTTAATTTATCTTTAGACTTATATTTGACTATCAAAATTGGCTTGTAGAATAAAATTCTTCAAGTTTTATGTGGCTCAGGTGCTTCCATCCCGTTGTATTTTGCTTTAGCATTTAAATCACCTGAGACCAAGGTGATAATAAATGGATTTAGGAGTCTGAATCAAAGGTGTGACTGCAGTTTGTATAAATATATCCAGCTAGCATTAAACAAATTGGTGAGGTTATCGTTAAGCCCTGTAGGTGTCAAGGCTCTTGAGTCAAACCTGTATTGACACATGGACCCATGTAAGCTGTATAGTCCAGTCGGAAACAGGCTTTGCCTTGTGTATATTGATATCACAAGACAGAATCACTCAAGTGTCTGTCTTGCTGTAATTGCAATTTTAGGCAGCACTGTAGACATAGTGTAAGTTTTGAACGCTACACGAAATTTTAAGTCTTTTAACTCTTAAAGTGAATATTTGAACAGTGATTCATGGACAGTTGCCATAATTATTATTGGTACAGATCGTATACGTATTTTCAACACATATTCTACAGTATTTTCCCAATTAAAGCTTTCCAGCTGGCAAGTTACTACTGTTTTCATCTTTCCCCTTCAGTAAAGTTCTACTGTCACGCTTGTCTCCCCTGTCTGTTTTTGCAATGATTTGCTTTCTGCTATACAGAACAACTCTTACTTTTTCTTATCTTCGGGGGAGGGGGTGGGAGGGTGGGGAGGGGGGGTGTTCCACTTTTTCTTGGTAGTTTTTTTTGTTTTGCAGATTAACATTTCAGTTTGTAAGTAGTGGCTTAAGAAATCAAAATAATAATCTTCTAAACCTTTGCAAGAGAGAGCTTTGAGTCATAGCTGCATATTGAAATTCTTAGGTTTTCCAACTGGATTTCACTAAACAATATATTCTTATAAATAATTAATTCAGCTTTCCATCTGCCATATAAAATATGATGTTTCTTAAGATAAATCACTTGAAAACAAACGTTTCTGCTGAAATGAATCTCTGTGGGAAAGTGGACCATAGGTGATTTTTAGGCATGAAGGGTCCAGTGGCAGAGTTTGTGAATTAATATAGTATTAAAGATGAACTTGAAATGTAAAATTCCGGAACAAGTCCATGTTGCAAAATTGCTTCCTTATCCTTGATTGTCTGTTGTGAATTAGTCTGTTGGTTTCATAGAACATTTCCGTTAGGAAATTTCCTGAAAAATGTTTAGAACAAGAGAACGATCTAAGCTAAAGTGTCGGTAATTTCATGGTGAGTTATGTGTCTTGAACATAATAGTGCAGCACCACCCAGTTGACATGGTTCATTAGTTACCATCAAACCCCCAGATCATCTCTGTGCCGAAGCCCAAAAGGCTCTAAATATGCACATGCAGTGCAATTATGAGGTAATCAAAATAAAATTTAACAATTTTGAAGTTAAATTGAAAATAGATAGTCCTTTCAAAGCCCTAGATTAAAGGGAGTCAACCATATGTGAATCAGATACAGCACTGCTGAATTATCTTGTTCAATGTCCGCGGTTTCTAAATAATAGACAAGGTAACTGTACAGAATGATTCCTTTGAAGGATCTGACAAGCATGATTTATGGCATAGCCCAAAACACGTTCTTTGCTTGAATGTTCAGTCGAAAGAGCTTCATTTTCCCCAGTTCTAATATTCTGGAATTATATCTAAATTGTGTCTTAACTTGGAAAGTCACAGGAGGGAGAATATAAATTACACTCTTACAAAAATATGCAAGGAATTTAAATTGGAAAATTGCTATTTTGGAATGCAAGACAGCAAACTACAATTAATCACTGTTCTTCCTCTCATCAGACTTCACAGTGAAGCTTCAAGAAACATAATGCAGTATTTTAAAAGGCTCATTTAAAAACCTTTCTCAAATACTGTAAACATCTCGGAAAAAAGGACATCCTTGTTTTGAATAAATCATTCAATGAGTTAATATTTGAGAACCTAACACTAATTCAGTTTGCGTAAAGCCTCTAATTTAAAAAGCTCAACTCATGGAATTATTTTTAGATTCGAGCATTTATGAAAGTTCCCCTCCATATGGAAGAAGAAAGTGATAAATTGGAATATTAACTCCAAGAAAACAGGTGCTTCCGATTTTCTGTAGGTTTTAGAGGATGGCCTATATCGTTCCTAAAGCACCTAATATCAGACTGTTCATCCTAATCAACAATACAAGTATGGGGTTTCTCAAACACTTGATACTTTGCTTTGTGTCGCCGACGTTCCCCATAGGGACTTCCTATCTAAGCTAAGTCAGACGTATATCCTCCATCTAGAATCCTCATCTCTGTGTCGTGTAGACTCTTGTGACTCAGCTTTCAAACCTTATTGAAAGAGAATTGCCCACATAATTGTTTGCATAAGCAAACGTTCTCTTTGAGCAACCTGTAACTCAGAAGCGTTTTTCTAACTCTATGATCTGCAGGAAAGAAACCTCTTAAACTTTCTGTGAAGACGTGTTTATATTGCTAACTAGGACTGATTCCTTTTCATGTATACCACAGATTCTGTTCTTCCTTAATCTTGTTTGGCTTTCCAACAATATAACAAAAAGGCAGTGCTTAACAGAAGAGAGATTCTACTTGACTTGAGGAAAATAAAACTGTCCACACTAGTGTATTTTTTTTTCTTGTAGGTTTTGTCTTTTGTGTGTGTTATAATTGCTTGGTTTGATAGATTTCTAAGGATTCCACAAGGAGGTAGATTAAATACTGCATTGCTGAGTCCTGCACAGCTGTAGATCATAGGTACCAGAAGGGACCAGAGCCTGTTCAGCATATTCCTTTGCAACATTCTGGGTATTTGGAATTTCAATCATTTCTGAAGGATGATGGTGAAAAACTGTCATCTGTCAACCTTTAAGGATAACAAACTTGACCTGAGGTCATTTGCAGAAGCATTCTTTGGAAGGTATTTATTCTAATTGCTTATTTCTACTGCTATATTCAGAGAAGGGATTTTATTGCTTTATAGGTAGAACAAGGGAATCCCGTCTAGATATTTATCCTGTATAATGACACTTTGCAACTACACTAATCCAGTGACACAAGAACAAACGGAGAAGGGGCAAGTCAGATAGCTATTTTCACTTAGAAGTTCCATAAAACTGTCTTGCGTAAAGTCCAAATTTCCTGTTGTTACTAGAGCACGTGACAGCTATTTGAGAGGGGATTCAGTTCCTTGTATTTAACCATCTCGAGTGATTTTAGACATCTGCAGAACCTATTGGATAAATTTGTCCTTCAGGAGCAGCAGCTGGCATCTAGGTGTCTAAAATGCAACTACACATCCATGATTAGGTGCTTGAGTTGCTTCCTTAATGTCTTAACTGCTCAGATGTTGTAGGCTCATGGAAGGGACCAGAGGCAAGTCAGGAATAACACATCTTGTGATTAGACTACAGGAATATCTGTGAGAAAAGATACAACTTCATAGAATCCCAGGTTGGAAGGGACCTCAAGGATCACTTGGTCCAACCTTTCTTGGCAAAAGCACAGTCTAGACAAGATGGCCCAGCACCCTGCCCAGCTGAATCTTAAAAGTGTCCGAAGTTGGGGAATCCACCGCTTCCCTGGGGAGATTATTCCAACGGCTGATTGTTCTCACTGTGAAAAATTTTCCTCTTGTGTCCAGTCGGAATCTCCCCAGGATTAACTTGTACCCATTACCCCTCGTCTTTTCCATGTGACTCCTTATAAAAAGGGAGTTTCCATCTTCTTCGTAGCCACCCTTTAAATACTGGAACATGGTGATAAGGTCTTCCCTAAACCTTCTTTTCTCAAGGATGAACAAACCCAATTCTCTCAGGTTTTCCTCATATGTCAGGCTTCACAGTCCTTCAATTGTCTTTGTGGCCCTTCTCTGGACCCCCTCCAGCCTGTCCACATCTCTTCTGTATAGCAGAGACCAAAACTGAATACAGTATTCCAAGTGTGGCCCGACAAGTGCTGAGTAGAGTGGGATAACGACTTCTTTATCTCTGCTGATGATGCCCTTGTTGATATAACCCAGCATCCTGTTGGCTTTCTTTGCCGCAGCAGCACACTGTTTGCTCATATTGAGCTTGTTGTCTATCAGGTCTCTTTCCACAGAGCTGCTGCCCAGCTGGGTAGATCCTAGCCTGTGCTGCACTCCTGGTTTATGTTTTCCCAGGTGCAAGACCTTACACTTACCTTTGTTGAACTTCATAAGGTTCTTGTTAGCCCACTCTTCCAGCCTATCCAGGTCTTCCTGCAGGGTGGCTGTCCCCTCTGAAGTGTCCCCTTCCCCACTCAGTTTGGTGTCATCAGCAAACTTCGTCAGGGTACACTTGATCGCAACATGCAGATCACTTATGAAGATAATAAACGACGTTGGAACCAATATTGATCCCTGGGGGACCCTACTTGTGACAGGTTGCAGGTTTGAAAAGGAGCTATTTACCACCACCCCTGGGTGTGGCCTGTCAGACAGTTCCCCACCCACCGCGCAGACCACTTGCCTAGACCATAAAGCGTCAGATTCTCTAGGAGGCGGCTGTGGGGAGTTGCGTCAAAAGCCTTGGTGAAATCCAGGTAGACAATATCCACTGCTCATCAGGTTACTATGTTGTAGAGGGCAATCAGGTTTGTCATGCACGATTTGCCCACGGTGAATCCGTGCTGGCTTTTCCCAGTCACAAGCTTCATTTGACTTGTGATTGCCCCCAGGAGGATTTGTTCCATAACTTCCCCAGGGACTGAAATAAGACTGATGGGCCTATAATTTCCTGGATCCTTCTTTAAGCCCTTCTTGTAAGTGGGGTCGACATTAGTCTTCTAACTTGTAATGATGCATATAATGTATTACATAATATATAAAGAGTTTTTCATAACAAAGATTAGATTTTGATTATTATATTTTTATTTATTTATTGGGTGGGTTTTTTTGGACAGCAGTAACAGGACCCAGATGCGAGGCTTTGGAAGATTTTCCAGGAGCAGCAGCTGGCTCCTTGGCAGTCTCCTCAGGCAGTTGTGTTCATGCTTTGGAGTCGCCTCTGGCTCTGTCATGTAACTATGCAGCTGATGAGCCTCCTTATATGTTTGGATGCCATTTCTCGCAGATACCATTGAAATACTTTTAATTTTAGGAAATATGTGTGGTTTTTTTGTACCCGTGCAAGACATGTATGTATATATGTTATATATGTATCATACATATAATCATATATGCAGTACGATGTGTATATAATAGATGTACGTATAGAACTTTACCACCTATTCAACAGGAATTTTCTCCTCAAGTGCTTTGCAGTGGGTCAACCGGGTCCTTATGCAAAAGCCTTACAAAACAGTCACTGAAGTCCTGCAAAGTAGATGGAGCTAAAAGACTCGAGGCCTAGATTTGCTGCACTTTTCCATTTTAACAAGTTCTTTATTAGCTGCTCTGCTTTCCATGCCTACATATAAAAGTTCATATACATTCAGAAATTACTTATATGGCTCTCAAGTGAAAAAAAAAAAAAGGGGGGGGAGGGAAGTGAACACATGTTTGCGTTATGCTGTGCCATATGTTGTAGTAAACTGGGTGTATGGATTCCCATATGTGGATTTTCTTATCTCTGCCCCTTACATAAGTTTGACATGAATGTCCAAATCGCCAGAGGAAGAGGCAGTGAAATACATTTTTAGCTCATCTTTGACAAGGCTTTCATTGGATGACTACAGTTTTTCCAGTGCAACTAGCTACAAAAGGTAAGGACGGCATTAGCGGATATTTTTGGTGCATTTAGGATTGCTTGCGAAGTCGAGTGTCTTTTGTGAGTGGAACCAGGCATTTTGAGATCCGTATCATATTTACTGAGCCCGCATTTCATTGCAGGTGTAAATTTTTGCCCACAGTTTTTCCTCTGACTTATGGGTAGGAAAACCCAAGACCAAATTAAAAACAAATAGTAATCTAACTTCAGCACCAGACTGATTTGTTCCCAAAGGTTAGAAAAAAATCCCACGCTTCCGTAAAGCTATTTAAAATCTTGATAATGAAAAAAATCCATCAGATTTTTAATCTTTTTTTTTGTTTTGCTTAAGAAAGACCCGGTATCATTTGCAACCATCCAGCCTTTGTTCCATGGCTCATACACCCCTTTTGAGGAGACGGATACTCCTGCTTTGCTTTCCTGGCCTTCAAGAGTTATTGCTCAGGTTTTGGTGGCTGTTCCTAACTGCTCCAAACCTGCATTCAGCTGTGCTTGCTCCAGCTGATGTAGTGCTTTCTGTGAGGCCTTGCAGGGCCTGAAGTTTTAAAATAGGAATCTGGAATGGCAATGACATTTAGGCTGCAGGGCTTTTCATTAAATTAAAGGCACTGGGGAGACTCTAATAATAGGGATGAAGCCGAGAACGGGCAAAGAAGAATTTGATCAGATAGTGCTTTTGTAATTTGATTATTCTTATGTAAGGGAGAGCTGGGACTGGAAAGGGGAGAAGAGGAGAAGGATCAACAAAGAGTAAGGTGACATTAGGAAAGGTTTTTATTTCTCCTGAATTAGGTAGTAAGAACTGAGTAATGTAATTTTTATTCTTACATGAACCGACCTAAACTTCGGGGATGATCGGGACTCTCTATGCTACAAGGCTAACATGGTTCAGTTCTTCCAATCCTCTTCTCTTCTTCATGCTTACGCTTTGGTAAACCTAAAAATAAATTGAATGTAAATCTTGTTTATGCAGGAGTGAGTATGAAGAATGTTATCTTCTGCACATGGTAGAACATGCTTCCTGGACATGCTTTTAGCTGCCTTAGTGATCTGACTTACTCAAAAGCACCAGTGGTACTAAAGAAGAGGATGCCTGTGAAGTTAAACGAGGGTTTAGATACCTCAGAAACTCCTGAGCATCACTTCAGACACTGGTATTTAGGCTACGTGAATGTTTCCCATTCATAGGGAAAGAAGCAGGATTTAAAACACTCCAAAAAGATATTGAATGTTATACATGTCATTCATGTATCCTTTGGATGAATCGTTTGCTTCCTCTAGGGGAAGCTAAAGGCATATGCCTGTTGAGAAAACCTTTCTGTTTTTGCTGAGAGTGAATGTAAGATAGTACACAGATGAAAAAAAAAAATATTCTGTTAACAATAGCGCTGGACTCTGAAATCTCACATTCATTTGGACTTCTACTGGCAGTTTAAAATGGGAAAGATTGAGGTAACGTAAACCCGAACTTGCACAGGGACTGTAGGAGGTAGAATCATTGTGTCTTGTCTGATCTACCATGATGTAAAATGATGGAAAAATGCACATGTACATTCTGCAAGGAAGAAGTTTTAAATAAGCATATTTACATTTACTTTTATCTGGAAGAACCAACTTGAAACTCAGATATAGGATTCTACTATACAATGCTTATATCCTCAAATTTTGCTGCAATATTAGTGGCTGATTTTGAAACTCCAGCCTATTGTGTGAAATTATACCTCCTCACTATGTTAGACTCATTGAGTGACAAAATATGCTGCGGGGACCAGTCAGTTTGTTATCCCATTTTTTTTTAAATCCCATTCAGTGGATCAGGTTGTGTATCGCATTAATAGGAAAACTTTTATCAGTTGATTAATTTTTAATTTGCTCCGGAAAAAAATCAAATCAAGAAAGAGATGTTACGATTTTGTTGTATTGAGCCTTGGTCTGCTTTTACCACTTGCTCAGTCATCTTCCAGAGGAACAAAGTTGATCTGAGATTAAAAAAAAAAAAAAAAAAAAAAAAATCTCACTATGTTTTGCAAAGTGTTTTCAGCAGTAATTTTTAGTGCTTTGCTTGCAACACTATTGTCTTGGCTCAGCCACAAAGCCACCAGACTTCAATCATTTACATTTTCCCCAAGAAAGCAATTCTGATATTCTTCATCAGCTGTGGTTTGGTATAAAGGAATAACACAAAAATCCTGTAAAAGATCCCGTATCTCAGTCAACCACTACTGAAACCTTGTTGTTCTCCATCGAATTACATTAGAAATCAGTGCAAACGTTACTTCTTTAAGTGGTGATCGGCTGCCTGGGATAACGTTTGCGAGTGTCGGGACTCTGCTGCCTCGCAGTCCGCGTTGCTGTTTCGCCCCGCGCGCGGTGTGAATCAGCCGTTGTACTGCTCAGCTGCCCGGCTCTCGGCGAGAGGTGAAGAGCAGGGGAAATGCAGTACTGGCGCAGAAATGGTCAAGCCCCGCTTCCACGCTTTACTGTTTCCCCTGCTGACTGAGCTTAGCAGGGTGGCTTCTCGCCTTGTGAGCGAGAATGCTGTCTTTGTAAGTTTGATTTCTGCTGCCCCTTATAAATTTACTTGTCAGTTAATGCTATTACATATACAATTTAGGATTTAAGGGAGTGTGCTCCTACGTGCAAGTGTAATTCCTGTGGGCGTATCTGTTGAGAATAGGATAGACCCCTATTATACCAGTAGCTTACCAATCACTCAGAAATGCTTAACACGCATCTGAACGATTCCTTAGTGAATACGTTGATCTAGACGGGATTTTATTACAACGTGAAAACTGTAGTTAGTAAAACTGGTTTATGATTTTTGGCTGAAGTATGTTTTGCTATCAGATTCTAGGTAATATGGTTTTGGGACAGGAGAGAGATCCCTTGATGACTTTTTACTAGAAAATTTCAAAACTAAATCAGTGCAATTTGAATGCACGTGTAAATTCTACTTTGGCTTTCAGGAGCCAACAAAATTCAAAGGTTGCAAATGGATTAAATGCATAAAATGAAAAAGAGAAAAAAAGGTAGTGGGTGCTTTTCATTGTATTTAATTTTGTTTCACGAAAGCAAATGGAAGGAGAGAGAAAATACAAATTCCAAGAAGTAACAGGTTTTTGGAATCTTTTGCAAAATAATTGATTTGATAAAAGATAATAACCACACTAAAAATCTGACGTATAATGTTAATAATCCTGGTCCAAGTAAAGAGAAACCACTCATTCTGAGGTTTAAACCCTGGAATTATCCTTACATGTTTCCTAAACAAAATCTTTCTTTCTATTAAATAAATAATTTTTGGTCCATCCTGAGAGCACAGATACCAAAGGCTGGGCGGGGTGAGATTAATCCTTTTGTATTAATCCTAATTTAATCTTAATTGTATTGTATCAGCTAAATTATCTGTGTCTGTGGTTATTATACATCTAATCAAAATGGCTAATGATATTTTAGATACTCCAGACTATTTAGATTAGTTTAGCAGTGGTTGGCATAGCAGATACATCCTAGTCTTCTGTAATAATGGTAAAGGCATAAACCACAGTGCTATTGCAGAATAGATTGGACAAAAAGTCTTCACTGTTATTTAAAGATAGGCCAGTTAAATACCTGCTCCCTTTCAAGTTTTTCCTCCAAGCAGTGGTGGAAAAAATCATCAAAGTTTTAATACAGGGAGTATTTTACTTCTGCAACAAGAATATGAATTCAGAGGTAAAGGTTTAACATCCTCTATTGCTGTATTCACTGTATACTGAATTCAAGTAAATTATCCTAACAAAACTTCTAGAAGCTTCTTATTCTGTTCTGGTCATCTTTGGCTCAGCAGGAACAAGGTGAATGGCTCATCAGGAATGTGCTGTTAAAATAACATTTCTCTTATAGTAAAAGCGTCAAATACCATTTTAGTACAATAACAATTCAATTTATTTTTTGTTTTGGATTCTAGTGATGTATCCTGTGATATCTCATTATATCATTAGCAATAATTAATAACAGTTCACCATGGTATTACTCCCGTTGTGGCGTAATTTCCTTGGCCTTGCAAATTTACTGTTAGCAGCGCAACGCTCAGTAGAGTTTTGGGGCATGGATGCTGGTAAAATATATGGGAACTACGCATTTAAAAATGAGTAAATCTAATTCATTACAAGAGTTAATTACTGGTATTTAATATTAATTACAACTATAAACCATCTTTTGTAAAAGCAAATAAATGTATTTCATCTGATATATAACCTATCGGTTGTAGAAAAAAACATAAGACATCTAACAGTACCTACAAACTTATTTTTGCTGAAAGCTTTGGCAAAAACAAAACTACACAATAGGATTAAGAGCAAAACAGACAACTGCTTTTGCCAGTATAGTTCATTTTCAATGCTACCTAAATGGGTAAAGAGAGCAGCCATGAAGCACTCAGCCAGCTCTGCTTAAGATTTATCTTACTAATGCACATTTAGGAATTATTACATTTTAGCTTAGTAAATCTAGGTTTTAAAACGTGAATGTAAAGGACTAGTAAATTTTATGGTTTTTTTTTTTCCAAAATGTACTTTATGGATTTGATAGGCCAACACAAACGTCAATATTTTGGATTTAATCAGTTCTTAAAACCAAATGCATCATTTCTTAATTACTCAGTAGCTCAAAGCTGTTCTTGTTGGACTGCTGTGAGCTATAATGTATATAGGTACACAAAATACGTCATCTATCAAACAGATTGCACCTGCTGTTAGTCACAGCTCTTTACCAGATTTAGATTTTTTTTATATAAAACTTTGTAAGTGAAATCTTGGTTACACTGAAGTCAATGGCAAAACTCAACTGACTTTAATTAGCCAGGATCTTGCCCCTTGTTGAAGGATTTGCAAAATACAAACGGCGATTATGAAGTAGAACTTTTTAAATCAAAGATAACAGTCTCAGCTGTTTAATTTTCATTTCTCATGCAATATTAAAGCATTACCTTAAAAAACGGATTTATATTGCAGGATTTATTTGTTGCATCTAAACTCTCCAGTCATTGTATCGTGCTTATTGGAATAAGAAACTTTACTAGCAATATGTACAGAGTTCTATGCAAACAGTCCAGAGATGTACTTAAAAAGACGCCCTGAATGAGAGAAAAAGGTCCAACATACAAAGTGAACTGCGTAGAGATTTGCTTGCGTCACCCTAATTCTGCTTCTTTGAGGAAAAACAAATAGGGAAATAAATTCGTTGTCAAGTTGCTTTCATTCGGTAATGTGGCTTGAACTAGGAATTACATACCATTTTTCTCAATTGTACTAAAAAATGAATGCACTCCTCATTTGAAATCTATGCGAAAATTACTCATTATTGAATATTAACTTTCTGCTCAGAGCCTTTTCTCACAGTTTAGAAATCTAGCACCTAAAATAGAAGTTTATAATGTAAATGCTGATACAACATAATACTAGCGGGTGATATTATGATAATCAAGCAAACCTATTTGCTAAGTGCTTTTTCAGCACTTCAAAGGGTTGAAACCTGTTCACAGCAAGGAGACTAGGACAGAAAGCCTACAAAGGGTCACCTCAGTACTTTGAATGTGACACAACTCGAGGAAGACGGCGGTCAGTATTCCAATGTAGTTATTTCAGGCTGAAGCTTGGTTTCTCCCTGCATTTTGACAAAGACACTGAAAACAAAATAAGCGATAAAAACTGAATTTGGCTAGGATTTGTGCGGAGAAGGTTGTGTACCAAAATCAAAGCTAGCGTTTGGTTAAGTGTACATGACTTACGTATTTACATCTCTAAGGGTAACATTTTTACTACTCTGAGTTCTCTGGTTTAGTTGCTCTTTCAGACATCGGTGTGCTAGTAGGTAGGTTTTCCAGAGTAGTGTGTCTGCCTAACATCCCCTAAACCTTTGGACCTAAAACTAAGTTCCTGTCATTTTTGATGAAAAGTATGCATGGAAGTTCATATAATATGGAATTGACTTTATCAGCAAGAATAGGTTTGTAGAGACTGATAATAGTGTTCGATGGGGTATAGGAGGAAAAAAACAAATGTATGAGGTGCCTGGCACAAACCTGGAATATTTTATTTCGGTGGGAGTTCTGTCTGTGTGCAAAATAGCGCCCTGCATTTCCCACGGTAGTAAGGGTGAGTTTAGCACAGTAGGTTTTACATACAAGCCACTAATGGGAACACGATAATCAGTGGAGAGACTGGAAACTAGGTCTAAATCTTGATGCACTGTCCCATCTTGATTAATACAAGTATTTAATTTCACCATCTGTAAGATTGATCAGAATGTTTGGGCAATCTTGGCAACTCTGAAGATCTCTGTCTGACTCCATTTTATTATATTATCTGTGATTCCAATAACCTCAATTTAAGTTTGCACAGAACGATTACACTTTTGCTGTACTGCTGTGCTACCTAGCACTTTCTTTCCTTAGTGCTGGATAATAGAAAGTATATTTTTGTCATCTAATGTTCCTGACTTTCCAGCAGTGGCATGTCCCTAACTCCAACTACATTTAAAGCTCTAACTAATCAAACAGGAATATCGAAGGCTGCCATATTTCCAGCTTTTCATACCACTGTTTTGTTTTAATATCTTGTAGAAAGATTTAAAAATTCCCTACTAAGATTTAGTGTTGGTTGATTATTTTTTTCCCCAGTTTTGGAAAAAAATGCTCCTTATTAAAAAAATATATTTATGGCATTTAGTTTTGTACGACATAAAAGACAAAATGTTAGATACATTGAATCAGATGTGTGCACACGTATATAAATACACGTTTACTATTTAGTACCAATATAGAAGTTGGATGTAACTCTTAGTAATGTAAATGCCATAGTGAATGCATTACAAAGCACAAATAGTTTCTGGAATTATGCTAATTATTGACTTCTTTTTATCATTATTATGATGATTCTGGAACTTTGCCACTTTCGTGACTGTTCTCAGTAGTCTTCATCCTTTTCTGTTCCTTTCCTTTTTTTTTTAAATACTGCCCTCATATCTTCCAGGGTCATAATACTGCTAGAAGGCCAAATCATACTTGGCTGTTTAACACTGTAATAATCTGTATGGGCAGAGGGACTTTCCTTTCTTCATTTTTTTTCTTTACTTGCACAGAACAAAAGGTTGTGATGAAAAGGGCAAGAGTGCAGAAAATAAAAATTAAAAGTTGAACCTTAAACTTTATGTTTAAAGCCTTCTTAAATTTAAGGGTGTCCGTGTTAGATAAACGATGTCAGCTAGACAAAGATAATAGGTTAGAGAACCATGGTATTATCTTGTCTAAATCTTATGATATTCTGCTAATTTTTTGGTGGGTTTTCACTAAAAAGCTTTTGAAAAACGTGAGAAATTCAGGAGGCAGCAATAGTGAACACTAGTGCTGTTTGTTTCTTATGCGGGAATAAATCATAGGTACAAATATTTTAACCAGTTACAACTGGGAGAAGATTTATTGTCTGAAAGTATAAGAGGGTAAATAGTAGTTTTGAAGTGTAACAATTTCAAATAATACAGTGGTTTCTGGATTAAATTGAATGATAGTAAAACCAGGGCACAGTAGCTCAACTGAAGTTTCACAGAATATGAGGGACTGTCCATGTGTCTGCTTTTTGCTTTGGTATTTTCTATTTTAAATAGTGGGGGAGGAAGAAAAGGCAAATTATGCAAGCCCTTTCCCAAAAGCTGAAATCTGACAGTACTTTGAGCCTTTACGATGCTGTAGCTCCTACGGGGAACTGCTGCTCTCTGATACCTTCCACGCAGCTCAGTCTTCAGCATCTTAGCCTTGCTTTAGGTAGCTCCGTTGTCTAATAACGTATCGTCTGTCTTGAAAGACTCTTAGAAATTGGTTGAAAAACATTGGGGGGAAACTGTCGAAATTTGCAAAATTCAAGACAAAAGGTCCAACCTTAGGCCTAAGGGCTGGTGGGGTGGAACGTCAATGAATACGGAGGCACTAACGTTGCGTGCAGTAAAGGGTTCACAAAGGTGCCTTGGGCCGAGGGTTGCCATCGGTACTGCGGGGGGAGTCAGGAGCCACGCTGGCAGAGGGCTCTGTTGGATGGTGCAGCCAGTAATGCCCTCTCCACGCCAGCTCTCGAGATTTCTGACTACACTCTTGCATTTTTTCTACTTTACTACTTCCCATAGAAACCTTCTACATTTAAACGAAGGAGAAACTTGTATGCATTTAACTGTTTGGTTTTGTTGTGGGTTTTTTTTTGTTATAATGAGTAAAACCCATAGGGTGAAAAGTAATTTTTCCTTTGAAAAAAAAAGGCTTAGCAGCTGGGAACTTGGAAAAGTGAGGAGGAAAAAAAAGAGTTTAGCTCAATTAGCTACTGTCATTCAGTAGCTTCCTCCTGGGACAACTTCATTTCTTTATTCTATTGTGTAAACCTAATTCCATTGTCATGAAAGAGAACAGATGAAAGGAGTTAAAGAAGTCTTAACTACAGAAAATCTAGTATTTTAATTTTCCAAATTGCACCAAAAGAAAAGGGTGCTGTTTCTGTCCTGCAGTTTTTGCTTAGAAAGCAGTTAAGAACTCAAACCTATGAGCATCCGTCAGGCTCCTTGCCTTCGACAGACGGGAGTTCCACGAGACTCTCGTGAGCCTCTACAGGTGTTGACGGTTTCTCGGATTCCCGTGTAAAATAAAAGAATACTTTTGAACGTGCTTTCATAACCTGTGTATGCAGTAAATAAAATTTGGCTTTTAGAGTTTCTAGATTTCAAATGTTTAACCAATGCTGTCGTTAATTCAGGTAGCCAAAGGAAAAGCAGTGAAATGGTTCCACTGTGAGCGTGCAACTGTAACACTGCACGGAGTAGGCGATCTTCAGGTTAGAGGTCTTGTTTCCCTAAGGAAACGTAGCCGTGCACCTGCATCTTGTAGAGGGGTCCACAGACTCAGCACCTGATGATTACTCTCTGCACTCCTGTGGGAGCCTTCACAGGCTCACCACAAAAGACTGTACTTGACGCTCTTGGTTTGCCTGTCTTTTGGTATGCTCTTCAGGTAAGCTTTTCCATCTGCTCCTCTAGGTTCTTTTTTCCCCCAACCATATGTAAAAAGTGTCTGTTAGTTTTGGCAGTGAGCTTGTGTCTGTTGAAATTGTGATTGCTGTATCACTTCTTCCTTCACTGCAGAGCTTTTAAGATTTGCAGCTTATGCCATAGCGACGTTCCCAAACTGATTATTCCCCATTGCTCTCCCTTACCAAACAAAGGTAGCCAGGAATTAAAAGTCTGGGAAAGCAGATATACCTCTCTGTATTATATCCATTAGACCAAGTTTGAATATTATCTCAGTCTTGTTTGAAGCAAGACTTAACCATGGTCTCCCACATACCAGGAGTCGTGTGGCTATTGGATAGTCTTTGTAAAACTCTGTTGAAATTATTCCATATTGTCCAAGTAATTCCATATTCATTGGGTGAGGGAAGGAGAAATAGAAGAGGAATTACTATAGTTTGATAACTAAGGCATTCATTCGTATAGGACATCCAAATTCAAGTCCTTTGTTCCTTCTCCTGTGAATACTGGATGATTCGTATGTAGTGAAACAGCTTCAGCAGTTCCTCTATGAAACACCTCACAGGTTGGAATGTGGCACTCCTTTGGGATGTGAAAAAATTTGGTTCAGGATCTCACAGCAGATCAGCTACAATAGGGATCTAAAACAGACCTCTCACCTAATGATTCCACTTTTGGGTACAGTCGAGTGAGCAGACACTAGACAACCTTTCTTCTCTCTTTAATGAACCATCTTCTAAATAAAATGTGCGTACTGACAAGATGAGAGAGTAAAATATTTTTTTTTTCTCTCTGAAAGATAGAATACTTGAGTGGCTTCATGTTAAAACCTGCACACGCTCTGTAGTTAAGTGTCATTACTGCATATAGATATGCATTCGCAGTAGAAAACAGTAAGAATGTTATGCTCGCTCGGTGCTGAGATAGAATCATAGAATGGTTTGAGTTGGAAGGGACCTCAGAGATCATCGAGTTCCAACCCCCCCTGCCATGGGCAGGGACACCTCCCACTAGAACAGGCTGCTCAAAGCCCCATCCAGCCTGGCCTTGAACACCTCCAGGGATGGGGCACCCACAGCTTCTCTGGGCAACCTGGGCCAGTGTCTCACCACCCTCGCAGTAAAGAATTTGTTCCTAACATCCAATCTAAATCTACCCTCTCTCAGTTTAACACCGTTACACCTCATCCTATCACTACACCCCCTGATAAAGAGTCCCTCCTCATCCTTCCTGTAGGCCCCTTTAGGTACTGGAAGGCTGCTATAAGGTCTTCCTGAAGCCTTCTCTTCTCCAGGCTAAACAACCAACTCTCTCATATGTCCTCATAGGAGAGGTGCTCCAGCCCTCTGATCATCTTTGTGGCCCTCCTCTGGACTTGCTCCAACAGGTCCATGTCCTTCCTATGTTGGGGGCTCTAGAGCTGGATGCAGTACTCCAGATGGGGCCTATGTTCCTATGTTGGGGGGCTCTAGAGCTGGATGCAGTACTCCAGATGGGGTCTCATGAGAGTAGAATAGAGGGGCAGAATCACCTCCCTTGAGCTGCTGGCCACGCTTCTTTTGATGCAGCCCAGCATACGGTTGGCTTTCTGGGCTCTGAGCACACATTGCCAGCTCATGTTGAGCTTTTCATCAACCAGCTCCCCCAAGTCCTTCTCCTCAGGGCTGCTCTCAATCCATTCTCTGCCCAGCCTGTATTTGTGTTTGGGATTGCCCTGACCCAGGTGCAGGAACTTGTACTTGGCCTTGTTGAACTTCACACAGGCCCACCTCTCAAACCTGTCCAGGTCCCGTCTGGACGACATCTCTTCCCTCCAGTATGTCGACCACATCACGCAGCTTGGTGTTGTCAGCAGACTTGCTGAGGGTGCACTCAACCCCACCGTCCATATCACCAGCAAAGATATTAAACTGCACCGGTCCCAGTACCAACCCCTGAGAAACTCCACTCGTCACTGGTTGCCACTTGGACACTGATCCTTTGACCGCAACTCTTTGAGTGCAACCATCCAGCCAATTCCTTATTCACCGAGTAGTCCATCCGTAAAATCTGTCTCTCCAATTCAGAGACAAGGATGTCATGCAGGACAGCATCGAATGCTTTGCACAGGTCCAAGCAGATGGTGTGAGTTGCTCTTCCTTTATCTGCCAACGCTGTAATGCCATCATAGAAGCCACCAAATTTTTCAGACACGATTTGCCCGTGTTTAATAATATCCTAGTGAGCTTTAGTGTAGCCATAAATTAAAATATGCCATCTAAATAAGTGATAAAGGCGGCATTTAAATGGAGACTCCAAATAATGTGAGATTAGTAAACATTTTTATGTCAATTTGAAGTTATGAGGTAACCCTTAGCCACTGCAAGAACCCCATTTAGATGCAGCATAGCAAAAAAAATCTGGAT
The DNA here is from genome assembly GCA_008658365.1 of Alca torda. NCBI lineage: Eukaryota > Metazoa > Chordata > Aves > Charadriiformes > Alcidae > Alca > Alca torda. The sequence continues at coordinate 10,006,662 of CM018078.1, forward strand.
CTGAAGAATATTAGAAACACTCTGTGTAACACTGTTGGCTTGATAACACTGTGACAGCAGTTGGCTGGATATTAACTGTATCTATGCCTAGAAAAATAGACAGTGTAAATGTTGGTTATATACACTCCTTTGCATACCTTAGTCCATATAGGGTCATTGCCAATTATTATCAACGTTAATTCAGTCAGTTTATTTTCCTTCATAGTCCACATGCAGTGAAGGGATAAAATGCTGGTGGTGAACAGCATGCGTAATGTGTAAATAAGACATCCCTGTACAAAAATAATTGTATATGGTGCAATTTTGAGATTAGACTTTAGTCTGAACCTCTTAAGAGTACATGCGTCTCAAACTTTTCAATCGCCTTTTTGAGGAAATTGGAAAATTCAGTTCTCTGCTGTCTTACAGTGGTACAGATAATGTGCATTGAAGAGAAAACAGGGAAATAATAGCTACAGTTACATCAGTTCTTGCTGTTGAGATATATACATTTATAGGGCACATGTGACATTTCTTATGTTCTGAGATTGGAACTTTATTACTCAAATGTTTAAATATAAAATATCAAAAATGTTTTCCTTCTCTCAGTTTTCACAGATGTTCTTTATTTTTAAAGTAAATATCAAAGATACTTTGAGCCAAATTCTCATCTCAGTTGTATCCAACCAAGCCTGCCAGTTTCACTGTGCTTGCTTAAGCATGTCTGATCATGGTTTTCTCCCCTCTCTATTTTCCCACCTATTCTCACTGTCATATGCTTCAGTAAAGCCTAAATTCCTTATCTAATGTTGGATACCATTATCACAATTCCATGTGGCTCATACTGCCAAGCTGCTTTTTTTGTTTTTCACAATAGCAAAAGACTTTGATCTTTATTTACAAATGTGAGAAACCTGCAGATTAAAGAAAAAGAATGTTAGAGTTACTGCAAGAAGAAGATTTTATCAAAATTTCTAAAACACAAGGGCAGGAGGCTTTATTTTTCTTTCCTACCTTGGGCTGATAACATGAGTGGAAACTGCATCTTTCAGGTCCACAGTCAGCCTTTACCATATCATAGAATGGTTGGGATTGAAAGGGACCTTAAAGACCATCCAGTTCCAACCCCCTGCCATGGACAGGGACACCTCCCACTAGACCAGGCTGCTCAAAGCCCCATCCAGCCCGGCCTTGAGCACTTCCAGGGATGGGGCATCCACAGCTTCTCTGGGCAACCTGGGCCAGTGCCTCACCACCCTCACAGTAAAGAATTTCTTCCTGAAATATATCCAGTCTAAATCTTCCCCCCTCTCAGTTTAAAACCATTACCCCTCATCCTATCACTACACCCCCTGACAAAGAGGCCCTCCTCATTTCTGCTGTAGGCCCCCTTTAGGTACTGGAAGGCTGCTATAAGGTCTCCCTGGAGCCTTCTCTTCTTCAGAATGAACAACCCCAACTCTCTCTCATATGTTAGTTTGCCATATGTTACCATGTGCTTTATCAAATGCATGGTAGTCTTTCTGTGGAGGCAGGCTTACATTGTGTCTTCATTATTAAAAATGGTATGTCTTTTACAAGGAGACTTCTAGCTAAAGATACCTTAATGGAAAGCCTTTTAGAAGACAAGGCAAGGGACAGTTTTACCTTTTTCTTTACGGATTTTCACAAAATCTCGTATTAGCTATTTAGCTGTAAATAACACCTTTTTGTGGTAGAGATGTATTCTTCATGTAATAAGCGAGATTAAAATCTACTCTAAATGCTTGAGTAAAATGCAGTTAGCTCAGGGTTTAAAATGACTTAAGCTGTGGCAGTGTTATGTCTCACTCAAAATTTAGCAGCAATTTGTTTTTTAAAGTATTTTTGACCTTGTTCAAGACCAGGTACTATTTCCCTTAATAGAGAAAGCATTACGTTGCCATTGAAAACTTTCAGAATTAGAATTACACCTTAAATTTAGTCATACTTTTAACCAGCTTGGAAGGATTCAGAAGAAGTCCCTGTATTAACTTGAGTTTGAAAACTATAGCAGTAGCCTAGATCTTTTTATAGGAAGACAAATATAGTAGGTACCTGATCAAGACTAGTTTCCATAGTCACTTTATATCAGACCAAACTTAACAAATTCAGTTGCCTTTAGATGTTTCTCTACTAAATGCTTCTACTAGGAAAAAAAAAAAAAAAGTGTTTCCTACTAGAAAACCAAGAGGTTTTACTTTTCTGTAAGTGGTTTCCAGGCTAAGCAGTGCAGTCTGTATTGTTGCTGACTTGAACAGAAGAACAACACCCCTTGCCTAGGAACTGTGTGCCTAGAAAGCCCCAAATCCATGCATGTCGGTCTCTATACATCAATCAGTGCAAACCCATCTGTGTGTATATATATATATATATATATGGCACAGTGATGAGCATTAACTTAAGCTGTGTGGGCTTTTCAAGCTTTGTCTGCATTGAGTTTCTCATGGTTCGGTGCCCTGGCCCAGTAATAGTACCCCATCAGCAGTGAGAATGTGTGTGTGGGGGGGTGGTGGTGCTGGAAACAATGATATAAGCAGGTGAATTAGGGAGATTTGGACAAGCAGCTTCCCAGCCAAGAATTTATTAGACAGACTTGCCTGCGTTAGGGGACTCTGTGAGGATGAAATGCTGGTCAAAGTATTGCCAGTTCCACCGCACCCTGGCCAGCTTCCAGTAGGAAAACAAGTATACGTAGCATCTGGAGGATGGCTAGTCATACAGCTGAATGTGAAAGCCACTTGGAAAGCGTGAGAAATAAGTTCCAGTCTGAATGAAATAGGCTCAGGCAGAATCCTCTGTGAAGCACATTTGTATTCACGTTCTTGCAAGAGCGGGTGACCTAGCAAGTAGGCACACTTTCAGTTCTTGAAACACACCTTTTTGTTTCCTAATCCCGGCTAAATTTTTCCCTCCCCTGTTTCCCATTGGTTAGGTGCTCCAGGGTTCACAGTCTGTCCCAGGCGCCTAAAATTCTTCCCGGATGTCTTGCCTCTGTTTACTTCTCTTTATGCTACACCTAAAGGGATTATCTGACTAGTTTAGTTCTTTCCTTTTTGGTAAAAAAAATTGCTCAGTGTCATTAGCCCTGGTTAAATGTTTGACTACCCTTCTAGACGCTAATCCGGTATGAATCAGTTTGTCCTTTTGTCTGTGTGGTAAGAGACGTTCTACAGCCTTTGCTGGAGCCTCTTTGTCTTAGTCATTCCCTTATCATGTCACCTCTGATGGAAACGGCTTTTCTTCTCTGCAAAAGCAATACCTGCCTTTCTTACAAAAGGAAAAAATTAAGGCAGAAATTAAGAAAATAAACAAAAAATTAGGATCTAGGTCAAAAGAGTAGTGAGTTTGCTGCTCTGTTCTTTAATACTGTCCTTACTCATTTCATGCATGCTTTCTTTTCTCTGGTTGAGTCTCCTCTGCACACCAGTTGTTTATACTCTCCTTAAATGCTGTCATCAGCCTTGCCTGAACACGGTTACTTTTTTTGTAGGAAACTTTTGTCAAAGATCGCAGTTAGTATTCTTTCTCCCTCATCCAGCCTTAAACGCAAGTTCTTTTTGATCCTTTGGCATAGACGGTTTTCGTCTTCATAGAGCCAGACCTTCTGCCAGCAAATATTCCTGAAGCCGATAACAAATCTCCATTGCACTCAATATCCATAAAAAACATCTTTGGTGAGCTAGGTGGGTTTCTGTTTTGTTTTGGTTTTTTTTGTTTTTTGTCTTTTGGTTTTTTTTAAGTTTTTAGTGCCTCGGTGCCAGTTTGTTTATTCCTTTATAGAACGGTTATGGCTGTAAGGTGATTAGCACTGTTATTTTGCAATGTACATAGTTTTGCCCTAATCTTTACTGCAGTAAAAAAAAGTCTGAATTTTTAAATTATTACCACTCATTATGCATTTCTCTTGATCATTTGACTTCTGAAATCTGTAATTGGCTTATCAATGACATACAGATTATAACTCGAAAAAGAAACACCTCTAAGATTATCAAAGATGACAACTGATAAACTGATAAGCAAGTTTAATAACCTGCTTCATTAAGTAGAAGCAGAAATTAATCTGCAGAGACATTTACATGTAAAAAGAGCAAGCCAATTGCTCGGTGATTTTATTTTTTTAATTATAATAACAAATCTATTACCAAACGAAGCAGTTTCTTTGGCTGTCCGTCTCTCAATTACACAGAAGGGTAGTGCTTAGTATAATGAGATCAATTAAACAGTAGAGAAAATGTGCAATTTTACAAATTACTACCAATTACTCTAGCTTCTTTCTGAGTTATGGGGTCTGCCAGATTCCTTTGAAGCTCCTTTTCGAAGCCTCACGCTCAAAATCAAGATCCAGCAATTTATAATTCAACTAACCATCATTTCTTAACTTCATGCAAAGTGACAAACCCTACAAGAAAACATTGTGGGTTTTTTCCAACTCAACAGACTAACTTTTCCCATTTTTCAGGCCCTCTTTGCCAAATCGTCAAAGTTCCAAGGGGTAACCTGGGTTATTTCTTATGGGCATTCAGATCAGAAGCAACTTAAATAAGCACAAGAAATCACAGAGAAAACACTGTGTCATTGATTGTGACAACTTAGCTCTGAAATATATTTTTGATGCTTTTTGCACTGAGTTGTTCTGGACCTTTTAAGGTATTTTGATGGTGTGCAGACAAAATTATCTTTTTTAATATTCTTGAGATGATCTTCACGTCTTAGTTATCCAGACCCCAAATAATTTCTCTTCTAATATTTTTTGCTATTACTGAGAGACCCATCAAGGTTTGAAGTTCCCAAAATCCACCTTTCGGTGGCCTTGCTTCCTACGTTGAGATGCTATGTACATCCCAAACTTGATTTCTTTTTTTAAGCATGCTAAATTTTCAACTTGTCTATGCAATTTGATCTTGTTTTTAGGCTTCTGCACAGCAGACAGCTCCCCTGGATCAAAAACATTGTAGGAGATGCATCAGGCAATATTAAGGCTAGCCAATTAAGTGCTGCTTCTGCTGAGTAGAATATCTCATTTATCATTACACACCATCAGCTTTCTAATCCCTTCAAGCAATGAGTCTGACGATTATTTTACATCTCTACCATACTTATAAAAATGCACTATTCTTCCTGAGCCTTGCTGCATGCTTTATTTTTATATTGCATTCTTGACTGTCACTCGCTGTGTACTGTCAGAGAGACGAATGTCACCAACATTGAGAAGAACATTAGAGCGGCGCCCAGTTCCTCTAAATAACTCAGCAAATTTACAAGCCTGGATTAGGAAAATGGCTCGCAAATTACTGATAGTCATCAGAGTGAGACTATTTTTTTAAAAGGAAAAAAAAGCCTTCCTATTTTTAAGCTTGAATAGGTAGATACAGAGAAAAGAGTTTCCAACATATATCAAAACAAAGAATTAAGAGAATTGTTATGGTGTGGGAGTGCCTCTAGTCTGAAAAACTAGTAGTAAGTTGATCAGGAATTGCTAAGGGAATGAGTGATAAATAGTTGGTGGTGGTGGGGTGTTTTTTTTTTTTTTTTGTTTTTTTTAACATAAGTTTGATTTCTGGAATACAGTTTCACACAGATACGTTCTGATTAGTAGATCAGACTTCTGCTCAGAGCTTGAATCCTGGTCTTTTATAAGCAGCTCTGTGGGGAGCACTGAGCCTCTGCTCTTAGGCACTTACCCAATATCCCCAGGAAACCAAAGCTCAGGCTCTGGAACTCAGGTCTTACTTACAGAAGATACTTCCATGGGCAAACTCAAGGTACGTCAAGGACTGTTTTAGACTTCAAGAGCAAGTTAAGCTATCTGAGTAGACACAGCTTCAGATCCCTTCAGTGCACTTCGCATTAATGAGTTCTAATTCTCTAGCTTTCCCCTATCCTGAAGGCTCTCTGGTGTGCGCTGGTATGTCACAGGTTTTGCTGTGCTTCTTTGCTTGTATCTGTAGTCTTGTTTGCTATTATCATAAGCTTTCAAACTTGCTGTCATTGCCCTTTTCCAAGTTACTACTGAGAGGCGATTCTGATGAAAAACAGAAAAGGGAAAGTACCAGCTCACATGCTGAGAATAAGCTATTTAATCACTAATTCTTTCAACTTCAGATGTTACAATTAAGGAATCCTTATTTAATAAAAACACTACCTAACACTAAAAAAAAAAAAAATCCTAAAAATAGGTGGGTGGTGACTAGCATGGATCTGTGTGTGAATGGAATCAATTCAGGTGTTGTACAGCAACATTTGATGCAAGCTTAATGTACTTTTTCCAGATTTTAAAATCATTGGCTTCTCTTATCCTTTGTGAACGCAAAGGAAACTCCACAATGGTTAACGTGAAGTAATGACACGCAATGACAAAAATACTTATGTTTTCTAAAGTTTTAGTGATGAGATTCTTGATAACTCGGCTTCCTGTACTGTTTTAGTACTTAATTTTGGGAGGATTTATCCATAGTATGTGTTGTCTGGTACTATTTTTATGCAGAAGAATAATACAATTATCTTCTTGCTTTGATAATTTCTCTCTACTCCCTTAGTAATTTTCTGCATTTATTTACAGAAGTAAAATGAAAAGCAGTAAGGGCGGGGTTTGTTTCATAGTTTTACAGCCCACCTGATTTATCTAGTTCTTTATTCTGAACTTAACGGTCACCGTTGTTTCGCATTGTAGTATCATCAGCAGGATATGTCTAAACCAAGAGACAAAAAGTTGTAAAATTAGATATGAACATATAAAGCAGGGGGAGAGGAGGAGAGCAGTGTCATGTACACTGAAATATTACATATACTGTGCAACAACCACAAAATGTGCAGTATAATAAATGCAAGCCACCTTCAAAATAGTGGATCTGTTTATATGAGTAAAGTGAACCTGTTTTAAACCCATAGAAATTCTTTTGCAGGCACGTTCGTTGACTTTATTTATTGGAATTTAAATGTATTATACAAGAATAAATCTTTTCATAGATACTGCAACTGCAACAGATGGCCAAACACCATGCTTACCTACAATAATATCCAAAATTAGTGTGGATGGTTATATCATCAAAGACAATAAAGGAACAAATGTTCACAAGCAAATCTGAACCATCAAAGGCCCGACCTACCCTGCAGCAATCCAGTAGGCCAAGTTCAGAATCTACACCTAGTGCTCCCAAGCACTGGAAAGTCTGTTAGGTGAAGAGACGGGTTAAGAGTTCCTCCCAGCTGAAACAATTCATTAGTTTGTGTAAATGAGTTTAAATCACATCAGTTAAAATAATGTAATATTTATTTTTTAAAATCACAGCTTTTAAACCCCCCGTTTCTAAAGCAGTGTTTTTAAAACCTTGAAAGCAGAACGAAACCTGAAATCATAAAATACTAAGTGTTTTCATTTGGCTAGGAAAAATTGTTTTAGATTAGATAAACCACAGCGATGACTTCTTTTGACTTTGGAAAAAAGCCAGCAAGTCAATTATTTGTTCGGTGCTATTTGCAGCGACAGAAAATAGCCCTAACTTCCGTATGGATGAAGAGGCAAATGCTGCCTCAAACGTGGGTAACATCTTCTGCTGGGAGATATTTCACGATAGCCTTTCCCACAGATAGCCAGGACACTCAGAGCTGGCCTGATTAGCTGGGTACACACATAGTCAAACCAGGGCTTACTAATGCCTACACATCTGCCTGGGGAGAAAGCGTAAAAGAAGGTGGCTATAGCAGCCCTCATCTTTTCTCAGGTAATTCTTCTCAAGGTTATTACGGGCTGGTCAGCCGATAAAAGGATGCCATTGCATTTCACCTCTCTGACGCAGACTGAATCAATTTGCGCGACTTGTGCTGTGGCATCTTGCAGCGTAGACAGATAAAAGTATTCTTCAGTATATTTTCCTTTCAACACCAGTGATATGGCTTTCATTGTTGCTCTCAAACAAATCACGCTCGATCTTGAAACCCTAATTCACGTAAGTAAAGATTAGACTTGACCCTTTGTTTTGGCTTTTTAAGCACTTGCCTTTGTATCTATTGTCTGTCAGGTTTTCCAGAGTGGTCTGTTCAGTATCATCTCCCTGAAGTGACTGGTTAAAATTTGTTTGTGTGTGTCTGAGTTGGAGGGAGTGGAAATCAAGAGAAATACTTCCATGTTACCTTCTAAAAGAAATACAAATATAAGAAATTATTAACTGATAATATTTTTCTTTGTCTATATAAATTACAAATCCCTCAATACCATGGTTTGTTTGACATTTATTGTTCACAGTTGTATTATAATTTTTTTTACCCGACATCAAACTTACCGATTCCTTAATTCAAAACCTCTTTGGGATTGATAATGTTTTTGACTGGTCTGCAATTATTTGAAGATTTCAAAATACCATGAAAATTAACAGGACTGCTTTGAAAAATGCCATTAGAAAAAAACAATACATGCCCTTTAAAAAGAGCTGTTGTTTATTATTTGTTCATGCTGTTTACACAATTTTAGCCATCAGCGTCACCAACTGAGTTGCAGGCGAACCTCACGTTTGCTTTTGCTATTTTTTTTTATAGATGCTGCATCTACCTACAGTAGAAAATAGAAAAGTAATTAAGGAGATGGGAGGGAAGGTCTTTTTCTCTACTTCCTTTGGAGAGGAATAACCACGCTAGCCAGCATGGAGCACATTCTAGCTTAATTCTGTAGGCGCGTTTGCCAGTGTCATTATCATCAGTGCCAGCATCACTGGTTGTATATGAGAATTAGTACAAGAGAGAGCGCGTACAAGAAAGGCAGTAGGATTGTATGGCAAATGAGATCTTACTTGACAAATGAAAGCTCCTAATCTTTCAAAAACATCACAAGAAAGCATTTGTGAAAATAGCCTGATGGAATGAATCGGGAACATAATTTTTGAGTACAGATGTTCTTAAAGGATAAATCAGACCTGCTAGGCTACAAATGATGACCCAGCCTGAATCATCTCTACTCAAAAAGTTGAGCAAACCACTGAAAGACATCAAATGGGAATGCCCTTCAATAACTCTTCCACCAAAACCCAGCTGAGAAGTTCTGCAGAGTTTCTTCTCCCTCTTTACCGGCTGGCGTGCTTCCATATGTCCCTTGCATACACAAACTGCTATCACGTGGAGGTGATGGAAAGCAGAAGTGGATAGTTATTTTCGTTCCCTGTGCAATCTTTCACAACTTAGTCCTAATACTTTGTATTTCATGTAGCAGGAGAGGGAGAACACTGCTTCGTTAATGGAGTGACACTGCTGAATTGAGTAACAGAAGCTTTACAGCACAAAACCCATTGTGACTACATTATCATTGGACTCCAACTCCTTAATAGTCTACAAGGATTTACAGTCAGATTGTCCATGATAATAAAATATCAAATGTGTTTATCAGAAATTTTCTCATCACAATTTGTAAGCCCCAGTCACTTGCCTTGTGGAGGGGCTTTAAATTTAAGGCTATAATCCCCAAATGGTTTTCTATGATTTCTAAACCTGTCAAGCAACTTTGGGTTGATTTTTCATTTCCAAATGAAAGGTAGAATGCTTTCCTGTTGTTTTGGCTAAACCCAGGGGATTCTTGTCTATTCTGGCTGCATTTCGCCCCACTACATTTTCAGAGTGAATTTGAATATACAGTCAAAGAGCAACTTAGGGCACTGAACATAAAAATAAGAACATTAAAACCACCACCACTGGTGTGAATAACAGCAGGAGTCCCTGTAATACAGATTGTATCCAAGTAGTGAATTCGGGAGCATTCCCATCTCTTGATCAGATCCTCTCTCTCTCTCTGCCAGGATAAGATCCCTCTTCCTGACCCCTTGGTGCGCACAGGTCCTGCCCACGCCTTGGTTTCTGTAGCCAGGCAGCTTGACCCCATAGACCTGAATGGAACCACCAAGACCTTTGAACCACTTCCTGACCTGTGTGTCCTGTATGTTTCTGTACTTGAAGGAGAATCTGGCCCTTTAAATTCCAGATTCCAAAAAATAAAATAAAATAAAATAAAATAAAATAAAATAAAATAAAATAAAACAAAACAAAACACAAGGAAACCCCAAATTAAAAAAAAACCTCTAAACTTTCATTAATTAAGTTGCAGCAGTTAGGCTTGCAGACTGTACAGCAAATAAGCAGAAAATCTTTAAAGGGAAGGAAAAAAAAGGGAAGGGAGGAAGAGAACCTTGGAAAGCTTGTTGCTGAAGGATAGCCTGGTCATGCTGCTTCCAGCCTGTTGAAAATACAGTTCATTTTACGTTGTTTTACAGACAGATAGGTATTTTGTCATGGCACGACCGCCTGCTGTTCAACTCAAATGACATTGCAATAGTCTGCAAAGCCAGAAGAACCGTTCTCTTTGGGATATTATCCGCATGGTATTAAGATTAGATAAAACTAGATTATGGCAAGCATTTCACTTCATTTTTTTCTGCATTTGCCTTTCTGCAGAAAGGCAGTTTCCCTGTTTTCAGTATAATGCAAAGATTTTCTTTCCTGCATTAACAAACATACTTAATACTTACCAAAATGAGCTTTATGCTTCTACTTAGTTAACTTACCAACTCGTGACTCCTCACGTATAAACTGTTACTGCTCTGTTGAAATCAGTGTATTTATGTTGGCTTGCATCAGTTGAGCATTTATCTATGTATATTTTTATCTGAATTCCTAAAATTCTTATTCTAGCTGTGACTTGAGCTCCTTTTCTTAATCTTGTAATCTGGAAATAGTAACTTCCTATTACCCTCGTTTAATTCAGAGTGCATTTCCACCTAGCTAAAAAAGGGGATAATAGTATTTTCACTTTTAGGATAAGTAAAGTTTATTAATTGGGGCTTGTATGGCAAAAAGCAGTACAGCAATAGGAAATAATTAAAACCACTTAAAATTCAGTGAGATATTATGTCACTGAAGAACATAAAGATGTCATTTAGGGACCATATCTTACAAAAGTATACATGTCATTCTCCATGGACGATTATGGAATTATATCAGTATGTGGCATAATTGTGTGATTTATACTACTTCACATTGCTATAAGAGAATAAGTGAGACGTTCTGAAATCAAAGCTTGGAAACCTTAAAAACGGAGGGGTGAGAGGAGAAACAGATTAATGCAATTACAGGTTCTATAATAATTTGAATCTGCTAGCAGCATTGTTACCTGTAAACCATTCTAAGGTTTAAAGAAAAAAAAAAAGAAAAAAAAAGGTCACTCCTAGTGGACTGTTCTGAAAATACAATTTCGTAGTGTTAATCATGCAGTAGTAAGTCTGGATGCTTAAAGTATATTATAGATGTTTCAGAAAGCTGCAGTAAAGCATGTATTTAGTAAAGGAGACTTGACCCATCGTAAGTATTCCATGATTATTTAGATGAAGTCTTTCTAAAAATGGCTGCTTTTTTTTTTTTTTTTCATTTACTAGATTACTTACAAATATGAGATTATTTCAATACTTATTGCCTTAATCAGGAAAGCATATGAGCAGAAGCTTTCTTGGGGACTGCTGAGAACCTCTGAAATGTTGCAGAGGACACATAAACCCAAATACAGAGCATTTTCTTTTTTGACTCACACACACGCATGAGAGCAAATGCGTACACACACACCCCCACACCCCCACACCCCCCCCACTCTCACTTTGTCCTTCTCATTTCATTTCCCTGTGCTGTTTCATAGCTATGGTGATCTGCCCAGCAGCCAATATTCACCACGCAGGCTAGAAGAATTCTTAGGAAGGCAGAGAAGCCTTGTTTTGATAGGAGGGTGAGCAATGCCAACCTAGTTTTGGTGGTGGTGGTTTTGGGGGGATTTGTTTGCTTGTTTGTTTGGTTTTGTGTTGTCTTTTTTTTTTTTTTTTTTAAATACGATCCACTGGAAAATATATTTGGAGAGAAAAGCAACCCGTAATGATGTTCTGTTGAAACAAGTGATGCTTGGCTGGCTGAAAACCAGAAGGAAAATAATGACATAAAAATTGTCCTTGTTCAGGAGCAGTAAGCAAAGATTACACATAATTGGACAGTTATGAATCAGTTAAACTCTATACTTTTTCCTGCATCTTGGCAAAAAGTCAAGTTTCCTATGTAAAAGAAATCAGGATCAGAACACTTCTAGAATAAAATAATTAATTTCTTTAACTTTGTGTGTTCTGGGATGGAACAAGATAGCTTTGATCTTTCCATTTGAAATGTATTCTGTTTCAGTCCTGAAGCTTTTCTGAAATATGGGAAAAACGTCATTTTCCTTTTCAGGAAGAGCAGCACTAAATTTAAACATCTATTTCATAAGTATATTAAAAGCACAAATAATTGCGAATTGCCAGATTTTGCTATCATGTCTTCTGCAGTCACTTGAGTTCACTGATAGAATTACAGTCTGGTAAGTCAAAAGTTCCTAGTTTTTATTTAGTATTATATTATATTGTGGATTTCTGTTTCTGAGTCCTCTGCTTCTTTTCATTCTCTGTTTCTACTTTCTGCGCATCCCTTTAATACCTGTTTGGTATTGCCTAGGTCTTGTGATGGCATCCTATTGGATAGGTTTTTCACGTTCCTCTAGTGATGCCGATTCTTGAATTTGATGGGTATGACATTGCAGCTGTTGAATGTGATTAGATAATAATGAAGTTTATTTTTATCCAACTGTTCTCATTTTTTTTTTCATCACTATTCTTGTATTATTTAGATGCTTTATATTTTCTAGATCTATTATCCTGATGAAGAATCTGGAATAGAACCGTAAACCAAGATTAATTGTTTTTAAATGTGTACTTGGAAAATTGCAGAAAAGTACCACGAATTAGGAAGATAATGCAAAAGGTGTCAGGAAAGACTGACGTGCTTGAGAAATACATTTTCAGATAATTTTTTTGAATCAAAATCCAGCTATCAGCAGTGGAGGAGTGAGCTGCAACAGGTTTATTTTTCAGTCGTGGGGATTCAGTTACAATATGGATCAAAGGAAACTGTTTCTTCAAAGAACAGTGGATGGGGAATTACTGACAAGACTGTCCTGCTGGAAAGAAATTCAATAGTCGTTATGATCTCTAATGAATTTAACAGCTAAGGGACAAATCTTGAGATACTTTACATGCTAGTAAAGTCTTCTCCAAATGGGGATGTAAGCAGCAGGAACTGGCTGAGGAGATATTCTCTCACTCTTCCCATCAGTGCAACTTACCAGGGAGAGAAAGGTGAAATGATGAATATTAGGAGACTTGTCAAGATAGGTGCAGATTTACAGAGACATAACTTTAGGAGGGGACAGGGAGTTTCTAGTCTTTCCTGTCCTCAGCAGCAATAGATCATAATGCTAACCCTCTCCTGTGTTTAGACTACTGTTTTCTCCCTTATAGCTATTGCAAGCAATTTTACTCAAGCTTTAATTTGAAATCTTAAAGTAAGGCCTTTCAGTCGTATCTTAGTTCGCTTCTGAAAGTTTCATGCAGAGCCGTCCAAATCTGTTCACTGGGTGCTTTTTTTCTGTTACATGTAAGCGGCTGCATGTAAGTTCAAACAGGACACCACGGTATCCAATCTCTGAACCACGCAGGGGTAAGCTACAGAGAAAAAAAAAAATCATTTAGAGCATGATGTTGAGAATATTGTTCAATAAAATATTGTGAATCAGAGGACTATTAGAAAGGTTTGAAACTGGAAGTTTTCCTAACTAGGATGACTGAAAGTTAAATCCCATGAAAACGGATTAATTAGTGAATACTATTGAGCCCACTGAGTCCAGGAGCACGACAGCGTTTGAATCTCATGCGTGTTACAGGTCACAGTAAATAATATGGTCCAGCCTGAGGAAATAAGGTCTAATCATGATTTTTGTCAGTGTTAAAAGCTGGCAAATACACACACACATATATACATATGTGTGTATGTCAGCTAAAAGTTCATATAACATATATTCTTTCTTGAGTTCATTTGAAGTTGTTTTGTTTTGTGATCTCAAAGAGGAATTTATGGTGAACTCATATTTGCTTTCCCATTCATTTGTTTATTATTGGCCTAGATAAGGTTGGTTATTCTCATTTTTGTTTTCGAAGAAATGCTTCAAATAGGCAAATAGACCTGTCATCTCTAGTAACATCACATACAGGGCAAAAGAGGGTGTTGATAAGAAGTTTACTCTTACTTATTTCTGCATCAACTCTGGGCAAGGTGAGGCCTAGAGGGGAATATTTTCGTTTCTGCAGTTTAACAATTTCTAGCACAAATGAGAGTCTTATGCAGGAGTCTTATTCATAGAAAGATGAAAGGGGCTGCAGGACATCCCCCCCAGTCCTGAAAGATAATCAGTTATATTTGAGTAGTTCTAGAAAGACTCATGTCTACGCTGTCCTGAAATAATTCTAACAGTGGAGACTCCACCATCTTCTAGGTGATCTTTTATAGCGCTTCCCTATCCTTACTGTTGAGAAGGTTTTCATAATATCTACCCCGAATCTTAATTGCTGCAATTTAGCACATTTCTTTTTGTCCCATCCATCATTGTTATTGAGAACAGGTTATTTCCTTATCCTTTTGAAACAGCCTTTCATGTATTTGAAGGCTATTATCATGTTCCATCTCAGTTGTCTCCTCTCTAGCATAATTCTTTCAAGCTTTATCACAGCTCGTGTTCTCTAGACTCCGGTCATGTTGCTCTCCTCACATTTCTCTCAATTGCCTCATGTCTTCCTGGAGTGCAACGTCCAAATTTGTACCTGGTATTCCTGCTGGGGCTTTATTAATGCCGAGCTGAAGGGAAGAATTACATCACATTTTTGCGGGCTGTACTTGTGTTTGTACGTTCCAATATGCTGTGAGCAGATGCCGACTCACGGTGTCACCCTGAACCACATTCAAGCCTGGAAGCTCACGCTAAAACTAGGCAACTGAAGAGAAAAGAAGTACCGAGCATTTTACCCTCCCACATATCTATTAGATAAATATGATCAAGGCTTATTGAAGATTGATCAGCTGAAAATATATGGAAAAAAAGTCCTCATCTTGAAGAAAAAAAAACATTTACTGTTTGCCACAAGAAGGTATCAGTGATCGGCATTTACTAATTTGAGTGCTTGACTCATCTGATTCACCAACCACTGCAAATGTGGTAACTCTTTCTTATCAGGAGAGAAGTCATGCATTGCAGATTAACGGCCAGGCTTGTGTTAATGCTCTGCGTTTTCTCAGTCCTTGTGCTCATAGTCACCTAGGTCAGAAAATTCCCTACTGAGGTTTATGTATCTGTGGCTAAACGTTGATGAAATACCTGATGATCTCATCACTGTGACCAAAAAAACCTCAGCGGTACAGCAGCTTGCCCTTTTCACATGAAGAGACTAAATTAGATATTCTAAATAGATTAACAAAAACTTAACTGTTGTTTACCACCTGGGTCCGTATTGAGGAGTGACGCAGGAATTCCCTGCTGCTAGTCGTATTTACAACCAACAGTTTCCCAAACTGCAGCAGTACTGGAAAGGAAGAAGCAAACTTCTTCAAATGCATAATTAGGATTTTCCTTCTGGAAAACTAATCTTGTGAATCTGCTTATTTCTGAGCTTCTTTAGTGGGAGAAAGCCTTTACTGTATTGCTTACACATTATAAATCTCCTTTGATGAAAAAAAACGAAAGTGCAGACTAACAATGATACGTTTTATAAACCAAAAAACTTCTTCATATACTGAGTTGTATAATTGAAGCCCATCTTGACTAGAGAAGTTACTTCAGAAGATTTTAAGGTTGTAAGCTACTTTCCCGTGTGCAATTCAGTAGCTCATTACCTGTTAAATATATACTGCATATAGATACAGTGTTCTGGAGGAATTCCACAGGAAGCAAATGCACTTGTGGGATATACTGTATATCTAATGGATATTTATTTTAATGGCATAAGCATCGTTCTAAATCTCTTTTTGCAGTAATCATAAATTGACCGTTAGTGTGAAGTAGGTGAGAATTAAAAATGGCTTCTAATAATTTATAGCTCATGCTGATTTTTCTGGGATGTTTTAAGACTAAGGTAATGTCCAGGTTTTGGGCTTGTGTGTATTCCATTCGGCTAATGGGATGTTGGCTGGAACCATCCAACAACCTGTGCTTCAGCTCCCACTTTGTGGCTTTCAACCACGGCATGCAGATTGGAGCTGGAAAGTATACAGCAAGGTGAGCATTGCTCTTGCGTACATTGTAATTCATAAACCTTTCGTGTGATTGTAATTCTGGTGTAGAAGTTCACTCTTAGCCAAAGGAGGGTTGCTTATTGTCCCCTACAATGCAAGTGCAAATGCTGCTTTCTGCTACAACGGGAAGGTAAGAAACAGGGATCCTGGTCCCAAGTTTTGTGTTAAGTTACGTGATTGAAGGCAGGCACATCCCCCTTTTATGCAACAAAATGTAGAGCGCGTGTCCCGTTACGTACCCTGCGCACAGACCGTACCCCTGTTCGGTGCTTGACGCGGAGGGTCTATGTCCTACCACTTGACCTGAGGCAGGCGGTGTGCCCACAGCTCATATTGAACTTTATCACTCATATTGAACCTTATCAGTGGCAACTGTGATTAGTATTTAGGGTAGAACAATTATATTTTCATTAAAGCTGGCTTACAGGAGCAAAGTAAATGGAAACTGAGGTTCTTAGTACCAAGCATTGTAAGTTTATATCATGATATTTAATCTTCTTTCCATACTTTTGCATTCCTTGAGTAGGAATTGAGTGAAAACAAGGTGAAGGCTTTCCAGGGCATTACTTAGGGAAGTTTTATGGAGTAAAGTGCCCTGATTCGAGCTTTAGGAATTAATTAATTTTAGGTTTAGAGGCAATTCTAAAAAGAAATATTTGAGAGAAGATTTGTTCAACCCCAACTAAAAAATAGTGACAAAGAAAAGGCCTTTAATTTTTTTAAACAAAGGCCACAAAAAATGATGAAAGGGGACATAATTTTAAAAATGAAATAAATCTTTTAAAATGTAATTCTTTAATTTTCATAATGTGTTCCCTTTATTTTTCACTACAAATAATTTGAGACCTTTTAATGTTACCAAATGAAAAAAAAAAAAAAGTTTCACTGCAAGTTTTTTCTTGGCTCCACTGCTTTCACTGCTTTCTAAAGCACTTTGATATATCTGGATGAGAAGGACTACACTAGTACTAAGCTTTTTTTTTAAACAAAGCAGCCACGAATCAGTAGCATGTACGGTACCAACCCCACTAACAAAACAAGAGTTCTGCAAGAGGCGGCGACATGGAAAAACCGTGATAATTCATATTATGTGATTGTCTTCTTGCAGTCTGTGGCGTAATTCTGATTAAAATTACTGGCAGTACTTTTTGTGCATCAAAGGAAAAACAGCTCCAGGAACTGACATCCTGTTAAATGTGGAAGAGCTATTATGGGCTAGCGGTTCAATATGGTGGGTTTTGAAAACTTCCCAACGAAACCCCTAAGCTTTTCTGGGCAGTAATGCTGAAGTGTGTAACCAAAGGCGGCCAGCAGTGCGCCCGTATTTGCTATTGAAATTTATGATAGTTTTAGCGCGTGCAAAGATTCAAAGAGCGGGTTTCAGATCATTACTGTTTTTAGGGCCCGATTCTTCCCATTTTACTTGTTAGAAACAAAATTAGATCCTAGGATGTTAAAACTGCTAGCTTTCTAAGCCTTTAAAAATATGTATGTGTCGTATATTTTTTCTCTGAGTACATCTTTTATTATGCACTGAAATAAATAGGTAAAATTAGGCAAGTTTTGATAGAGCCATCAAGTTGCAGCTGAGAAGTCTAGCGTTTTCTTTCCTGTTACAACCTGTTTTCAAAAGATAACTTGGTTGTGACTCTTCATTTTAATTATATAGCAGGTGCCTTGTCTTAGCTAGGAAAATTGTTAATGTAATTAATTAAAAACCAAAACATAGGTATGAATTAAATGATTTTCTGTTTCCAATCTCTTGATAGTTGCAGCTATTATTTGCATATATGCTAAGGAGGACGAGCTTGGTCCTACAAAGTCTCTTTACAGTGATAATCCTTTCCGGTACAAGTTGTCCCATCGAGCAAAGTTGATCAGATATTTACAGGATTCCCATTTATCTATGTATAAAAACTGAGGAAAGCTCAGACATCCATAATTATTATAAACACTGGCGTTTTTCATGAAGCAATCTCAAAGTGCTTTAGACACGGTATTGGCTTTAATGCCGCCCTGAATATTCTTGTTAGAGCTTTATAGATACAGACTTGTAGGTGTAGAAGACTTAATCCTGGAACGCACTGTTTAATAGCGCTTGAAGATGAAAACCTTTGAAAACCCGTCAGCATTGGTGTGAAGGGTGCAATTCTACCAAGCCTTACTCATGCAAATCATCTTTATCCTTGTGACTGATAACATTGACCTAGCTTGTCAATTAGCTATTAAGTGACTAATGGTTTGCAGTGATTTGCCCGAGGTTGCACTTGAAAAGCTGTGGCAGAGGCTGATGTAGGACTTCCATCTTTTCCATACTACCAAAGAGAAGTGTAGGATAATGTTTTAGATGAGGGTATGGTACGTCACCTGGTAGCCTGTCCATGTATCATCACAAAAGTAGTTAATTTTACAGTGTCACTGGATGAGAGACGTGTACTTTGACAATAGGAGGTAGGTACCTGTCTTTATTTGAATGCTTCAACAGAAGTCTGCATATTTTCTATACTGGAATGCCCTATATTTGTTCTTAGGAAAAGAACAGAACATATATATCACCAGATATTCTCCTTCGTTAATTATCTTTGGCTTCTGTAGCAGCTTAATTTTTCTTGGCCTATCAATAGGCCTGCTCCAAGAAGTACAACATAAAGGGTTTTATCTGTGTTATTGATTGGCTAGAAAGTGATGTGTGTGGGACTCTGTTGGAGCTTCTCTAGTGGCTATTTATTTAAATTGGGGAAAAAAATCAGTATTACTTGAAAAAAAAAAAACCACACGACACAGAACTTTCATTTAACATTACAAAAGAGGGCATTGCTTAATCCCTGAAGTAGGAAATTGCTTTTCTTCATGATCCATTGCTTTCATACTGTTTCTGGCTGCTGGTGCTGAGGGAAAGAAAAACTACGTTCTCACTCTGTTTTCACTGTATCTATTTTCTTATCCTCTACAAAAACTTGGCTGCTAATTTGTTGTTGAAGTAAATAAAGGGAGCTTGGCTATGAAAAGATCTTTTTTTTTGTCTCAAATGGGCATTTGCGAATACGGAAGCAAAGCAAAACTTTATGTGGGAAACTGAAAAAAAAGGAAATTAAGGATTTGAAATAGTATATCAAAGCTGAAGTATATGAGATATTGCTGTTCTTTGAGATGCCGCTATGGGTTTATACTTAAATTCAGCAGCGTGTTCCCAGAAGATGAACGTTACTAAGGAGTGGTTTTTCTTGTGTTCTGATGTTGTACGTATAGAGAGGGAAAGAAAATGACAATTCCAAGCAAAAGGCATAGCTGGCTGAAAATGATGGTATCTTGTTTCACCTTGCTTAAAACTCATTCTTTTTTGTTAAATGCACCTATTGTTTAATGCCTCTAATATGTACAAATACAAAAATACAGCTCAGGGCTGGAAAACACTAATGGACTGTAACTAAGGAATGATTATTTAACTCCAGAAGTTACAATATTTAGTTAATGATTCCCTGACACTGTCAGGACAGGTCGCAGAATGCATTTTAAAGTAATTATAAGTTAGCAGCCGTGGTTTATATTTTTCCCCTAGCAACAGCAGTAGAAGTTGCATTTTTCTCTTTTCCTATCAGTGGTGACTCCTGATTGCTTTTTATTTTTTTTTTAATCCATTTAGTCTTGCAAATCATAATCAAAGGTTATGCTAGCAAAACAGCAATCTGAAAATAACTGTGATAGTGAGTTTTTGATACTAGTATGTAAGAGAAGAGATACGTGTAGGTTTTATTTTGAGTTTTGGCTTGTGCTAGCTATATGAGGAAAATAGCAAGACCACACCATATGCCCAATAAAAGCTTCATTAGAAAGGTATTAGCAGATTAATCCAACTTACTCTGTGGTTTATTTTATTTAGAATGTAATAAGGTAAGTTCATTAGTTTGCAGACTTAATGTTTTCT
This sequence comes from Alca torda, assembly GCA_008658365.1. Lineage (NCBI taxonomy): Eukaryota > Metazoa > Chordata > Aves > Charadriiformes > Alcidae > Alca > Alca torda. The sequence goes on from CM018078.1 coordinate 10,026,748, forward strand.
ACTGTACCTCAAAGCAACCAGTAACAATTCCACTGAGATTCTGCAGATCTCACTAACACCTGTCAAGATAAACACATGGCTCTCTAGGGGAATCATCTTGGCAACGTAACTGAGGAAATCTGGAAAAAAACCTAAGTCTTTCACACACAAAAGAGTGTTACACAGTATAAACTTGATTAATGATTTTTCACATGCCTCTGAGGTCATATATCTCTTTAAAGTGGAAAAAAAAAGTCAAATCAATCTCTGAAGAACAAATATTTTGGAATGTACAACACTGCATTTGAAATATATTTTAAAGAACTTGAAGAATAATTACGCAATTTGAATTGAGCCTCAGAAAGGCTGTCTGAGACCAGCAATTGAGTCTCCATCCCCCTAGGGCTAATATATTAGATTACAAGGATTATTGTAGTGGTAGTATTTGTGCCACTACATTTAAGATTATGTCAGCATTTCCATTTTAAACCTGTATGTTTAGAGGTTCATAACTCAGCTACAGAAAATTTGCTTGGCATTACAAACAAATATGGTTTCTGCACAATGGTGACTTTTTTTGTGGGGCGGGGAGGGGAAGAAAGAAGCAGCTTAAAGCTAGATAATTATTTGGACGTTCTAAAGTTATGAATGCCAAAAGTTAATCATAGAATCATAGAATTGTTAGGGTTGGAAGGGACCTTAAAGTTCACCTAGTTCCAACCCCCCTGCCGTGGGCAGGGACACCTCCCACTAGATCAGGTTGCTCAGAGCCCCATCCAGCCTGGCCTTAAAAACTTCCAGGGATGGGTCTTCCACCACCTCTCTGGGCAACCTGTTCCAGTGTCTCACCACCCTCATGGTGAAGAACTTCTTCCTAACGTCCAGTCTGAATCGTCCCATCTCTAGTTTTAATCCATTCCCTCTAGTCCTACCATTACCTGACATCCTAAAAAGTCCCTCACCAGCTTTCTTGTAGGCCCCCTTAAGATACTGGTAGGCCTCTATAAGGTCTCCTCAGAGCCTTCTTTTCTCCAGACTGAACAACCCCAACTCTCTCAGTCTGTCCTCATAGGAGAGGAGCTCCAGCCCTCTGATCATCCTCATGGCCCTTCTCTGGACACGTTCCAGCACATCTATATCTCTCTTGTAGTAGGGGCTCCAGAATTGGACGCAGTACTCCAGGTGGGGTCTCACGAGAGTGGAGTAGAGGGGGAGAATCACCTCCCTCGACCTGCTGGCCACGCTTCTCCTGATGCGGCCCAGGAAACGATTGGCTTTCTGCTGTCATCTATCTGTAAGATGCCAATGCTGTCATCTTACAACTCTGCTCTTAAAATCCAGTTAATTCTGCAGATGATTTGTAACACTGCTGCTGTGTGGAGTCTAAAGCAATGTAGCAGACCTAGAAGAGTGGACGGAATGGTAGCAGGGTGCACCTTACCCCTTCCTTTGCCAATAATGTTACAGGACTAATGCGTTCAGAGAAGGCCGGAGGTGGAACTCCACTGTACATCCTCTTCTCCACCAAGGCCAGGAAGGAGGAGGTGGGGTGATGATCATAAATCATGATGGGTAATATCTTAGAAATCCTGTCAGGAAAACCTGCTTAAAAATGCACTCCTGACTATTACTAACTTTAGGCACACCACGAACATCATTTAGGGCTCTCCCGTTTACCGTGGGCTTCCCACCAAAAAAAAAAAAAGGCGATCAATTTTGCCTTGCAGTCTTTAAACTTAGTTTCCCCATTTTAGGGCCGTTGCGCTTTGACTTAGTGTGAGCTTGGCCTTGACATGGCATCTAATATCTCAGGTGTTACGTATGGTAAATAACAAGAGCTGTAAACAATCCAATACACACACTTTTCCTATTTCCGGAGGCCTTTTAAAAACAAACGGGCTTTGCATGTACTCTGTATGCTTGTATACTGGATACAAAAGAGCACAACGCTAGGTTCTGTTATTGGCATCTGTCACTGATCTCATCAAACTTCTTGATGACTAATTTGCAACCTATTTTTGTGGTTCTCTTTTTTTTTCTTTTTTTTTTTTTTTTTTGTCTGTAGCTGGAGCATTTGCCGAGGAGTTCAAATTAGCAGCGTTTAAGCTGTAGTCAGGGATCTCTCTTTTCTGCGGCAATGCAGTGCCAATTCCTGCGGCAGCTCCGGTAGGAATCAGAGAGACTTTTGCAGGTTCTGCAGTCTAATTGCCCATAGAATTAACTGCTCATGCAGTAGTCCAGAGAGAACATGAGTACAGCCTGCCCTGCTTGATACGGGACTACAAATCTCTTAAATACCTCCATGTATATATATGTGGATTTGGCCTTAATTCCTGTGGCTTTATATTGGAATGAAAAGGGGAACCTAGCCAAAGTGTTAGCACCCTTTGTGCAAAGTTAGACCAAAAAAAAAAAAAAAAAAAAAAAGAAATTAAATGGCATTGCAGCACTGGCAGCCAGCAAAAGACAACTCCCAGTGGAGTATGAGCCTTCCTCCTCAAGGCAGGTCAAACCAGGGCTAACGCGAGTAACGGTAGATGGACTTGGCAAAGTGCCCTAAGGACTGACGGACCAACCAGGGCTATTTCAGACCAAGAGGGAGCTTCCTTTCAGAGTCAAAATTCCCCATTAGAAAATGTTCTCCTACCAGCCCCTTCTATTCTAAATCGAAGGGACCTGGCTTATGTGCACGGTTTCAATAAAATGAAACAAAATAAAAATCAGTCTCCTTTTGACACCAAGGAATAGAGAGAAAGAGATTATTTCTGTCTTTATATACACAGAGTCAAGAAACATTCGTTATGAAGATTTAAGTCTGTTTGGATGGACAGATTTATGGACAGAAAGACTTATTAACTGTACTGGGATTTATTTTGAACTATACATATGGAGAGAACAGCTGCACTACAGAGAAAGCAGCCTAAGTATTTCCATTGTAAACTCCCTTCTTTTTACATGATCACCAAAAAATTTAATTTCTCTGTATTTCGTGACTGCACAAATACTCCATCCATCTCTCCTAGAATTATATTTTTTAGCTTTCAGCTCTCCGAGTAGTTCACATGATAAAGTTTTTTGGCTTCCTTCCTAAAGTAAAGGGTGTCTGCCCTAAGTTACGTAGGGTTAGGACACATACATGGATGACAGGCCTTGGTTCAGTATCTTGTAATTCATTGGCTTTTGAAAGAAAGAAACATTCTCTGCTGCTTAAAGGAGGGAAAGGAACACCTCCAATGTCATCAGATACTGAAATGTCTGAAAATCAGACATTTTTAGTATTGGGACATCCTGTGTATAGGTCCTTAAATTCATCAGAGTTTATAGTGGTAAGTGGAAATGTCAGCTGGAATGTTTTCTTCTCTGAGCTGTTGTCTGTAGGACAGATAACCACAAATTCTGACCTCCTTAATTGTAATCACAAAACGTTCACCTATTTTCAAATGAAGTGATACTCCATTTTCTCCACTAGAACAGCTGTAATAGAAAAACATAGGAAGTGCGTTAAAGTGTTCCTTGAACAGTATTCCCAGTACTACAGGTACGCATTTGCGGAGGTTTTTTTTTTCCTACCTGAGCTTTCGGAACAGCACTTGGGCTTCAGGAGTTTAAGAGTGAATGTTGCAACATGAAGTGCAGGATTTTACCTCAGGAGAAAAGAGGTGGCCAGAGAAGTCTGGTCGTGTAAAGGCAGCACTTAACCTAAAGGAGCTCTGAATTTACCTGACGACTTCTGCTAGCCTAAGGCATAGTCTGTACTTAAGTCTTGCTGGTGTCGACAAAGTTGTTCATTTTAACTGATACAGCGGTATTGACAGGAACCAAGGTGTAGACAGATATGGGTGGACCAGCAAGAAGTATCTGATTTTATCCGAGAACGTAATGCAAATTATACTTGTGGAAGTGCTTTTTTTTTGTTTGTATAAATCTTCTTTCGCATCACTTGGTGTTTATAGGGTAATGGCATTAGAAGAAGCCAGGCAAACGTGTTTTTACAATTATAAGGATATTCTTGCTCACAGACTTAGGAACCTACTGGTATTAACAGGGTCCGCTTGGTGGAAATAACTTGATTAAAAGTCACATTTCCTACCAATGTGACCTGCACAGGGCAAGTGTTAAATGGGGTTAAAAACCCCATTAAATTAGCTTCACTGAGCTAAGCTTCCAAAATACTGACAACTACCATGTGAACACTGTAGTTTATTTTCACACTTTGCCATGCCTGCAATACGGCATTTACTTGCTGGCGCAAACTTGTTTATTGCCTTCTTTTGTACCACTTCTTCCTTCTTTGAGTGAACCTTCACAGATTGATACCGCAACGCTGGCTGTGTTGGGAGTAGATGATTCTGTGCCCTTGGGGATTAAAACCAGATTATTTCAACTTCAGTTAGTCCTCAACTAACAAAGATTCATGTTCACTCTTATGTCAGCAGGGGGTAAAAAAGAAAGTATTTTAAATAAGAAATGCTGCTTACTATTGGTTTTCATAATGTTTACTTGCAGATGCTTTTAACTTTTACTTTTCATTAAAAAACCTAACTCTGAGCACTAAGACACCCAATTAAGCTTTTTAAATAAAACATGAAAAGACTAGAAGTATCTTACTACCAAGATTTGCTTCAAATTGGAAAGAAGTGCTTGCTGTTACCACAAAAAACTGAGCAAGAGAGGCTTTTACTTCCTGGAATTTCCTTCTTTTGCCTTCCTGTCCCCACCTGCCTTTTATTTGCTTTCATACATGCTTCTTTCTTCAACTTCTTTTTTTCCCGTCCTGTCATCCTTTCAATGTTCAATCTTTTTAGGATATTTTCCACAAATTACTTCTCCCCATTTCTCTCCAGTGCTCCGCATTAGATGACCTTTCTCCTCCCTGAAACTTGGGATAGTCCCTTTCTTGTTTCTCTCCGTGGTTCAGAGTGCTGAGCCAGGAAAATGGCAAATGTTATTAAAATTAGAGCTAGTACATAGAAGGTGCTGAGCACATTGCCAGATCCAGAAAGGGATGCCTGCTTAGGTGTCCGTCTCCCCATTCACATTTTAACCGGCTACTTAAATAAGCGTTAGACGCCTGAAGAGCTTTGTGGAGATTGGCCTTTGTGTCCGCAGCTCTTGGTTTGGATATGCAGCAGCAAAATAATCCGTTAATTTAACAGTCCCTACGTAGTGTTTAACACCATAATGTAGCACCTAAAAATGACCCATTATAATTTATCTGATGAAAAAACTTCTCTAAGTAGTCTCCAAACACAGATTTAAACTAGAAATTTTAGTGGCAGTTATATGTGTGCACTGCATAAATAGTACACATTTAATAATGCCAAGCTCTTAAACACCCTTTTTACCTTCAGTAAAATATTAAATGAAGTACCTTTGAAGTACCTAAACATTTTATTCATTTGTCCTTGGTATTTAAGCACTTTAGGCCTCCTTGACACAGGAGATGGCAGATAGAGTAAGAACTTAAGTGCTCATACTACAAACATATCCAACAAGACAGAAAAGAACGCTTACACAAAGTCCTACTGAATGCACACCAAAGTGTATCTTCAACCAAAGTTGAAGAAACTATGCTCAAGCTGGACGGGATCTGCGGAAAGCCTCTGCTGCAAGGTTACACCTAACGGGAACCCGGCAAGGGCAGCCAGCCACACTTTCCTGGATGCCAACAGGGAAACTCCCACTAAAAGGTAGGAGAATACAGCTCTTGATGGAGGCCTTAAAACAGCCGAGCAGAAGTTTGCCTAGACAGGACTTGCCAACTGAAATTGTATCTGAACAACTGCGTTGCCAACTGTATCGTTACACGGTTGGCAATACCGGCTTCCTGTTTCGGAGAAGTGATAACAATTTTAAGTTACTCGTCTGTAGGATGTCTAGAATCATTAAGAACAGACAGTTAACTGCTGCATGTTTCTAAAACGGCAGCAACATGTGAACAGTTTACTGAAAAACTGGTTCCAGTGACTGACTGAAATATTTTGTTTCCTGAGTCAGATTGATAGAAAACCTAGTGGTATTTCTGGATAAAATTTCTAACATGTATTACTTGCAGGAAATATACATCAAGGGCTGAATTCTAGGAAAGCTGGCGAATCCAGGCTGACGTTTCTTTTAAGATTTCTTTCATTTTCCCTTCTTTCCTTAACTCTGAAACTTAGAGCATTTATTGTATTTTCTTTTGTAAGAGGTGACAGTGCATGGCAGTTGCAAGCCGATAGTTTGGAAAATTGGGGTTTCTTACTTCTTTTACACTAAGGCTTCTCCACACAGGTTGGAAAAGCCACTAACTTCCTTATAAAGCTGCCTTTCCCTGTGGGAAGCCGGGGGCGGTAGAGAACAACCCCTGCTCCGGAGGACCGCGGCGCTGGGCTGGCGGGGACCCGCCGGGGAAGCCCCCCCGCACCGCCGCCGCCTCTCTCGCTCTTGCGGGGGCTTCCTCCAGCGCCTGCGTGCGCTTCCCCGGAGAGCAGAAAGGGCTTGGGCGCTAAGCCTGTGGGGTTTTTTGGTGGTTTTTTTTTTTTTTTTTCCCCTTGAGTGTTTTCATCCCTGCGTTAAGGCCTTTTTCCAGTTTCCCTCGGCCTCTTTGCAAAACTTGGGGTGCGCGGCGGGGCTGCCTTGCGGTGTAGCCGGGCGGGGAGGGCTGTGAAACGCACCGCCCCCGGGGCAAGGCAGGGGGTGCCGCTTCCTCGCCTCGCCTCTGGGGGGTTTCGTGCTCTTATCGCCGCCGTGTGCGGTCCCCGGCACAACCCCGCGACGAAGGGCTTTTCTCCTCGCCGGGGGCAGCAATCCGCCCTGGGCTGAGCAGAGCCGGGGCGAAACGCCTTTCTCTTTCCTAAACCTACGCAGCTGAGGAAGGGTTGTGACTTCCCTTCGCGTCCGTGCGAATTAGGGAGCGCCTCAGCAAATGGCAGCGGCTTGCGTTTAAATTACAGGCGAAACGGATAAAAAAGCATTCTCACGCCCACTTGCTCGCCCTCTCCCTTTCACGCATCCGCACCCACGATCTCATGCTGCTGAAGGCATGGCACAAGATCCTCGGCAGGCTGGAAACGGGGGAGGGAGGGAGGGAGGGAGGGAGGGAGCGGGCGGCTCCACGCACCCTGCTGCGCCCAGGTGCGGTACTGCAGGGGCCGCGCCTCCCGCCGACGGCTCCGAGCGAGCGGGGGGGGGGGCTCAGGACGCGCCGAGGGGGGAAGTGTTTTCCCTTTGAATGCAGACCTTCGCTTTTAAATGTGACATCTCCCACCCTCGGCTGCCGGGGGAGCGGGTGTGGGGCGGGGGGGGGGGGGGGGAAGCTGGGGCGTAGAGCATCCCTTCCCGCTGTTTTCGGGGCAGGCGAGGGGCGAGCGCCGCGGCGGGGCTCCGCACCCGGGGGGGGGCGATGCGGGCGCTGCCGGCGCCGCCCTGCAGCTGGGGTTGGGCGCTCAGCCCTGAAATGGTTTTTTTTCAGCCCAGTTTGCGGCCGTGTCTGCGGTGGGCAGCCGAGGTGCGGTACTTGAGTAGTGCCGGGAAAAAACAAAAACAAAAAACAAAAAAAAAAAAACCAAACACCCGGTAACTCTTTGTTTGGCGCCGTGAGTGTAATTACCAGATAATCAAAGCCGCAAAGCCGATGCTCGAATAGACAGAGGGAAACATCTGATGGGCGAAGTTTAGGCCAATTGAAAGACCCGAAATCGTTCTTTTTTAAGCTGGAAAGTGGGTTTTCAAGACACTGCCACATCTGAACTGTGAGAGGAGGGGAAACGCTCCCGCCGTGCTGCTGACTCCGCGGCGCGGATGGGTGGCGGGTGGGGAAGAGCGGGGGGTGTGTGTGTGTGCGTGTCCTCCGCACCGCCCGAGCCATGTTCTGGCAGTGCGCGGCTCCCGAAAGGCAGAGGAGAGGCAGCGCGACTGTGTGGGAGCTGAACTCAGCCTCCCTCTTTAACATAGGCTCGTCCTCTGCATTGCATCCAAGCTTCAGCGATTTGCTGTTTGGAGACTGCAGATTTGCATAGCCCTGCTCTTCGCAAGCATGGTTATTTTTTTTATTTTTTAATTTTTTTTTCCCTTCTTCTTCCCAGCTTCTTTCATAAGGGTGCACTATTCTCCCTGAAACCATCCTCGGGTATTACTGTCAATAGTCGGACCATTGAGATTGCCGGAGCAGCCTGATTATTGTCTGGCGGCGTGTGTGTGTGCGAGTGTGAGTGTGTGTGTGTGTGTGTGCGCCGGGAGAGAGATCGCTCGGTGAGGGCTCACCAGTTTGGAGATGAATGGAGGGAAGAGCAGCAGTTTGATTTTTCTCTGCTTTCCCAGCGCTGGCTGATGGAGTGGCATCCCCTTTTGTCTTTCTTAGCAGAAATGTGGCATGATTGGCTGCACTGTGGATTACTGAGGATGGGGGAATGCTTGGCACTCTCGTAGCCCTTGCAACTGTGGAGTATTGTTAATGAGCACCAGCCCCGGGAAAGCTGAAACTAGCGATTGTTTGAGCGCGGGGCTTTTCCCCTCTTCCACCTCTTTGCCAAGGCTCTGAACTGCCTGGATTCTCCGCCTCTGACTATGTCTCGGATTGTTTTGGGTAGAAGAAGACCTGGAGAAAAGGATGCTGATAAGCTTTCCCAAAGGGAAGAGATGGCTCGCCTGGTGCGGTGAGCTGCAGCCAGCGCCGTGTGCGTGTGTGCGAGCGCTCCTCTCCCCAAACTTTGCCTCCTTCGCTGCGGCCGCTGCTCCTCCCGAGGACGCCGCGGGCCGGCTCGCCGTGCACCGGAGGATGGGGGGGTTCCTGAGGGGCAGCCCGGAGCCGGGACCCGCCAGCAGCGGCAGCAGCAGCGCCGGGGGCCGCTTGGCCCTGCTCTGGATAGTCCCGCTCACTCTCAGCGGCCTCCTTGGGGTGGCGTGGGGCGCCTCCAGTTTGGGCGCTCACCACATTCACCATTTCCATGGCAGCAGCAAACATCATTCAGTGCCTATCGCGATCTACAGGTCACCGGCTTCCTTGCGAGGCGGACACGGTGGGTTTGGACGCCGCTCGGTACCCTGCATGGCGGGGTGTGCGCTGCGCCGCGCCGCCCCGCAGAGGTCAGGCGCGGGCTGCCGGGACCCCGCGGTCGGTGGGAGGAAGAGGAGCGCGGGGGGGAGGCGGCGGAAGAGCTGCGGGGCCGGTCCCACCGGCAGCCCCCTCGGCCGGGGTGCGGGCCCATCCCGCCGCTCTCGGGACACCCCCTCCCCCCCTTCAGCCGGGCGGGGGCGGGCGGAGGACGCTGCCGGGAGCCGCCGGGCATCCCCTGGGACCGGCGGGGTCGGTGGGCGGCGGAGGGGAAGCTCTCCCGCGCCCCTCCGCTCGGCAGACGGAGCCGGCTGGAAAACGCAGCCCGGAGGCGCCTCCGGAGCCGTGGCCCCCGGGGTGGGAGCGCCCCGGCAGAGGTTTCCCTCGCCCCCTCCCCGGCATCCCCCCCCCACCCCCCAGCTTGGGGACACATAGACAGCGGGGCAAAGCCGTCCCCGCGGCGGATGTCGGTGGTCCCGAGGCGCGGCGAGAGGCAGGGCAAGGCGCCGAGGGACCCCGGCGAGGGGCGGGGAGGGAGCCTGGGTGTTGCTTAAATCGCTGGTGAGCATCACGCTCCTTCCGATTCATTACCTTGGTCGAAAGTCGATGAACTAAAGCAAAGGTCAGCTAATTATACAGGGGATCGGGGAAGAAGTGAGCGTTCAGGCGCTGAGAAGGGGAAATAATGCCCGCCGTAGCGGTCAGGAAAGGGACGGAGATAAAATTCTTTTCAGGTGCAAATACATTTTGCTTAAGAATTACGGTGCTCCGGTACTTAGTTTCTGAAGTGACAGGCAGGTGCTTCAGTGCCCTTTAAACAGCCCTGTTGCAGTTTTTCCTCTTTCTTTTTGCATGCATACTTAACGTGGACCTGTACATAAACACATGCAAAATAGATGTGCATACGTTCAGCCTTACCAAAAGCTGTAAAAGAAAGCGAAACACCAGACTGCGTTTTAAGGATTTAAAGCCTCCCTTTGTCTCCGGGGGAGGAAAAAAAGATAAAGAAAAACCCTTGTTGGCTTCTGATTAGATTATACAGCTTCATTCTTCTTCATTTTCTCATCTTGCCTTGCTTCATTTGCACGATCATGCGATGTCATTTACAAGCTCTGCAAAGTAAAAAACAGATCTTGTACTTAACCTTTGCATCTCTGCTCAAGATGACCTAGTTGCAGGCACGGGGTAGTTAGGATTTATTGGATTTTTTTTTTCAGGGATTGCTAATGCTAGCGTTAGTGGATACAATAGTATTGTTTACCTGAAAATGCCCACTGTGTGCTAAATACCTTTTAATACTCAACTGCTGGAAAAGGCAAAGTGCACAAGTGCACAGAAATGGCTTTTCTTAAGCGTTTTATAAATTAAAAAAAGAAAAAAAAAGAGAAAAGTTAGATGTCTGGTCTAATTCCAAAAAAAAAGAAGAGATTGAGTAATTCAGGCCGCCACTCTCCTCCCTAGTGCACTGAGGCAGTGCAAGATTGAGAATGCTGCGTGTTCTGTACTGTATGTGCTTCAAGGGGAAAATTGGAGATGTATGTATGTGCGCATACGTGTATATGCTTATTGTTCTTTCAGTTTCTGTCCATATGGGAATATCATTTAGGGGTTTGCTATTAGTTTGAGGGAAGGCTAAAAGAATGAGGGGAAAAGAAATGTGGTTGTAGACGTACCAGCTACAGTTCTTTAGAATGCATTTTAAAATCACACACCTTTTGCCAATTTTAAAAAACGTTACCTTGGACCCAATCAAAGGGTGATGGTGTAAAAAGGCAGCTTTCTCAGGAGAAATGAGTCTTGTTAAAGAAAATGAAAGATGAAGTGGTGGAGCTGCCACTTAAGGACTTCATGGGGAAGCCCAGGAGCTTCTCCAGAAGTTAAGTAGCTGATTTTACAAAATGAAGGATGTTACATGTCATAAGAAGACATTTCAGAGTGTTTACTTGATAACTCTAAACATCTTTGCTTTTCTGTGTTTGTCAGAAATTCCACTATCTGACAGTGTTTTGAAGCATCTAATTCCTTTCATTATTAATTCTTCAGAGAGGTGTTCCCGTTTGCTTCTGTAAGCCTGACAGAAGCATTTCTCTTTCTGGCTGAGCAGGGTTGGACACAGCTCCTGTGGGGCCCCTCACTGCGTTTCTAAGCATCAGTGAGAGGGATGGGGTGGGGGGCAGGGGGTGCTTGGTCCTTACCCTGGTGTCAGAGCACCCTTCTCCAGCATCCCAGCCCCTGCAGGCTTATCCAGGTGGGAGTGAGAACTGGATTCTCAGGCTTGTATCCGTCAGCATTAGCTCTATCTGGTTTTGCAGTTACTCTGTTCTAGTCTAATAGGGTAGTACGTAACCGTTGCAGTCTTTATGGTGACCTCATATCTGTTTTTTTGTTACTTTGTCAGCTTTTCATAGCATCGTACCTGTTAAAAGTCGAAAAGAGCTTTTAGGGTAGGTCGATTAGTCGATCCCCGATGAAAGCATTGCTCTCTAATATTGTGAATCAGAAGTGTCAAAGGAAGGAGAAACGATTACTTTGCCCAGGCATTCAATAAATGCCACCGCAGTTCTCAGACGTCCACGGCGTCCTCCTCTCCCCCTGGCACTGGCTAGCCCTGCCACCCCCATCCTCCCAGCAAATGCTTTCGTTTTTTTATTCTATCAGTTTTCCTTGAGCCAACCCAATTCCAGCTAATAGTAGCAGCAAAGCCAGAAGCCCAGCATGGTTGGATGTTTTCCACTTCTTCTGAAAAATCAAACCACAATCTTGCTGCTGACACTCTCGTCAGGAAATTTTGCTGGGATTTTGCTTAGTAGTATGATCTCATGTGGTTTCAGTGAACAGTATTGTGCCTCCCAGAGACACAAACAGAATTCCAGCCAAGCAATGTTGTCCACCCTATTGAACAAAAAGTAGTTCAGCACATAGGTTTTTTTTAATATACTAAAAGTTAAAATTAAACATCTTTCAAGCTTGACCAAATGATCTTTCGACTGTGCTTTCTGACTCTCATTGAACTTCGGGAGGTGAAAGATGGCTGAAAGAATTGAAAGTTTAACCACAGGAAGGAATAAGGAAATAATTCTCTGGATCATGACAACAGCAAGGGAAAGAGAAGTACAGAGAATGTTCAGAGAAGCACATCTAACGTTCACAAATGCAAGTCCTAGGCTGCTCAGCGCCGGCCAGTGGTCTCTGCAGCATGTGGGTTATTTGATGATTTATGTTCGTATCTCCTTGCTCCATTTAAGAAGGCGGCTGTTGCTTTTGTTATAGCAGTATCTCCCATGCAGTCTTTTTTTGGGAGTAGATAGAGTAGCTCATACTGCAGTGCCTCCAGATTACAAAAACATGGTCTGCCCATGGCAAAGCCCACATAAAAAGAAAGCAATTGCAACTTTCTCAGTAACTTTAAATGAAGACAGTTTCTTTATGAATCGGGGAACACGATGGATCATGTCTGAAGTGAAAATTGCGTGTTGCATAAGTGAAAAGTTAAAAGTGTAGCCATATGGATGGCTGTCACCATCCTCATTCACCCCTTCCTTCCTGCACACACCTCTTTGGTGCCTACTGGGGGCACTTTTATTGCCCCCCCCCCCCCCCCCCCCCAATTTCTCGTTCACTTACCAAATGACATGTAAAGTATGACTGTTTCTTTCTTCTAGCTATTTCTTCTTTCTGTGCTCTCGGGATCTTGTTCAGGCTGTTTACTGATAAATATAAGTTGATTCTGCGTTTTTTTATGTCTGCTGGAGTAGGAGCCAGGAGGTGACTAATGAAATCTGAATGTTGGTATGTGCGTGTGCTTGGAAAGAAAAGGTAAAAATGGGGCTGGAACGGGATCGATGTGCTCACAGGCAGAACAGAAGGAGCTGAGCAGTATGTGTAGGGGGTGTGCATTTAAGGACCTGGGTTAGCATGGTGCCAGAAGGGGATTTGTCTTGATGAGACTTATGACCAAGATGTAGGCTAATGGTTTAGGAGGAGCAGAGGCAGCATGAAGTAGAGGGAATAGGGTACTGGGGGCAGTTATTAAGAAAGTGGTAGTTTGGGGTGGCGAAGTGCTAGGGACCTTTGTGGTGGAACCGTAGAGGGATTTAAGAGTTTGAGCAAAGCGAGTGAAAAAGTGCTTCAACAGCAAAGCTTCTGAGCATGAAGAAGAGTTTGTGGAAAACGAGGGCTTTGAGGAAGAAAAGTTGACATATTTTGGAGGTGAGAGCTGAGGTTGAGCACCGGGATAGTGTGTTACCACAGCACTTTCCCTCCGCCAGTCTTTTCTATCCAGAACATGACGTGGCAGCAGGGACATGCATGCTGATCTCCCACTTCTAAGCTGGGCCAGCTTCCTCCAGTCTCTGTTTCGCCATCGTTGCTGAAGTTCAAGTGTGCTGGACTCATCCACATGATGTCCATTTAGAGAGACTTCTGCCCATTTAGGGAGTTAGAGAGACTTCTGTAGCAGAATCACCAGCTCGCCGTTACTGGAGAGCCGGGCTGAGGGCTGGAGCAGGCAGCCCTTGTTCAGTGAAGATGCCCGTTGAACTCCACGGGGGCCTTCACTAAGTCAGAAGAGCGGGGCCAGAACTGGCAACGCTGCAGTAAAATCATTTATACCACCGTTGTGAAAAATGTGACCAAAACAACTTTGAAAGATGTGCTTATGATGTACAGATAGCAATTTAACTTCGTAAGAAATCTGCAAGGAAAGACTTATTAGTGTAGGTAAAAAAATAATTCTATGGCCTTTTACTTTTTTTTTCCCCCCATATACTGGAATTGCTATTTCTGCGTATAACAATAATAAACATTTCTAGGGGTTAGGGTAAACGAAATGGCATTTTTTTTTTTGTTAGAATGTGCTTATTATGTTGCAGAAAAGTATTATATTTTGATTAAAACATCAAATGTAAATGTTTCCAGATGTTCAAGCATTGTTACTCAGTGTGATATTGAAGGTAGAAGTGAAAAAGTCTCATCTTCGTGTTATAATTGCCTTTTTTTAGAGAGAGATCTTTTTTAATGTTTTTTGTTTTTAAACGTGTTTGTATATCACAATCTTCTTTTTTTTTATATCTCCTTTTCATTCACGGATTTTCAAATACTTACTAGTTCTTCTGCTCTGAGCACTTCTTACACATAACCGAGACATTTTCATGTTTGAAGACCGTAAAGCATAGCAGCTTTCTCCACGTCTTTAAATTATATAAATTTTATATCCCCTTTCAAAATTTCCAATATGCTCCATCAGTTGTTATCCCCATCCGCTGCCAAAGTATTACCATCAGTTGCAATAAAATGAATAACAAAGCAATTTCAGTCAGCGTAGTGGTTAATTGGCTGTGCAGTTAGATATGCATATCAGGAAGTGTGGTTTCTATATTATTATTTCTGTCAATATGGCTTGTCAAAGAGGCATACAGTCTTCAGCAGTACTGCGGACAGTCTGGAGCACTGTAATCAAAAGTGGAATGTTGCCCATGGATTTCTGATACGCATCTTTATACAAGCCCTACTGCCTTAGTACACGCACAGCTATTGATTGACTGGGGTGCCTTTACAAGAGCTAAATAAATAACAACACTCTGTTGTCACTTATCAGCAATACCGCTTTTGCCTCAGCCCGCGGTAACCATGTTTTTCTAGATTTAAAGCATGTTTTATTGTCTTTTAATCAAATGCCGTTTGAAATAAGTTATCAGAAGAAATTAATTTAGCATTCAATACAGTGTACTTCCCGCTGTTTCTAATTTTCAAAGATGGCTTTTTTCTGATAGCAAGGAGTTGACTTGGCTTTAAGGGAAATTTCTTTCTGTCTTTTCGTTTTAGTCCAGGGGAGAACTCTGTAGCCCAGCCTCTGATGTACAACTGCTGTGCCCAGTGTGAGTGAACACAACCAGTTCTACGGTCCAAATATTTTCTCAGCTTTCTCACACAGATGGCCATTACCATGGTTAACCATAGGATGATATGCTTCATTATTATATTTTCCATGGATCACATGGTGTAGTTCAGCGAAGTTAATCTTTTGTCGTCTTCTCCTTGGTCAAAGCTTGCAGTAGTTCTTAACCTTTCTGAGTAATCAAGATGACATTACTGACCTCTTCCTTGTCTTTCCCCAGTATCAGTTAATTTATCTTTTTCTTATTAGGTTTGATGTCCTCAGATCTGCCACAGTATCTGCAGCAATTTTTTTCTAAGCTAACAACTTCCTTTCTAGTTTGTAAATACAGTGTAGGCAGAACTGATAGATCTTGCTGTGATAATAAGTTGTCTTGTGAATGTAGCTGTGATTATAAGTAGAATGGAACAGTCTGATTTGATGGGAGTAAGTGTATTATAAATAACGATGCTGTTCTGTAAAGTTAAAAGTAACAAACATATAGAAGAGAAGCCACAAACTTACCATCATTTAGACATTTTTTTTTCTTTCCGAATAGCAAGATTGATGCCTGGGAGTAGGTTTCCCCCCTCTTTTTCATAACTTCATATACATTTGTGTGCAAGCATGTGCATGCACACACATACGTGTCACAGATGTTTCCTCATAATGGGAAAATGGTCCATAGTGTTAAGTTGACAAAGAGAGCATTTCTCTAAGACTTGAAAATGTTAAGAAGCATTCAGTGACAATATTCATTAACCACAGAAGTAATCAGTCAGAACAATATAATTAATTATTCCCTCCCCCCCTGGTTGACAGAAAAAATGAGCCAGTGAAATAACGTGGGAAAGAAGTAGTGCTGCTGGATGTCACTCCATCAAGCTGGGATAAGGTGGTGGGGAGGATTCCATGCTTAGACGCAGTCACCATCTCTGGCTCATGATTAGTGAATCACCACAGAAAGCTGTAGCAGTTGGTTGTGAATTTCTGTAAGCACTGAACTGGCCAAATCCATCAAAATAGCCCAGATTAAGAGTGTGACTGGCTCACGCGCTGTAGGTGGGGTAAGACTCAAAAAGCTTTACCATTTCTGGGGCTTGGTTGATAAGGAAAATGTACACATAAAATAGATGTGTGGTATTGATGATCCCCAATCTCAAAAGGCAAGAAATAGTTGAAGCTGAGGCAGGGTTTACCTGAAGGGGTGAGAAGTGTGCATAGTCTACATATTCCAACTGTAAACAGCACAATGAGGAGTCTTCCTTTTAAATACATAGATAGGTGTTTCCTGAAGAGCTTGCTGCTCAAGCGTGGAGTGACGGAGGGCTCAGCAAGAAAAGATTTGCTCAGATCATTCTGCTGTTCTGGGCCCTTAGCGGGGGATGCGCTCAGACACCTACTCAGAAATGACAGAAGTGTTAACTCTTTCTTTAGCTCTCTTTTACTGCAGCTGTATCTGCAAAGAAACGCCAACATGCTTGTAAAGCAAGTTGACCGCTTTCCAAACATGTTCTTTTATCCCTGCGTATCTGCGACTGAGTTAGGGCTTCTCTAATTTACTTCATTAATTCAGCTCATCTGCATTTGTAACATAAAGAGCAGAGAATGACTAGACTTCTTGGAGAAACTTCAAAAAACGCTGAGAAACTTCCTCTACCTTGATGAGAATCTTAATCCCCGTTTACATTGCTGACTTGCTGGAGTTGGTTGACTTTCTCAATGACGGCAACTCTAGAGCCCGGGGAAGTAGGTAGAAAGGAGATGGGGAAAAATCGCCATTGGCTTGGCTCCTCCTCACTGACCAGTGGAGATGAGATGTGAAGGAACTGAGGGCTAAAGAAGACACTGTTTCTGATCATTGGCCTGGGCCTGATTTGCTTTTATTGAGGTCAAGCACAAAATTTGCACTGCATGACCTGATCTGTTGTGCCTCTGTCAGATCTGATGTCCCTCATGCGTGTAGCACTTCTGGTGTGGTCTCCCTCCACCCAAAACAACGCTTTTTAAGCTGTGCATGAATGATTGCAAATAATAATGGAAATATATGTATTTTTGAAATAGGTTTGATGCAGTTAGTGGATGTGTTCACTGTGTTTCACGTGACAAGAATTATGAGGGAACTTTCATCAAAAATAATGAATTGCCATATTTATGGAAAACATATGAGCATGAATTGAATCATGCTGTTATTTTGGGTTTGGATATTCAGTGCCCACAGAGAGGGGTTTAGGAGTTGTGACAAAACAACAGATGTGAGATTAGCCCCTTTGGCTGTGTCTAAATGGATGCATCTTAAATCCTTGTGTCCCAGTTGGTCAGAACATGCTGTGGCTCCCATCCAAGCCCCATCCTCCCACCCATGGTCTTCTTGGGCTGGTTTGTGTTTGCAGTTTGCCCTGCTGTGGGTTTTAAATCTGCCTGGGGCATGCACCCCAACCCTGGCATTCAGAGCAGCTCTCAAATACCGCTGCTGATTCTAAAAAAACCCAGAAATGCTGCGAATGTCTGTCTTCCTAAGGAATCTGTTATATCAAGTGAAGTTAAATAAAACATTCTATGGGCAAGGGAAGGTGGGGGAGAAGTTTACCATTATTTTATTGCTTGGAAGTTTTTCCAAGTAATTTTTTATTGCTTGGAAGTTCTACTTAAATTGCGGGAGTATGACTGCTCATTTTATGCCCTGTCAATTAGAAGACTTTCAACTATTGTAGTTAGGAAACACGCAACATGCTTTCCGTAGAAATTGTTGGCTAGAATGTGTTATGTATGAGAGTATGTAGGCCAAACGCTCATTTCAACCGTGCTGGCTTCTAATAGAAAACCAGTCATTCACTAAGATTGAAGCCAGAACATTTTTTGTGATGGTAATTTTCAACTTTTGTAGAAATCCTCTCACATGAGCTCATAAAGTTTGCTTTTCATCACTCAGCACAATTTGACAGCTTTAGCTGTTGTCTGACATGAAGATAGTAAAATCTGCTGTATGGCATTTCGAGGGAGAAGCTGGTGAAGAAAGAATAGTAACAACATTATTTTGCAGCAACAACAACAAAACCAAACATCTTAAAGTGCGATGTTTGATTATCTTACTGTGCAAGACATTGCGAAACTGTAGTTAAGCGTGCAGGTAAGAGGAGTTGTTGGTCTGTCAAGAAGGACAGTGGCCTGCAAATATCGGAGTAAGACACTTAGATTTCAGTTTGTAGCTGGCAGTGATTTAATGAGTTGTATGATTATTTAAACAAAAATGCAATTTGTACGTAAGCGTACAGGAGCTTAGTTTCAAGGAGCCGGAGGTCAGCAAAGGTAAATAATTAAATGTGGAAAAATGTGATACATCTGCTAGATATCTATCAAGGCAGTTACTTTCAGTATGGCAGTTAATAACATTGATGTAAATTGCAAGTGACTCAACTGAAGACTCCTCAGATCCTATCTATTCATTGTACTTGTGGGATAACATTTGCCTGTCGGGGTCTTATGCCTTAGACTTTGGGAAGGTGGGTTTCAGTGCAATTTGTGTATCTCATACAGCTTTTGCCAACACTTGGACTAGGGACAAGTGCCACTGTTTTAGTACAAGGTCACTGCCGGAGGTGTGAGAAAGGCTCATCCTAAACTGGTCATAGCAAGTGTGGTATAAATAAATAAATATGTCAGGATTTTGTAAATATCTTCTGTTTGTTTCGAGTCATTTACTTGATCTCTGCTGGCTATTTGACAATCACTCTCCTCTTTTTTTTTTTTCCTTTTTCCAAATGTAATTATTTGAATTGAAAGAAAAACTAAGAAAAAAAATTATATGTAAACTAGGAGTAAATTTACACATGCATATAGTATGTGGTGGTACTTCTGTCTTTTGCAGGGTCAGTTAATTGCCAAAATGTAGTTTGGAAAAAAGGAAAATTGGGGGGAGAAAAAAAGCAGCCGTTATTGCTAAATGACGCTTAGCGTAGATCAGTTTAACGTTGCTAAAAAACCCGCTGTTTCTAAGTGTCATGTCGAAAAGTGGCACACAGACATTAACCCTTGGCCTGCGTAAGCACTGGTACCTCTGCGGCACCACAGCCCATCTCGGCAATGGGCTTGTCTGGAACGGTTATTCCCGTTTCACGGAGAGGAGCCGAGGCATGGTAAATCAGCTTCTCGTTTGTGTTCCCTCTTGAATGATTCAAAGAAATCATGCGGTGGTCAGATTGGCCATCTGAAAATTCCCTCTGTGTCTCTTGTGCACTTGCCCGTGACATACGAGACGTATCTGGGGCACGGCCAGAGTGTGTAACACTCAGTTGTCAATTGGCATAGCTCAAAGCGGATTCCATGCTGGTTCAGCGTATGCCATGCCTCAGTCATCCCTCCATAAGCAATTCATTGGGTAGTGCTTTTCCTGCAGCTGCATGTCCAACCAAAAACTAAGCGCGGCAGAGGTTAAGGATTATTGGGTTCAGCCTTTGCTTGTGCTTGTTAATGAAGAGCCATGTAGTTTATTTCAGGACTACGCAGCTTTACCTGTCTCAGTGTGACAAGCACCTCGCCAGAAGTCACGCTGCAGCCTGAAATGGGAAAAGGAATTAAACAGAGACTCGCTGAGTATTGCTGTTTCGTTCTGTCGTTCTGTGCTAATACTAAGACCCAGGGCCATTAAGACACTGTACTAGTTGCAGAACAAATACCATCCTTCCTTGGGTGTGTAGGGCATACTGTGGGATTAATAGAACTGATTTGTGGGAAAAAAAAGGGTGATGATGCAAAGAAATGGGGGAGGGGAAGAACAAGAGGAAAATGGGTCGAGCAGGCAGAGCTTACCGTTGTTTAAGAAAAAGAAAACTAGAAATATTTTCTGCCTGTGAAAATTTGTGATTTTTTTTTTTTTAAACAGAGAATATTTTCTAGTTTATTTGGATTATTTTTTATAGAGCTCTTACAATTATTTTAGATGCAGAAGAGGCATAAAATACTGATCTTTGTGTATGCCAGTACACCAAACTTAGAGCTCTCATGCCTTCCCAGATGAGACTTGCCTGTCTTTCGGTGTAAGTCAAATTTTTCCAAACTCCCTGTCAGGGCTTAAGTTTTGGGGGCCATATGGGGGACAGTTCCCTTAAATATTGTTCTCTGCTTGTCTTGTGATTCCAGTTGCTCGTGGTATCTGATGGCTATTAAGTGAGAAGGGCAGTCATAATGCATTGAATCTAGACTTGAACTGGTGGCTTCACATCATGTCATTTTATTTTACAGATACTGTTTGCCATTTAAATGTTCCCTCTCCATGTAATTGCTCTGGATGTTTGAATGTTGGCATCAGCAGGCGAGTTATTTTCTCTCTGTTCCATAAGTGAATGTGAATGGGGTGAGGATTTCGTTCAGTGAAGACACATCTAGCTTTGTTTGAAAGGATTAGTTGCTTTCATACGTTACTTTAGGACTGTTTGGGTAATTAGCAGTTCATCAGAATGATTTCACAGGCCATTATTTGTGAGAGTGACTGGGACAAGGCTTTCTAGTGTGCAGTGAGTCTGTGTGATTTACCATGTGTAATGCCAATAGATGTGAAGAGTCAACAGTCACAGGGGGAAGGTCAGCGTTAGCTTTCTTTCATAATTTCATGGCTTTTTTTTTTTTTTGAGTAATACATCATGTCGTGTGTCTTTTATCTTGGCGGATGTTATAATTTTTAATATGATTTGTTTGTATTATGGTGGCGTCTAGAAATTTCAGTCAGAGGTTGTGAGCCCATTGTGCTAAACAGATGGGTTGAATAGAAAAAGACAAGAAAGCTGAGGAAATAATCACTCTCTACTGCTGACAGTACTCTCCAGGGTAGGTTTCAAAATAGCTCAAGAGCTGTGTAAAATTAATAAGCTGTTCCTCATGTACTGAAATCCTCTTTCATATTGCATTGGCATGAGAGATCTCTGTAGAGAGGAGGGGCTGCAAATAAGATTTGCCAGAGGATGGGGTTGAAGATTGTGCCTCAAAGACCAGCTTTTACTTTGAGTCCAATGGATGAGTGCTCTTGAACAGTATGCATAAAAGCGGTCTGTATGGAATTAGATCACTACAAAGTCTCTGGGTCACTGGAATCGGCTTAGTCTCTCGGAGCAAGGTTTATTAGGCATAAAATTTGAATCAGTGTCCTTTCCTTTCTTTAGCATGTTTGTAATTTTCATCCCTGATAACAGAAAGACATGGGAAATCAGGGAGCATTACTCTTATCTAATAGAAACTTGATGAGATATTTTAGTAGCTTTTTGAGGTACAAGGTCAATTTGTATTCTCTTGTTGTCCCAAAACTCGTGGGATCGTTTACCCGGTGTGCAAACCAGTGACACACAGGGTCGAGGTATTAGCTATTTATTAGCGGTTCTGCGCAGAAATGGGTGCTAGGGGGTATTTCCACAAAGTTAGCACACCCGACATTGGAACAGTCATTCATTTATACATCGTAAATTAACGTAATTAGCATATTCATCATTTATCAACAATTTACTGGTGCTCCTAATTCCTTATCCTGAAGCTGATTGGTGTGAAATGTCACTGTCTTCATTTAAAGTGTCTCTTAATTTCACTGTACAGGCTTAGTGGGTGAGGGTCTTCAACCGCAGGCAGGTATCCTAATTTCTAGAGGAGCGGTTTCCATAGTATCATTAGTCAAGTTCACCTACAGGGCACATTTCATGCGGTATAGCCAAGTTTCTTGGGCAATCAGCCCACTAAAGTTTCTGGTACCTGGTTTTAGGTCGGTTTGTTCCTTCTGTCCCATTATCTTGTCAAGAACTGTTTACAGAGTTACAGTCATAGAGGTTTCGGCATCACTCTGATATGGAAACGTGTTGCCTCAGACTCCAGATTTGCAGCGTGGCATGGAGGTTTTGATTTTGTTGTGGCATTTAAAAAGTGTTATTTTTTTCATATGGTATATGTTTGGTGCGTATATGCCGTAGAAAAACCAAAAATAGAGAGGTAGCATTGAATAGTAATTAGAAGGGGAAAAATCATTATCTGTCATGGAGAAAACTCTGAAATAATAAATACCACTGGCACATTTTACAGCTATCATAAATATTTATTCAGCACATGTCCATAGGCTAAATTTATTACATCATACTCCCTTAAATGTGTTTATGAAACGATCCTTCTGCACACACATATTTTATCAAATTTTAGAATCCTTGATTAATGGCACAGACCTTTTTTGCTATGTGGCACAGTCTGTCATACCTCTAATCCAATTTTGAAAGAAAGGTATTCTTAGATCTTATAATAAGGCTATTCTTCTTGCTACAGTTATACCTCTTTTCCTTGTTTGCTTATAGAATGGATTAAGATTTAATAGTGATACATTTCCTAATAAACACAGCTGGAGGACAGCTTCTTCCATTATTTTAGATATACCTTTGTTACGTCTTCATCAGAACCCATTAAATATTCTTGGGCAGTCACTTAGCAATATAGAAAATGTTTCTTGTCTTTGATTTCAGCGGAGACATTAATCCAAATGTTCTGAGCTATGTTGCTTAATTGTCAAGGAGTAAAATATGCGCGATGAAGTTGCAGTAGTTAAAATGTACTGGTGTACATCTAACATTTATAGATAACCCTTTTAAAGAAGTCTGTATGTATTGCCGTGTTCAGCCATTCTGTCTTAATTCTAAGTCACCGTCACATGGCCTCTGCGTTTTCTTTTGCAGTCAGTCAGCCAAAGACCCTGTTGAACATTTACCTTGCAGTCTTGCGATTTTAATTATCTGATCCAAGTGTATTAAATTCTAGTAAGGGTAAAACCAATGACAATTTCTCAGTAAGTTCATGCCTTATTACTCGTTTTCTAGGAAATGGAACCCAAGTTTGTAGCAGATTTGAAAGGAGAGGACTGTCCAGTTCCCTGCTTTTCCTTTGCATTTCAGACTGGGGTCTTTGGGCAGTGTCATCCCTGGCACTCGGTGTTGCTGATTCAGTGTCTTGTATCTCAGTCAGTGAACTTGTTTTAGTTCTAATTTGAATGCACACAAACTGTTGCAGATTCACTAATATAATCTTGTGGATAGTTTATTAATGAAATTAAAATGATTTATCTGCTATGTAGTATTTATCACAAGAGTAAAACAATGTAGGTGGGTACGGTGTATAAATGCAGGTACTGTCCATCTAACCTGGATCACCAGCTTCTAAAAATCTAGGCCCTATGCATTATATGAAAGTAAAATAATCAACCAACAGTAACGAGCTCTTATAAAAAAAAAGAAAAAGACAATGAGACTCACAGCTACAGGCAAATTCATCTAAGCTGAATGTCCTTAATCATATATAGTAACATTAAACACCATATAGGGGAAAAATCTCTGGCCTCCTCCTTGGGATGTAATATGCACAAGAAACTCTCTGGCATGATTATCCAGATACTCTGAAAATAAGAAAATGATATATGTGTTAACTTCAGCATTGTACGAGTTTTCAACATATGGTGTACAAAGCAGCGGTTGAGTGAACCAGGTTCTCGCCTAACTCATGCTGCTCTCAGCCATGGCTTTTGGACCACCAGGCTTTTTTCCGTAGGCCTAGCTACGAGGTGTGTCCATACCAGTAGACAGAGAGGGATGATATCGACTGTGGTCTAGTATTAGGTGCCAGGAACATCTAGGTCAGATCCTCTCCTAATAGAGACGGTTGGAAGCTGTATTTTGCAGCGTTTAATGGACGTACCTTCCAGGAAGATTGCCAGTTCAGCTTGATATCTAAATTGCTTTTTACTGCATTTGTGCTGGCAGATCTGTTGAAGATGCAGGACTCTTCAAATGTCTCAGAGTTATCTAATCAAAGGTGTGATTGAACCATTGGATAAAATATGCTCTTCGTTGTCACAAGCTCTGAAACTAGGAGAACGTGACTGGTATGTCAGTGAGCGAATGCTCTGCTTCCAGCTTGACCAGCGTCCCCAGCTGGGAGCTGTGGTTGGAAGCTAACGTCGCACAAGGCATGGGCAGTCCTGTTTGATTTAAGAAAGCAGACAAAGAGCCTTCACTGCAACTAAACTGCCGCTTATTTTATGTTCTTGTGAATCACATGTAGCAACACAGTCTTTAGGGAATAAAAATTGTATATGGTAAACACTGTTGCCAAGATAGCCAAATGAATTATCCATGAAGTGAAAGGTACACGTCCTGAAATCTTATCCAGGTATTTTAGCAATTTAAAAGATGTCATTTTGTACACTGGGTATTTCTTAAATGTTCCATTAAATTGAGAACTCTCTATATAAATGCTAATTTAATTAAAATGTCTTTGCATCTTAAATATAAATGAAAACAACACGATAGAAGCCTTGCTGAAAGTTTGCATGGACGTCTACTTATGCATAATTTTTCTTATCTTCTGCAGCATTGTCTTTCTTTTTCTTTCTGTAGATGAACAATACACAAGAACATTTCCTGTCTTTTTTCTTCTAAGATTTCTTATAGCAGACTATTTTTGACAGGCCACTTTTGCTTTCAGAATTAAAATTTCCCCCACAAACGGTTAGTAAGAATAACAAAACATTGTGTTTTAACTTGGTAGGCATGACGATGATACCGGCTGTCATTTAGCTGTCCCATATACTAGTTCATGCATGTGAAACAAAATGATTATGCTTACAATTTTTGGTCATTTACCCAGTTGCTATCAGGGAAAAATATTTTAAATGGAAAATAGTTATAAATTGATTTTTTTTTTCTTTTACCAAAAGTTCTTTATTGAGAGGAGAGAGTAATGCTTCACCTCTTATGTAAACATGCTTTTCTAAAAGAAACACCTACACAAGGGCCAAATCAGTCTTTTTTCAGGTGTGGTAAATGTGCTGAGTGGGGACCCCTAAAAGAAAGCAGAGCCTGCAGGAGAGGCTGGAATTCTTTATCCACAGGATTGTCCGGACATACCAGATACCCTAGTTTCTTCACCAATGATACCCGCCCCTTGCTGAGAGAGTTGCATGGTTGTGTGATAAACTGTCTTCAACTATCATTTTTGGCAACCTGTATTGGATTCAAAATTAAGGCCTTTTGAAGTAAGATAGTCTTCAGTCATGCACACGCACACTTAAAGAGTCGTAGAGTTATAGAATGGTTTGGGTTGCAAGGGACCTTAAAGATCATCCAGTTCCAACCCCCCTGCCATGGGCAGGGACACTCCCACTAGACCAGGCTGCTCAAAGCCCCATCCAGCCTGGCCTTGAACACCTCCAGGGATGGGGTGTCCACAATGTATATACCTGGGTGTACATTTTCCTTTTAATAAGATATTGCAAGCATTAAGCCAATGCTGTTACTATGCTACCTCTTAAATGTTAAAAGGAAAAAAAAAAAGGTGACTGATGTAACTATTCCAGTGAAATGTTTAATGAGGCAGGTTCTGATCTCAGGCATCCTAAACAATCAGACTATATTTACATGTGTTTAGAATCTGTCCTCTTAGCTCAAAAGCTGCCTTTGTGTCTAAAGGCATGATTTTAGCTGTCTGTAAGTCTCACGTATTTGCATGAGTGTATTCACGTAGAGTATTTGACCGGCAAGTCTGGTGTTAAGCACAGGAGCGGGAGCAGAGATCTCCCCGTGCCCTGGTGCGCTCCCCATGGCACCTCTGGGCAGTTAGTTTTATTATTAGTGGTTCTCAGGCTCCTCATCTGTAAATTAAGAATTCTTCCCTGCCTCCTGTAGGGCCGGTAACAATCTTGAGTGAAATATGTTGTGAATGCACGGATAAGGAACAATATTCTGTAACTGTTATTTTAAAAGGGATTTACATGTATTGCTCTTAGGTCAGGCACTTGCAACATTGTCATCTGGTGTTTTAAAATATGGCTAAGCCAAAGGGTCAGTGAGAGCTTCAGGTTGTTTTTTCTTCAGAGATATTAATGTCTTGTTCAACTGTATGGCGAGAGTCTCTCATTTCCAGTTCTGAGAAGCATTTTTTTATCTAACAATAGAAGGCTGCAGAATGTAACAAATCGTGAATCTGGTTAGTGGTGTTTGATCTCCCATCTTCTAGGCATCAGTGGGAATGATGCAGTAACTGCTCTGTTCATAAAATTCCCATTGATACAAAGGCATGTTTGAGACATCAAGCATAACTTAGATCCAGATCTCCCATGGCCGAACTGACTAGAGATAAAACCCTGCAATTCCAGCCTGGGTACAGAGCAATAATGACAAATAATCAGTTTCCAGAAGGGATACAAATATTTAACATTTCTTGGGTGCTGTTACTACATGTGCTACCGTTGCCCCGGGTACTGTGGTCAGAAGGATCTTTCCATCTTCACTCCTCTAGCTCAGGAGATTTTGAAGTGCCCGTATAACGTAAAATTCTTTTTCACTTTTTTTTCTACTTCTATTCACAATCAGCTTCTGTTGTCATGGGTATTTAGCACAATTCTCGGCATAGAAGAGTCATAGTCCCGATATTCATTTAGCAGAAGAAACATGAAAGTGTCGCCTGTGTACTTTGTTCAAGGCTCGTTTCCATGCTAGGGTCAGAAAAAATGATTTTGGCACAGCAGTCAGGGTAGAAAGTACTGTTTTCAGGTTCCATAATCAAGACAAATACAACTGCCTGTTGCCATGCGTCATATATTTTCCACATTATAGTAATGGATGCACTGCTGCCACCTGCTATGTCAGGGCTTCCAGCTAATTGGAATAAGTTATGTGTGTTCCAGTTACTCTTACGGTCTATAAAAGGCTGCTTTGTCCTAAACTGGATAATAATTTTTGATGGATTTCCTTATGGTAGCAGATATTGCTGTACTCTGATGAGAACCATTGTTTTTCACAAACACAGGTGTTTTCTGCACATATTAGGGCTTTAGAGACGATTCATTCTACTGAGTTTATGCTAAGGCTATCATTTGGTGTAGGTGATACGACCCAGATCCAGGTGTAATAAATCCTGAAAGGGACATGAATAGACGTGGTTGATGGTACCATCCGCTCATGGCTGCTGGCTGAAAAACTGGTACGTGCCCTTCTGCTTCAGCCTGGGGTCTGCGATAGTTCAACAAAAGCAGCTACCTCCTCCTGTTGCTGGGAGGAGGGTCCTGGCCACGTGAATCAGAGGTGGGATAACGACAAAGGTAAAGAAGTAACCTTGAGTGTGCGAGGCGGGCCACGTGCAGCGTGGTCCACCTGACCTCTTGGGAGTACGGCAGATCCACTACTCTCCCAGCTTCACCCAGCTGGGTGGAAGTTGTCCCCGGGATCTTAGAGAACCTGTGACCTTGTTCCAGTGCTTTCTCTGAATTTTTGTTTTCTGTTGGGTTGTTGGTTTTTTTTTTTTTCCCTCTCAAAGGTTGTAATCTTATCTTACGGTGTAGCCGTGACATCAGAAATCAGAAATGTGGTGCTTTTTAGGTGAAGTTAATTCTTGTAACACAAATCTAATGTTAATTGGTACCTGATAGTTGCAGTCTAGGCCTACACTCGTTTAACAAGAGCTGGAGCTGTATGACTACCAGAGCACAGTGTGTACAACTCTTTAAGTAAATTTCCCCATAGTAAGTGATTTATGACTTTTAAAAGGTACCAGACTCCTGGATTTTAATCATTCTCTAATACTCAGGGTTGCAGATTTGGCAGGACAGAGTAACAAAGGGAATTAAGCGTGTGTGATCCATTGTTGCTCCTGTGCTCGGTCTGGAGAGCATGTAGTTCAGCTCTGGCAGGAAACCTGGCCTCTTCGGATGGTAGAGGTTCTTGCTTCTTCCTCTCAGGTGCCTCATTTGGTCCCAAATATCAGCCAGTGAGTGGCCCTCCTGAAACTGCAGGTTTCGTTCTTCAAACCTTCATCTTCCTTGCTTCAAAACTAATTGGAACAGTCTCTTTTCTTGCTCCCTTTTCCTCCCCAGCTCTTCCAACCTACTTTTTTAGGTGAGATGGTAGGTGACAGCAATAATATCCTCAAGCTTACGGCCAATTACCATTGTAAAAAGCAGGCTAGCTATTTTGTAAAAGAAAAAAGAATAGTATGTGATTATGTGCTATAAAAATATGAGAAAATGTGAGTTCATATTTTAAAATAAAACTGGTTAGTACCTTTTAGCACTTGTCGTGCTGGCAATAAGGAAAAAAAAAAGAGTGACATTACACTGGGTATAAAATGGTAGGATTTTTTGTGCTGTGAATCTCTTTCTCAGCCCTCCATGTCCCATCTCAACCTCATGACAATGCCATATAGTGTTAGTCATGGCTGGATAGTGAGGGGAGCCTTCAGAAAGCAACCTTCAGTCTTAGAGGCTACTTGTGTCAGGAAGAAAAGAAAACTTACGTGGTAATTGCTAGTGAAAGTATTTGCAACTTGTTTTGGGTATCTTCATCACTTCATTGGAGAACAGTTTATTAAAAATTCACGTTCTTGCAGAACATGCAGGTTCTTTTGAGATCTCTGATGACCATTTTGCTCATTTAATGACACCTTTTTGTGTATAAGACTATACGAAATGTACAGAATATCTGAAGTGACCATGTTTATATATCACATAAACACCTATTGCTTTACAAAATGTATCCTAAAGCTAGCTCCCTTAAACCTGTAAATTAAGCGCATGGAAGGACGAGTGCCCGTTTGTGAAATTGCCAGTCTTGTTGGTACAAAGCACACTAACTAACTAAATATATGTTCTTTTTTTTGCTTTTCCTATATAAATACTGTCTGGCGACTTATTGTAGAAGCGTAACTTCAGCTGAGTATTGGTTAGTGTTTTTTACTAGATACTTCTTGTTTGCAAACCTGATAAGACAACTCTTTTAAGGAGCAAGGAAGCTGAGTGCATGAGCCATTTTAGCAAAGCTGGTGCAGCTAATTAATCGCTAGTCCAGCCAGTCTTAGCTTTTTGGTACAGTAGGTTTTGTCACATACAAATGTCAGTAGAAATGGGAATTAGCCTGTGATTGACAGTGTCTTGACTATGTAATTAATAATTTTCCTTTAAATGTGTGTTAGTCAAAGACTTAGTTATTTTTAAGAAGACTGAAGGATCTGAGAAATGCCCTTTGTCTTTGATCGTCTCTTAAACTTGTAATTAAAAGTATCTAAAGCTAATAATAGTTTTTCCTCCAAAAGAGGTTTGCCAAAATGGAGGAGTCTTGCTAGATTAATTAATCTCTGCTCTTGCTGAGCACAGAGTATATAGACTTTGAAGACTGAGAGTTGCAAAGCCTCATTTTATGCTGAAACCCCGTATACAACATTTGCGGAGGAGTTTGGGTTTAGAAGGGCCTACATCCAGCCTTCTTTTTCTCAAGGATTTTTTCAAACTGTTTTCACCAGGAAGGAGTTGGTAAATAAAGATTAGAAAAGGAATATAAAAATATTTATATTCTCTTTTCTCTTCCTCCACCTTTCCATCTGCAAATCTAAAAAAAATTACGCTGATAAGTCACTAAACATTCCTCACCTTGCTACTTGAATTGGGGAGACTTTGAGTCAAAAATCGGTTATCATAATTAGGTGGATGAATAAATGTCTCAGAATCTGTATTCTTTTCCAGTTCTATTCCAGTTTACCATGTTTTGTCCCTTTGCTCCTTTCTTCAACCCTTTGGGGCCTATACTTGCTAGGGATTGTATTTTTCAGCACCAGTTTGCTCACGGTGGCCCTAGAAAAAGCTGTGGCTCAAGAAATTATTCCCGCCTGAGGAAAGGTGGTCTTTTCGGCAAGACCCTGAGGTGTATTACTGTCAAGAAATTCATTCACTTAATGCATACTCCATGATTCATAATTCTAATGAGATCTTGGCTGTTCGTGCAATACTTATTTATAGATTATTCTCTACTTAATAAAATATGGAAACGCTGGGCTATGATACTTTCTTTTGAAGGATACTTGCAGAAATCAGTTCCTCTTGAAACATTTATTTTACATGCAACAGTTTGCCGCTTGTTTACTTTATGAATGCATGCTGTGAAGATGAGCAATATAAGTCAAGTGAAAATCCAGCTATGGTAATGTATATTGAAGGGGCACTCAGTAACCCTGTAACATTTTGTCTTGCTCATTTTTGTCACCGGTAATTTTACACAAAGAAAGCGACCTATCACTCGATATATATGGAGAGAACGTCGAAGTTATGGTGATTCATATATTGCAACTCCGCCATAATAGAGAAAGAACCATATGTAGAATGAAGTAATAGGACATGAAATAAAGCGATGCAGGACAAGAACCGACAGTTGCATTACATTATTCGGTGGAACAGAATCTGAAACTGCTGCAGGGGAATGAATACATGATACATAATATGGACCAATATATCATGTAGATCATTTAATATATTGAAAAACTGATGTATAATGCGCTATTGAAATGGGGTGTTTAATGTATTCTGTGGAGAGAATTTTCTTTCAGTCCTCCTGTCTTAGGCATGGACATAATGGAATATGTTGTCATGTTAAAGAGTAGCTGACCTTGCCTCCGTTTACAAAAGGGGAAGAATCTATAAATGAGCTGTTTCATAAAGAGGACTACGTGATGAAGAAAATTGATTTCCCAAAGGAGTAGCGTCAGGGTCAAATCAATCTTGGACACAAGCAAAGAATACACTTTTTTTTTTTCTCTGAATTGTGTGATAATCTTTTGATGAATACAGTGCTCCAAAAAGTCAGAATCGTTACATTTAAGAAAGATTTTAGCTATCCACAAGGAGAGCTTATGTGGAATAACAGAAAAGCTTTAATTTTTTAGTGTTTACTCTGGACATTTTTTTTCACTAGAGATTGGTTGCATATACCCTGCATCAGACTGCCCACATCCAGGATCCAATTAGTTTTTTGAACTACTGAGTAATATTTTTTCATGCCACCTCATTGATTTATAATAACTGGAAGTAAGCTTAATTAAGAACATATCTTTTTTTTTTGCAAGAGAATCAAGAAGGTCTGATGGAGTCACTTACAATTCAACTTCAAGCAAATAAAATGCCTTGCTTGTTGAAACTGGAAAAACTGTCCCTAAGGATTATTAAATGGCTTTTACAGGTATGAAAAGGATCTCATTTTGTTAACAAATACATCCATAAAGAATTTTCACACATTTATAAAA
Organism: Alca torda; assembly: GCA_008658365.1. Lineage (NCBI taxonomy): Eukaryota > Metazoa > Chordata > Aves > Charadriiformes > Alcidae > Alca > Alca torda. The sequence continues at coordinate 10,057,707 of CM018078.1, forward strand.
CCTGTTGCTAAACTGGGGAGATATCTTGTTTCTTAATGTAGGTGACTAAATGCTGCGGGAGATGCGTCTCCCCGGAGGCACTCAATTTAAATGCCAGCCTATTTAATGCATTCTGTAAGAACAGAGGCACAGCTTATAAAAAGAACATTAAAGCGTATTTATACCCTGAATATTGGCTACGGATCGTACTATCAGTAAGTAGAGTTTTTCAGCTGGGTTGCAACAACAAGGGCATCACCAGCAGAGTTAAAGAAGTGGTTATCCCACTCTACTCAGCTCTTGTCGGGCCACACCTGGAACGCTGTACAGAACGCTCCCTGCTATACAGAAAAGATGTGGACAGGCTGGAGAGGGTCCAGAGAAGGGCCACAAAGATGGTCAAAGGACTGGGAAGCCGGTCGTATGAAGAAAGGCTGAGACAATTGGGTTTGTTCATCCTTGAGAAAAGGAACCCGCAACATTTTAAATGGTGAATTTAGGGGTCAATTTCTTCCTCCTTTCAGGAAGACCGTGCATTGGCTTCAAAGGACTGTGCTGTAATGGAGACCTTTCATTTTTAACTGATATCAGTTGAAGGAGATGAATGATTTCTAGAGGAGCAGGGACAAGACGGACATGCCCGGGAAGCTGGAGCTCTTACTCCCACACACTGAATAGCCTGTGAGCACCTATATTCCTTCAAAGTGCAAGGATTAGGGATCTTAATTAACAGAAATCTGCTGGCCCTATTTTTCCACCGCAGTGTAAGATTAACTGTTATTGAGGAGTCATTCATTCCAGGACTTTCTGCATGTTCTGTAAAACACAGCTGGAGCAGGGTACATCATAAATCTGTAAAGTTCAGCAAAGTCTTCACCACAGCTTTGGAGCCAACCAACCAACTCCCTTTTATCCTGAGTGAAAACCTTATCAGACCAATATATTTGAATAGATATTCATACTCACGGCCAGGGAAGATGTGGCCGAGTCCTTCATAGAAAAATCTCATGCAATAGATTGTGGATAGAAACAGCCTGCAATCTTGTAGAGTTTGAAAGAAGAGTAACCTTTCAGGTTTAAAATATTTTTTAACATTTCAGCAACACTCTTCATATAGTATTGCTCACAATCTCTTGTATCCTCTTCAGTTCTGTTACTGCCCCCTCCCTCCCCCACCAAGAGCAAAAGGATGCAAATGGAAATCTGCCATAAATAGGAAAGGAGTATGTTGTTGTAATTCTTGTATCAATTTTGCTTTATTCAGTAGAACCGAAACCCCCCTTTTTTGTAGTTTTGGTGTGTTGGTTTTTTCTAGAAGGCAGAACAGTTTATTTCTCTATACTTTAGGGGAAAAAAAAAGGCTCTGGACTTTTTGTGTGGTTTGTTTGGTAGACCCTTAAATGATGAGTAAAACTGGATGTGGAGTGTGGAGTTGCTGTATGTCATTAAATCTGTTGCGCAGAGTTTGCTAATGAAAAATATGATACAGTAATATTGCATGAAGTCGTTATTTGATAAAAGTAGAGTACTCATTTGCCTTTGCATTTTGAACAGGTGCTGTTCAAAAATGTGTAGGCCATCTCCACATAAATTAATTTTCCTGAAGGTACAATAGTTTGGGGTTTTTAATGGCATGTTTTTATTATTTCTGCAACTTCTGGGTTTTTTTGGTGGGTTTATTTATATCTTTCTCATGCTGATTAACAAGGTTAATATTTAGAATAAACAACTTTATTTGTATAGTGGATTTGTAATTAAATATAATCAAACGGTTATCTATCTTGACTAAAGTAAACTGCGTATAAAATTGGAACGAAAGAGAACTATTCATTCACTTTTCTGTAGCAATATCTATTATTAATTGCTGTATAGTAGTTAACACTAAATCTGAGGTATGTTTCCTGGTCAATGTACAATATATTATTTCTGTGTTTCATCTGTTAGCCATTGGCATGTGTAATGGTTTAAATATTTTAACCGTAAGTTTTAGGGGCTTCGCTCTCTGAGATGGTGAATATACTTAAATGTAGGTTTCTCAGGTTAAAATATTGGTCCTGCCATCAAAAGTGGGGAAAGTTCTTTTGTGGATAAAGAAGTCATATATGTTGTGAAAACATCTGAAGTTTTTTAGAATAACATTCCAGCTGTTCTAGCAATTGTTTTACATAACAAGCAATAGGATAGCTACAAATACTCTTGCCTATATATTCTTTTTTAAAAATTCTAGTTAAAAGTAGTTCGGTGTAATGTATTAATGACGCCATTTTAAAATTAACTGTATGTTTTCCAGGGATTTTTAATAATACAAATACGTAACCTTACAATTTACATGCAACTTGTAAATTTGGTGCAGCCAAATCACTTCGTTCACAAGCGTGGCACCTCTAGGAGAAGGGTAACAGGGAGTGCTGTCTTTTCCTTTGATTTCCAGAAATCCTGTGCGGATAACCTTGACAGCATCAATTCTTGCCAATAAATACAAAAATAAATGCATGCATGCTTTCTGTTAAGATTTATGAATTACTCAACTTGTCTGTAGAGGAACATTCTTTCTGCTTTGAGACAAAGATAACATAAAATACCGTGAGGGCTTCGGTCAGCTCAGAGTGTTACCACTCGAGGAATTTTACAGCTCAAGGTATTTGGAGTCTTATTTGCGCAAAACATACATTCATAGGAAAAGAAAAAGTAAGTTTCTAACAAACCTGAAATGGTCCCCAGTTTGCAACAAAGTATTAGGCAGACGTATCAACCAAATCAAGTGAAAAATCTGTCCGCTGTACATCTGCCTTATATGCATCAGTTTGAAATGAAGGTGTAGGTATATATAGAAAACGGATGGAGAATAGCAGACATGAATCTGTTCTTTCGTTTTGTTCTAACCTTCTTTAAAATAAACAAGAAAATATTCCCTAAAAATTCAGTGGAGCATGCACAGGTTTCCCAAGCTCTTTATGTAACTGTTTGATCATGTAAAATTAAGAGTTTCCTACAGTTTTCTATTCACTTATGTGATAATGTGAAGGCTTCCCCCCCCCTTTTCTTTTCCTAGTGGTTCATGACAGGGGAAAAGTGATGACGGTCTGTGGGGAAGTCGAATGCCATTAACCATAGCTGGGCAATTATCCCCAAGGAAAATCTCTGTGCAGGTTCCCGTTGCCTTTACAAAGCCTGGCTCGCGAAACGTCTTAAGTTTTCTTGGCACGTTTTAAGCGCTTTCTGTGCCGGTGAGGTCTCATTGTTACCGTGTACATGTGATATGTTTACACTGTGCATTGCGTATTTGCTTTGTGTGCTCTTTGCTTGAGTTAGGAGAAGGATGTTCACAGGGTAATTTACCAAAGTGTTTTTAGTTTTGCGTTCCAACGCAAGGTGTTAGTGTGCTTTGCTGCTGCTGCTGAGTTAGGCAGTGGGATGGGTAGTTTTCCTTTCCTAATGGAGGCGGAGTAAGCTGATATATGGATTTAATTACCTGCGCTCAGAGGCTGTCATGATGGATTCCTTAAAATGAAGTGATGTAAACAATTATACAGAATTAGACCTTTAGAAAACAGAACAAGAACTACAAGGAGATTTTCTTCTGAAATGCATCTTTTGTCATACCTAGTCAGTGAAATTACACTGGTGTAAAATAAATGCAGGCGAGCTCATAAGCAGACTTGCTTTTCCCAGCTCGTCTGCTAAACACCGTGCTTTTTAGGAATATGTTTCAAAATTAATACGCTCATACTCTGGGCAAGAGTAGTAGAGGGCAGTGGTAGTTCATTGCAACAAAAGGGGCTTCCCAGAGCTCTTCTTGTTTTCTTCGCCCTCTACCTCTTTCTGCAGAGAAAACTTGAACGAGGAACTAGAGGGGAGATAAAGCTTGTGGAGCAAACTTCAAATTGTGTTTCCATGTTTGGCTTGTTGCAGAAATATCCTTGGGTTCAGGCTGCCATCGCTGCTGGTTCTTTGACACTTGCATCTTGCAGATCTGTTTTCATAAATCCCGAGTAGCGCACAGAATTGGTTTTTGCTCGTCAGAAGAATAATTCTTCTTAAATCCAGTTACCAAGAAATTCCACACCGGCAGCTTCCTGCATTAAAGGGCTTTTCTGCAGTGTGAAGGTGACAGTCTGAGGATGTACTAATATTTGGTACTGATTCCCTGTGTGATTTGAGGAGGCAAATTTTGTCCTCATTTACTTTGTCCTTATTAGTGGCTGAATTCCAAACTGTAGAAATATCCTTCACGTGGCTTCATAAAAGATTGGCAATAATCTGAGGCAGCTGATTTACTATTCTCTGTTCTGAGGCCAGAGAGGAGTTACCGTAAAGAGAGACCTCATATATATTCAGATCTGGGGGAAAACTGGAGTTATATATTTTGTGGATTTTAATGCACAGAGCAATATCTTTAAAAAGCTGACTGTGAAACACTTTTAAAACTTTACACCACAGCAGAAAAACTGCCGTTCAAGAGGCTGTAGTTCTTGCAATTTCCTTTTAAGTGGGCGAAGCATCGCTACTGAATTTAATTGCTCTGATTTGTAACTCATGGACCTTCCAGTCACACTTTCCTTTCAAGTAAACTTTCTTTTTTTCTTTTTTTTTAATTAGATCTTTTACACTTTCTCTTTGACTCTGCTGCTGTGAGGTCCTGGGTGTCTTTTGGGAAGAATTAGATGACTCCTAGAGACTTTCCTGGATGTTGGCTACACTCAGCACATCACAGGAGAGTGTCCCTCAAAGTTCCCTTTGATTCTGCGGAGCGGATAAGGGACAGCAATGATGGTGAATGTGTTATGCCAGGCTAAATAGGCACCTATCTGTAAAAGCATGGTTTTATAAACCAAGAGATTACTCACACTAGTAACAACACCTTGTGGGAAAACCTGTAGTTTACATTATAATCCCTGCAATCTTTTCTAACTTTTTCAGACAACCCTCTCCCTGGCCAGCTGATAATACTGTTTCTTCCTAACACACCACCCTTGCAATACACAGACAAAAAATGTCACTCAAAGTAAGTGGCTTTACTCCGTAACTTTCTTAGTGCATTATTTTCAGTTTTCCCGGGAGACGTTCTTAGACTTCAAAGCGTACAATACATAGACGGTATTTTGGCTCTGCAGAGCATCTTATTCTCATTAGCGATCCTTTTTTTTTTCATTTTTTTTTACCTTGTGCTAAAGAATCCGTGTCACAAATTGGGCCAGCAATTTCTTGTCGCATCATGCTAAGTAATGTATCCAATGGCTTCTTCAATTGTTTATTACACTTTGGGCAAACTTAGCAATTAAGTGCAGCACGAATGTTTAATTAAGAAAGAAAAAAAGTGGAGGACGGGATGTTCATTTTCAAACAGTCTATTGGGTAAATTTAAATTTCCCATTACTTCATCAAAATGCCAGTACTTTATATGCACGCAGAAAATTTCATCCTGCTCTTTGTAAATTTGAAACAGCCAAGAGAAAAGCTGTTCCTTTATGGGAGCAAATATGGGAAACATTCTGTCCTTGTTAGAAATGATCTTGTTCAATCGTCTGGCAAAGCTGCCTTCTATTTTTTCATTTAAAAAATTAATTTCTAATGGCTTCTCAGCATGGTAAGTGCTAACAATAACTGGTTTGTTCAGGAAACACCGTTGTCATTTGAGATTCATAGTTCTGGATGGAATTCTTTTCCTTTTTAAAAATTAATGAATTTACTAAGGATTAACTGATTGTGAAATGTACTGATTTATTTCCTTCCTGTCTGCTCATTTCAAGTGACTTAAGTCTATTGGAAATCAATATTGGTGGTGTACCTGCATGTCTCTACCTGTAATTTCTGTCTCTTACATGTATGTACACGTATGGAAGGAAATGCGTTATTTTTCTGACATAAGTTTGTCTGCAACGTCCCTCAGCTTTTTATATGGCAGCAGTATCTTCGTTGTGTTTGTCTACATCCTGCAGAATTCATTGTTTTGAATTATTATTTTTTTTTTTTAATCTTCTCCTTAGTCTTACTTTTAGCGTCTGAATAGTTTAGATTTATTCTGAATATTTTCCCTGGGTGATACTATGGGTTCCTAATGCTGATGTGGAACTTCTTTGTGATCTCTTTTTATTCAGAAGTAGTTATGTGCTCACGAGCATGATAGAGCTGAACAAGTGGGAGGGACACAAGAAAAGGAGGGACGTGATTTACATTAAATGGAACAGAAATTGTTGGAATGACTAATTAGTCAAAAAAATAACACCAGATATGTTTGGTGTCAGTGTAACATTTTGCTCACATGAAGATAAAGTGTTTCATGTTCAGCTTGACTTTTTGCTTAACCTTTCCCAACTCTTGCAACCCAACAAAATAATCTTTTTTTTTTTCTGACTGGCACTACTCATTAAATTGACTCAAATTTATGAACTTTACAGCTCCAAGCCTGCAAAATTTTCTTGCATTTAATGTGAATTTGCTATTTTTTAAAAAATACTCCCAGCGCACCTCACTGTTGGATTCTGGTAGCATAATGTTTTACCTGGAATTTGGACTTCATATTGCATTTCTTGGAGAGATAGAGAAGTGCAATACAAAGAAACTTTATTATTTCCCTAAATTCTAGACTGAAACAAAACCTGGACATTAAAAGTGTAGCCAATTAAAACAAAGTCCTTGCCCAGAGCCCTTAATCATTAAAAAATTCTTCATTTCCTTGCACAGCTCTGCACTTAGAGCTCACTTAGAGCACACTCTGCATAAGAGCTTTTGTGCGAAACTAAGTAGCGTAGTTGGCTTTGTGCGATTATACCCAACACGTGAAACAGAAACAATAGATGTTATTTTTTTTCTGAACCTGAATAAGTAATAGGTAGGGTTTGGGACGTGGCTATTGTATGTCTAGGCAGATCAAGGGTAAAAAAAAAAAAGATAATACAACCATATTGATATGCATACCTATTTTCACAAGCATTACCTGTGCTACATGCCGCATTGATTTTTGCGTACAGATTTTATTTTCAATGTCTTCTTTTAAAAAAAGTAAATATTCCTTCTACCTACTAAGGCAGATCTGGCTTAGAATATGTGATGTCAGCAAGACCATCCGAAAGAGAGACAAATTATAGACAGACCTTTTCAAATAGCTCTCCTATTTCCTGTTGTATCGGGAAATATCTCATTGTATCTCGTTGTTTTAGATGTGGTGTTAAGGGATATGGTGTAACGGAGAACTTTGTAGAGTGGAGTTGATGGTTGGACTCGATGATCCCAAGGGTCTCTTCCAACCTAAATGATTCTATGATTCTATGATTCTGTGATAGTCTCAAAATTTTGATTTCTTGTGATTTGCCAGGACAGGAATAAATGCTCTAAATTATTGGAGAGGACAGTGCTTTTAACCGCTCTGGATTTACATAAAATATGCTTAGCGTTTACCCTACATCCTTTGGGAGACAATGATTCACTCAGTGAACAGGGTCGTTCTATTACTCACTGTGTTTGTAGGGCAGTGTGATTTTGTTGCAAGCGTAAATTGTGGTGACCTATGGTGACAGTGAGGAAAGTGTCTGGATGTCACTGCAGGAAAAGCTGGAGGACAGTGAGCGGCCAGCTGGCATGTAATCCACTGGCTGGCTAAGCAGTGAGCTGCACCGGGGAATCCTGAACGTCACACGGTCCGGTCCGGCCTGAGTCAGAGCCTGGTAACAAATCAGCTGCCTCCTAGTAAAAATGACATAATGTAAGACTTAAAAAAAACCCAAATGCTGTAATGAATTTTCTGTAAGTCATCCACCCAACTGACTGGCGGGATTTCTTCCAAGATGATAATTTCTCACCTCCCTTCTCTTCCCTACTGGATCACTCCTGAAATGCCATGCAAAAGGAGTGATTCACAACTCATCTTTCCCAGCAAGGAAATCAAATGCAGACTTCAATTGCAATTGATAACTGCAAAGGCTAGAGAAACCTTAACTGTGTCTCTTTTTGGCTGGTTTTACTCAAGCATCACTCTTGTCCCTGCTCTCATAGTTTGGGTGCATGCTGCATCCATGTTCTGCATCGAGAAGCTTGGTTAGGAGTTGCTCACGTACACTTATTCACTTACTTTGGAATCATCTTTTTTTTGAAAACCAAGTGGCAGAAACGTTGAAAGCAAGAAGTAGTACGTATTATCTAATAAATACAATATTCTAAAATCTCATACTAAGACGTATATGTTAAATGAAAGGACTGCAACTTCCATTCTTGCCCTCCATGCTGAATTTAATCTTACAGGAAAAGATGAGGCTTGATAATATCCAGGCAATGCGTGCAATTCCATATTCAACAGTGTCATGATGAAAGTAAATAAGTCTTTACTGATTTAGATCTAATTTAAAAATATTGCAGGAATATAATCTCAGGGAATTTTTATGCTGATGTCAAAAATGTAAACAATACTTTCAGAGGAGATACGTAAAAACCTGAAGAGAATTGTAATTTCTAATCTTGTTTCTGTCTTTACTGGTAAAAATGTAACTATCTGGGCATCTCTGTAGGAGATAATGTTTTTCAGGCTTTTGGAGTACCTTTTTCTGGCAGCAGCATGGTGGAAAAATGGTGCCATTTCAACACTCTTCTGTAGAGTTTTAGACCAAATATTGTATGAAAAGGTATAAGATGACTTTTTTCTTTTTCTTGCCTTTCTACTAGCTGCGAGATTCTCTTACATCCTGTTAAAATTGTTTGTAAGCAGTGAGTTTGCCATTTGCCTTAATAACTAACACCATGAACAAACTTAAATAAGCATGTGAATTCCAAGGTCACCACTGCCATGGAGTTGTCTTTGATTGCTTACATTGTGCTTTTGATAACTTGTCATCATATCCTATTGATCTTCCTCTGTCTGTACTTGAAGACTTAAAAGCTGGGAGGAAGGCAGCATGGGCATTTTTTTAAAGATGTAAGAAGATATTCTGGCCCCTTGCTTTAGGATAAACACAGGTAAGTAAAGGAATTGAATGGATCTTCAAATGGTGTAGTAGAACGAAGCTGCAGTGATATACGCTTTAAGGATCTCAGCGTATTATTAAAAAAGGCTGAATTTGAATCGAAATACTTTCTGCACAGTTGAAAATGTTGGTCTTCATGTCCCGAGTTAATTTTTTTCTTCATTCATATAGCTTCAGCTTCTAGCTAGTATAGGTCTCATATGGGTATGTGCAAAAGGCAGACGTGCATTTCCCTCAGGCACAGAAACAGGGGTTAAGAGCTGTCATTTGTTTTTATTTTTGAACAGCAGCCAGCAAAAGGAAATTGTATTAGGTGCCATAAGAATAGGATTGTTAATAATAAAATTTAAAAATAAGAATGCAAACTGAAATCAGTCCTTTTCCCAATTTTTCTGACTACCTTCTTAAACTTGTCTGGTTCAGTTACGTATGGTTCATTGCTGATTTTGCAATTGCTGTGGAGCTGAAACCCACAAAATTATGCAAAATCGAAGACTTTTTTTTGGACTGCTTCAATTGCTGATGCCGTATATCCAAAGAGCAAAATACTGCAACTCGTAGTGATGATTTAGTTGTCTCAGGGTAGTGTGCATTTCTGCAGAAATTAAAGAAATATTACACGAAAATTTAATGGCTCCTTCCGAGTTGCCCTCTGTTACTTTCCCAGAATTTATTTTTCATTCTTTGTACCTCATAGTTCTGGAACATTATAGTTGTGCTACTGTTCTTTGTCATGTACATCCCCGCGTCCTGGAGAGCCGTAGGCAGCTCGTGTGTCTGCAGGCTTGGTGTGATACCCAGACTAGCACAGCCAGAAAGGTGCAAAGCAAACTCTACCCTGATTACAGTAAAATCGGAGAAGAACCGCAGAATGCAGTGGTATTTGGTTGCTGTATTCGTTTAGAAAAAAAAATAATATTGCAACCCATATCACTTGTAGAAGACATTAAACAGCATCTTTGCAGTCTAAAATTGCATCGAGTGTTGTTGGTTAGTATTGTTCCTTTAGGTAATGCTTTGCAGTAGTTTCTCTTCACACCTACTTTATTAGAAAAGCAGCTGAATGAGCATCTAGCTTTTTCCTTCATCTCCCTGTCCCTGAAAGTTTGTGGAATAGCTGAGATTGGAAGGGGCCTCTGTAGATCGTCTAGTCCAACTCCCATTCCCAAAAGCTACCTTTTAGGTAGTCAAATATGCAGCATTTTTATATATACCTTACACAGAGATTTGCAGGAGTAAATTGAACAAAAGCCCAAATATAGTTATTTTTCTGATACTTTTATTGTTTATGTTTGTTTAGTACTTTGAATTCTTTCTCATTTTATTTAAATCATTACCATAGCCAGACCTAGCTGTATTTGTCATATTGCATATGTCTCAGGCAAGAAAAGAAGAAAACATTGGTAAAGAAAATGTTTTATTAGAAATGGCAAAATAAACTCTTGCAAGGAGATTTAGAAGGTATTTTCAAAATTCTGAAATTACACTTGAAATTCTTATAGCAAGTGAGCACTTCCATAGAGAAGGTCAGGCCTTTTCATGACGATTACACTTTCCATAGATTTGATTTTTTAGTTATTTGGGTGATGCCTGCTTTGTTTTCCCCTGGCACAATGATACGGTAGCCCATGATCGAGGACTTTGCTGTGGACATATTACTATTAATAGCAAATGAGGAAATACAAGCCCTGGGGATAGAATGTCAGGGTTCTTTTTAGAATTCGTGTTAACTTCACTTGTCTTATTTTGCCTTAGACAAAGTAAAGACCAGGAGCCGAGGTCCTACGCTCACTGAATCACTTGCAAACATACACTGACTTGGAATGTGAAGCATAGCCCATGGACATTTAGGAGTGCTTGGTCACACTTCCTAAAGCTCTTATAGTCCACTTGGCTTTGAGAAGGTTTAGCCTTGACAAAAATGTTAAAAATGACTGAACTACTGGAGGAAATCTAATTTGGTGGTCATCTGCCAATAGTGCATGTTGATCTGGTGGCACCCTCGCCAGTTATTTTTGCATTCACTGTGGAATGGCCTTTAAAGACTTCAAACTCAGGATCCAACAAGACAGCAGTCAGCCAGAATGTCCTTCATAAATTTTGTTCCATACATCTTTCTGGCTAGTCAAAGCCTTGAATGTAGTTATAATGGCACTTATTAATATATTTTCTTTCCCTAGTAAGCCCAGCCTGAGAGGAGAAGGAGAATGCTCTGTTGCAAGTATTGCATTTTCCATTAGCTTTTAGGAAAATGATTCCCCTTCTCTCGATCCCGTCTCTTAATGTGTCCTTAAATGGTCACGCTTCTGATAATGCTGTCGGGAGAAATGCTTCTGCAATTTGCTTTGACCTTTTTGCTCTTCCTCATATTTTCCCATTAGTCTCAACCAATATAAAACTAACTAAGCTTGACTCTTAAAATGAAAACGGCCCAAAATCTCTTTGGGAATCACTGAGCATTTAAGAGACAAAAAAAAAAAAAAAAAAAAAAAAATGCATGTGCGATATCTGAGAGCGAACTAATTAGACAAGAATGTTTTCAGGGACTGTTCTTATGACAAACACGATTTCAATGTTTTCTTCTTTCTGGAACTAGGAATAGCTATGAAACTTGGAGGAAGGAGGGTTAAGTTCAGAACAAACCCCACATGTTGTAGGTCATTACATGTGTTTTGAAAGCAGCTGACGGGCCTCCCTCTGTAGCGCTGTTTTTCCCCTCTGCCTATCACAAAACCAGCACTACAACCTTTGAGGGTCATTTGACCGAAAATTGTTCTTCATGAGCCCAATTCCATATTTTAGCCTATTTTACTTCATGCAGGCATCTTTCTCTATAATGTACAATTTCATTATTATGAGTACCAGCTCGTTTATAGGTAGGAAAATTAGCAGCGCACCATTTGGAAAACTACATCTTTCTATACCGGATTACTGAAACATTAGAAAAAAAATAGATAGGGTAACTCCAAGGAAAAAAAAAAAAATCAGTGAATTTTGGTTCTTATCACCCTACCTCTCAACATTAAATAATGGTGGGTTGACTTGAAATTAGCTTGATAAAACACTGGAACTATTTAAAATAATGGACATGGAATTTACTCTTCTGGCAGTAAATTGCACTACAATGGATTATCTATAAGACCAGGAAAGCGAGTTGGCTTGAACAAGTTGATTCCCTTAGCTTGATTTAGGGATTACATTTTGCACTAGGAATCTGAAATTGCCGAAGAAGTTCAAAAGAGATTATTATACTGCACTCATCATTGTCAACACTGAGAAGAGAGAAGAGTACCATGTGGACATGTCCAGGATAAATTGTCTTTGCAACAACTTGTTCAACAAACCATCAAGATGAACATTTCCAAAGCTGAAAGTCTATTTTTAAGATGATTGAAATAGGAAAATTACACTGATTGTCAGTTATCCGGAATTGTTGTCAGTCATTTGGGTGATTGTACTTGGCAGTATTAAATGTAGAGAAGGTTTTCTGTTCCGTGGTACTGTTGTGACATGAATGACAATGTATTGCCTCAGTGAATAATAGGATGCTGGTCTGATTTAGCTGCCTTCTCAACAGCCTTCTCTCCACAACCCACATGGGAAAAGACTGGGAGGTGGCAGTGGAAGCGGCTGTCTTCCACCTGCCGTGCTCTCCTCTCTATTATCACGTGTGTGAGCCAGAAAGACAGAATTTTACCTAACATTCCCATTTATGAGTTAAATTGGGGTGGAGTTAATCCGAAAAAAAAAAACCCAAACCAACTCAAATCAGTGTTTCTTGAAAAAGATTTGAGTAATCGGAGAAAGGCTTAAACCTCACGCCTGTCCTGTGCACAATGATTAATTTATTTCCATGGGAAACACACACTGTTGTCACTGAAGTTAGTGTGAATGTTATTAAAAATGGTGGTATTGTGCTGCTATATCAGGAGCACAGCACTATTTTTTTAAGGTCAAAAATCTCTTGTAGCTGAAGAAGTACAGACTGTAGCTTCATGTAGTTTGCATTCATCCTTCTACCAAAGTGAAGCTCCTCTTTGCAGTGATTTAATAAAAAAGCTTGTGTTAAAATTTGCATTTCTGCTTGTGTAGGGCTCGGTGCCTTGAAAAGCAGTTTCTGTCTGTCTTTTATTTAAAAATCACATAGATCTGTCATTTCGTACTGAAAAGCCAATACAGCAACGTGTGGTACTAGTGAATTTAATTATACATGTATAGGACACCGAGAAGATTCAGATAGACATAATATTTACCTTTACAGTTCACCGATCAGTTAGTATGTTGTTACATAGACTGATTTGATAATAGCAATTATACACTCCAATAACGGCAGGGACTCCGCGAGAGCCGTTTCTGTCTCTGAGGTTGTGATGCTCTGCGACTGTGATTTGGTAGACTATAACAACCTTTTCAGAGTTGTTAGACTAGTCATGTAAATCCTTCTTAGTTTAGGGATCATTGACCAGTTATGCTGTAACAGCTCCTTAGGAACCATTACAATCCCGGATCCAGCGAGCGACGTTGGTGCTCTGCAGTCAGGTTGAATATTTCTCTTAATATTCTGGGTTTAACCTTGCCCCGTACAAAAGCAGCAGGGAAATAGTGCTGGCAGTTTTGAATAAGGGGATCCTTATTTTTTAAGGTTGTAGATGCCTGCCGTCACAATCTCTGGATTCTTTATGCATGCTAAATGAAGTAACTCTGTTTAAGAAAAAAAACAAAAAAACCCTCACACTCCAAAGTTAACTTCACTTCAACGTAAGCTAGGCTGAAGCAGGACTGGTTTCCTGCTACCTGAAGGTACTGCAGATGAGTAGTAGCTCCTCTCCGAGGCTACGTACTGATGTTTGCCTCTTTTGCATAGCAAAGGCATTTAGTCAAAAAAATAGAAGTCACCTTTTGAGCTAACCCACTCGGAGAATACTGATTTTAAAAGGCAGGTTGTTCAATATGCGTGACTCAAAGTCTGTTAAAACTCAGCTTTCTAAACTTCATAAACGGTGCGAGTGAGGAAGAGATCCCTTGTGCGAAAATAACCGAATAAATTGTTCATTCATATTTGTTGCAGAACGACAGACGCCGAGGAAAATATCAGAAATTCTGATTTCAAGTTACTGCCCTGTATTTATAGCTGCACTTCAGATTTATCACGGTAGGGTTAGTTGTGTGAATAATGGTGCATCAGCGTGAGCACGGGGAAGTCACAGTATGGCCCTTAGTGCTGTAATGTGAGCTTGTGAAAGGAGATCTCTAAAATACAGCTAGGCGTTTGATAAATTACTCAAAATAGAAGCAGAATCTTTAAGCCGTGGATTGTACTGTGTATCTTTACAGCAATTGTTGTGTAAACTTCATGTGGCAGTGAGGGTGTAATTTGAGAGAGAGTTTCTCTTGCTTCGGTGACGTATGCATCCTCCATTGTGCGACAGAAATAAGAATTGCTCAAATCCTTTTTATAGTTCTAGTCTGAAACAGCTGCTGTACATGGTTATGGGAAAATGATGTGCAATACTCAGTTGGAATGATTTTTTTTTTCAAGATTTGTGTTTAACAAGAGCAGTTGAATACATTAGTCATAGTCCAATCGTAAACACGGTGATGACTCAAATCTAACTGTGTTACGTGGCAAGCGCAGTGTAGGCTCCGTACAACAGTACATTCCAGGGGTTCGGAGGTATCTTTTAATCCAGACCTGAACCTTGTGCTGCTGAAGCCAGCTCTGCGGATTTGTGAATGATGAAGGCTTGCTGGCTGGTCGATGACGCTCCTGTTCAGCTTCTTCAGTGGACATCAGCTGAGGCGCGTTGACTTCAGCTAAGAGCTTGTAGTGGTATGGACCAAGACAAGACCTAGACATGTGACAAGTTCTCCCAAGGAGGGATGTGTGATACTTTGCTTTAACAGCACCTCTCAAAATAATAACAGTTGCTTTAAACTCTCTTCAGTTTCTAGTTTGAAGATGCATATAATGCCCAGGCTGATACTACGTACAGACATGACTATTATCATAAGATTATAGTTTCTCCTACCGTATAGTTGCTCAACACCATTGATCATAGTAATTTCTTAATTCCTTCCTTTATTCTCTTTTTTTGGAGTCAAGGATAACTATATGAGCCACATTAATTTCTAGCGTAAGAAGAAACCATTTCCAGTATCTTCTATGGGGATATGCTCCATATGCCCAGAATTTCATATAAATTATTAACCGTTTTTGAAAAATCTTGATTTCTTGTTTCCTTACCTTCTTGCAAATAGTTGTAAATTTTATCTTGACTGTTCTTGTATTCCCAATTATATTTCACCTTTTCTCTTTTTGAGATTTAAAATCCCATGATCTATGTCACTGCTGATTTTTATTTTATGCTCACAAAGTGCTAGAGACTTCTCTCTTGTAGGATTTACTATTTAGAGAAGATTTTTAGAGTGATTCCTTGGTTAAAATAACTGATTAATTAGAAACATTAGCATTTGAAATTACTGCACCGGTGTGTCAATACAACAGTTTCTCAAAGAGGAGTTTTAACACATTTTCTATGTGCATGCAGCATCTGAGAAAATTTTTAGGGGTACTATATATAGATTTAAAAATTCTGTACTGGAAATGCTGTGAGTCCGGATCGCTTGAATCAGCAGCTCTGTCAGCGCAATCTGAGGCAATATTGCATTGGATGCGTGTTTGGTAGTTGAAGTGGGGAAGAGCACTCTGAACAATGGAGTGCAGAAGTATCCAATACGGGATCTCCCAACATACCCAGGAATGTAATTTATGCACGGGGTATACACATGAGAGGTACTTCATCACGCAAGGAAGTTTTAGTTCACTTCTGTCAGATTGTTCCTTTGAATAATGTTCTCCGAGTGAAGAAGTACTTGATTTTAGAATTTAAGCAGTCATTTTGTGAAACTTCTTTCAGAAACATATTAAAACAAGACTGATGCTTAAGATATAAATCAGAGTTGTTGAAGCTTGGGACATGAATTTTTTGTTTGGTCTCAAATGATGGTTTTTGCCTTCTCAGTTCACCAGCATTTTACACCTTTTCTATTTCAGTTCTGCCTGATGTCTTTTTTTTTTTTTCCCAATGGACAGACTGCAAATCCCACCACAGAGTTCTTCTATTTAACATATATGCTTGGTGGTGAGCTTCCAAGTCTCTTCCTCTGGTTAAACAGGCCAGTAAATAAATCTTGAACATTATTGTATACTGTATATGGCATATTGGTAAAACAGGAGTGGTGAGGTTAAGTATCCAGTGCCTTTCTCCTTGTGTAGTTGTTAGAAGCAGGGTAACACAGCGTGACACATCTGCCAGCACTTCACACCCACTTGCTCGTGTATAAATACCTGAACAAAGGACAAAGCAATGAAAAATCAAGCTTTGCTTTTTAAATAGAAACGATAACTGGTTAGAGAAAACAGAAATATGAGCTGTGCAACACATTAGAGAAACAAAACTCCAATGGAAAATATTTGCAGCATTTTATGAGTGATTACAAATAATGTTAGTAATTATGTGTGTGTAGCTAACAAGTTTGGAGAATATCTATAATGACCAAATTTGACAGTGTGCAAATAAAAATGTTTGACACTCATGTTTATTTTGCGAGAAAAAGCAATCAAGGGAAACAGCCGTTTATATTCTTCAGTCTAGATTAGTTAAATATGTTTTTTAAAAAATAAGATTGATACTTTTCATACAAAATCTAGAGTCATTATTTTAAATCAAATTGGTTTCCCAAAATCCAACCAGATGTGTATTTCTTGGGGGGAAAAAAAAAAATTGAAAAAATTTACCCATCTTTTGTCTAGAAAACAAGGACTGCAAAGTGAAGCTCATTAGGAAAACAAGAAGGATGCTCTATTTCCCTTCTTCTGACCAGATTGATATTCTCTTTTCTGTCTCCTGACATGTTTTCTGTAATGCAGACCACAGAAAAATAGCTGGCAACTTGGCTTGATTTTCTTCCAACCTTCAGACTTCAAATGCAGAAAAAATGTCTACTAATTTCTATTTCAGTGTTGCCATAGATACAGTTTCTATGATGTTTTTATTTTTTTACTTCTGTCTATCTGTGTTTCATCTTGCTAGCTAACAACTTTTTTTTCTTCTTTCCTCTTTTACTTTCCATACTTCCCAGTTCTTCCCCTGCACCTATTCCGCTTGCTTAATTTAATCAGGTGTTACTATTCTCTTATTTTTGGTAATTCAGAGTCGTCACTCTTGATGCTTTGTTCTATATTTGTGTCCTGTAATACCCCGCAGAAAGTGCCCAACGTATCTTGTATCTTTGAAATACTCTTTCTTTCTCCTATTGCAACTCACAGTAATTAACTTTGCTGTGCATACTGTTCCAAGGAATGCCTTCAGGTCTAAAAGTCCCCCTTCCCCTTCTCTTCTCAGGTTGTACTGGATTTCGCTTTGATTCTGTTTGTGGTAGACACGCGCTGATGCACCATAATACCCATTCTCTCATGCTGCGCTTCCCCCAGTTTTTGTTTTTCCCAGAGGCTCTTCTCTTGATTTTTCTTTTCTCTTTATAGTCAATACATACAATGGCAGCAACTCAGAAAGCACTGACTGTGTAGGCTTAATGTACCTACTCATCTGCAGTCATTCATCATTGCTGTTGGATTGCTTATACAGCTGCACAGAGCAAGACAGTTCAGTGATGTACTTAAATTGGATGCTAACTGCTGCTGGTGAAAAGATTTCATCCCGATTATTTAAAAAAAAAAAATAATCATGACTTTATTAGTCCTTCTTAAGATGCAGGCAGACATTGATTCCTAATATGCTATGTGACATTTATAATCTCCTGATCTAATAGGAATAAGCAAGATCACGGAAGTAGAGCACCCGTTTCTCCATGGCAGTTATGCCGTACGCTCTAGGCACGAGGTCTATGGATGCCTTGACGGTACTCACACTGGTTTAACTTTGGAGCTCTAATTTATGGATCTAATTTAGGACTTTGGAGTCCCTTGCATATCTACTGGAGAGCTTTAGATTCCAAATTTAGATGCTCTGAATAGCCTTCCGTGGAGAGTGAAGTTTCTGCTTTGGGCTGTTAAGGAAACCTATGATCCCAGTTGGGACACTTCACTCTGATGCCTAGAGTTAGCTGCTGTTTTCTCTTTTCCTGTGCACACATTGCGTCCTGTGCTATTCTGTTCAGGAAACATAGAGCCTGGTTATCCTTAAGTAATAGTTGTCATGGATTTTAATAGGGTTGCGCTCAATGGAAGAGTGTCTCAAGTGACATTCTACCTACTTTAAATTGGGGCAAAATGATAATTCGCTTTTACTACCCAACGACATTTTTGCTGAGTTGGTTTGTATTTGGTTTTTTTTACCAGCAAGGTTTTTCCCATCTGTTACTCTGTCCTACAGGGCATGTATTCTGGAGTTCCCCCAGGTCTTGGAGGAAGTCTCATATACCACCTTACTCCTCCTTAAATATTTTTCTTCTGGCTTTTTTGTTGAAGCAGTGATTTAGGTTAGGTAAAAAGGGATTGATACAAATCCAAGATTGGTATGGTTGGAGGATGAGATTGATTAGCAGCGTGCTTACTGTGCTGCCTATTGCCTATGTATGGACTGAAAGGAAAGGAAAAACGCTTACAAACCAATCAGAGCTACTGAATTTTACAAACTGCTTTGAAAGAAGTGATTCGTAGTTAAAGAAGTAGTCAAAGTTACAGAATTAATGGTAAGCATCACACTGTACAAGCTCTGGGTCGGTGTAAAGCAAATGTTTCATGTGTCTCCTCTTACACCTTCTCTGTTCTTAGTGCCTGTCTGGATCTGATGATCAGTTAACAAAGCCTGAATAATAATTTATCACGTTATAATTGTTATAATTTTTTTATCAACAATTTGGGAACTACTTCTTTGCTGCCTATCATCCTCTGAACTGTTCCTCCTCCCCCACCTGTGTTAGTACAGAAAATCAGCCCCTCCCCAGGCAGTTGAACTCGTCGGCAGTACTCTTGCATGCTTTTTAACCAGTGGTAAATAGCACTGTGATTTATTGAGGAAGCGGGAATTGTCATATCCATAAGAAGCATCTAGATTTTAGGCATCGTGTCTAAGGTAGCCAC
Organism: Alca torda; assembly: GCA_008658365.1. Classification (NCBI taxonomy): domain Eukaryota; kingdom Metazoa; phylum Chordata; class Aves; order Charadriiformes; family Alcidae; genus Alca; species Alca torda. Next base: position 10,076,745 of record CM018078.1, read on the forward strand.
AGGCAATCAGGCATCTGTGGGAAGGGATTCTTTCTATCCCCAGTTAGCTGTTTAGGAAAAATAGGATGAATATCTAGAGAAACACAGCTCCAGGGGATGTGTTTCCACACCTTCCCTTTGTATCAGCTTCACTGTGTTGTATCTGTGTCCATTCCATGGAGTTAGCACAGGACATCCAGACCCTTCCACGTGATACTTCCAGTTTTGCAGCTCCAGAGACAATAACTTTTTATTTCAGTGTTATGTTGCTTCGCTTCAGTAGTCCTCAGATGAGTTATTCCTAATTTACTTAGGTGCGAGTGAGAAAAGAAACAATCCCTGGGCTCAGTGCTTTTGCTTTGAATGCCTTTACCTTCATCATAATAACTTAATAAAATGCAAATAGGCAGAAAGGAAAAGATTTCTTACGTTGTTGAAACTGGTGTATGTGAACGGTATGGCTTTCGGGCTTTTTTTAGAAATGAACAAAATTCCTTGACATAGCAAAATCTGCCGTGTAATGTACTAGATGGGAAACCTGACTTTTGAACAAGTAGAGGCTATAGAGGCTATTTTTTTCCTAATTCTCTATTACTGACCTTGTAAAAGGCCTATTAAAGAAAGAGTCAGTGTTGATCACTTTTCCCACAGTCACAATTTATGAGACTATTATCTCACATAATCCAAATGGGTCGTGTTATTGTGCATTTTATGCTACAGTTCTTCTTTTGTGCTCAATAAATGACTAGCTGCGTTATTAACAAGTATTTATGTAGAAGCCTCAAGTTTTGTTAAGGTTTCTGTGGGCAAGAATCTGATAGTATGAAAAGCCAGTACAAACACAGAAAAAAAAAAACATAGAACAAAGATCTAGAAGGTTACAGGAAAGGTTGGACCTATGTGAATAGCAGAGGTATGGTGATTAAGACTCCAGGTATTCTCCAATGCCTGAATTATTACAACGTGAATGGTAGCATGAAGCCCTGATAGTCTCTTCCTGGGCTGTAACAGAGCCTGGAGAATCCAGTTGCGAAACCTCTGGCTCGCCTTTCCCAGTGTGCTGATTTCAGTGCAAGTATCCAAATATTCACCTTTCTGTCCCGATTTTCCTCCCCATCTCCTCTAAGTGATAGTTGTATTTGCCTCCTGTCAGTTTGTCCTTGATTTCTTCTCCCCCACCTGCCTCTCCAGAGTATATGCTGCTGTCATATTTTGATTCCTTGGTATCGTGCCCGTCGCGTGGTCTACTTGCTGTATCTTCTTGTTATAACGTTATCTTTTCCTCCAGCTATATATCTGATTAGTATTCACCACTTTAAAAAATGCTTCAGTTTTACTCTCCCTATGGGCTTTCCTTTAAAACTGTTTACTTTAGGCAAAGGACAGATTATGCTATCCTGTTGTAAAATCCTAGTAATACTAATAAATGCCTCTAATGGACTGAATTCTGTCCTTTTTTTTAATAGAAGACCATTGAGTAGGTGTCCCATAGCAGTGGGTTTATTAGAAAGGAGAAGTCAAATGAATAAACAGAAATAAAGCTCGCCGTATACATTAGAAAATTAGAAATATCAGAGTCTGTCAGTCTAGAATCTTGTTTGCAGTTTCCAATTGCTCTGCTGACAATAATGGGGTTACAGTAGTGTGAAAACTGAATCAATGAAATCAACAACATGCCCTCTGAGTGGTACGGCATATTGCATGGCATAGGATATTGCGCTATATATTTGTCCCAATAAAACCAAGCCACTATTGATGCAGGATAGAAAGGGGCCAGAGAATATATTGGTGGTTATTTCTGTTCCTCTGAGCATGACTGACGTATGCTGCTTGTATTTTGCTTGGAGTGTAGGATTATTGATGGAGAATTAACAGTAGTCACGATAGTTTTTCTCCTAGTTTATATCCAGTTATGTCTTTTACTTTCCAGCATGTACATTACCGCTGCAATGTATGCTTTTGACGAGCTTGACCTGGAACTGGCTGCTGTATGCTTGAAATCTGTTGGAAGCAAACCTTGGGTGTATAACGCAGCCCGCTTGCTGCAGTGCGTGTGCTGCCGGGAACAAGTTACCCTGGTTTCCTTCCAGTGCTGTGTTGGGAAAAGACTGCGGGGTCTGAGCTCTCCACGGGTGGAACCATACCCTCAAAATCCTTCCGACCAGCTCTGCGCGCACCGCGCTGTACAAATTGGGTACGGATTATGGAGGAGCGAATAATATGGTGTTTATGGCGCCCGTGGAAATACAGGTGCTACGTGATATTGGGTCTGAGACGATAGAGATAGAGCTACAGAAATGTTTTTTTAAATCTCTTCTGGCAAAACTGGGAGCTGCTGCTGGCAGAGCAGTTCTGATGTTCAGCTGGTGGGTCCCCGATGGTGTGAAAGGGTTCACAAAGCGTACGTCTCCAGGTGCTTTGAGAACAGGCTGTGTTACCTGACCGAGTCCAGTTTTCTACACAGACCGGGTTGCTTTTTTCTCTCTTATTGTGTGTGATTGTTAGCTGCTGAATGCAGAGGAGAAGGTCGCGCTGGTTGTTGTAGTTTGCAGAGCTGGGCTTTCTGACGGTTGTCCAAAGGTCAGGCTGCTTGTTCTTTTATGATCTGTCTTGAGCGTAAATAAATAAATGAAATACATTGAGGCAAAAAAATCCCAAACTATAATAGTTCAGAGTATCTTTTCAGATGAAATAGCACTTTATTCCCATACAAAATGTTGCATAGAAGAACACGATGAAAACATATCAATTTGGCTTCTTTTGAAAACGCTCTCTTAGGACTGCCAACTTGGAAAGCAACTGAAAGAAGCAAGGGGAACCATTGATTGTTACACATGATGTGACAGCTAAAGTGTCTTCTTTAAAGGAGAAGAAAGTTCCTCAATAGCTCTCTTCCATCAGTACAAATTGCTACAGAAAGCAATTTACTATCTGCTGTCCAGAATTAATAAATTGAGTTATTGATGTAGGATCCAGGTCACCACCTAAACTGGAGGGAAGACTTAGGGGCACAGTGCCTTGATCAAACAATATGTTTTGGTTTTTTTTCTGTGCAGAAAATGTGTTTTCTCTGAGATACACAGCTCATACTGACTCAGCACTTGAGATAATGTATCTTTGTCTGAAGTTGAGGTTTCTGCGTATTAGCGACAGTATAATATATAGCGGCTGAGACTGATAATGGTACTAAGTAATCATCCCTTTTAAAACAGGGATTACTTTGATGAACATTAACATGAATATCAGTGTAAGTACAGGGTGTGCTTAGTACCATTTAACATGACCTTCATTTTGATAACAGCTCTAATTAGATGGTGTTCTGTAGAAGCTGACAAACCGGTTGTGTTTGCATTACTACAGTACCTCGTGGGTTCTGTTTATCTGCAGTTTTGTGACTTTCACTCTTTCTTTATCATTTTTGTCTTATACAGTGAGTTTAATCCCTTGAGCAGAGGAAACATCCAAAATATATTTAAGTGTTCCCAGACATGGGTGCTAGGAGGAGAGTGCTCTTCAGGGCTGTGGGTTCAGTCCCATGGCAGCGTTACGTCCACAGGTTTCAGACAGGGCCATCTGCGCTATTCCAGAGGAGGAAGAGACATCAGTTCAGCTGCATCAGTTTACCGAAGCAGCGTACCACGAGGTCTCTTGGACACTAGCGCTGCCCTAGGAAAGGGGTGATAACGTATTTGGGATAACATAGTCTGGACTTTGAGGGATCCAGGCTTGTTTGACATGCTTTCAGAGGATTTGCTTGTGTTTTGGTTGTGCTTTACCTTTATGTTAAGTTTATCAGATTGAGCTAACATGTTACAAAAGCAAACTTTTCCACCCACCAGTACAATTAGAGAAAGACTGGTTCTTTAGGTCCAGCGTCTTTTTAAGTTGTGTTACGTGTTTGCATAAGCAAAAAGGGACTCACGGAGTAATCTGAATTTCTTCCTCACATTTTTTTCCTTGGTTGTCCTGTCTTCAGCAGGAAAGTAAATCTCATGCCCTCCTGTGACTCTTTTGCAAGTGTTGGATTCAGTTCTGTTGACGTTACTGTTGAAGAGATGCAGTGTGATTCCAATCCAAAGCTTTTTCTGTATCCTTTCCCTTATTCGTGGTGTGTGTGTACCCTCTGCTTTCCTTTAAACCCACACCTGAGCTGTGCGTGGAACTGCTCTTATGTAGGCTTTGAGGGAGTCAGGTCACACAAAAGTTAAGACGGTTAAAAAGCATCAATTCCCACAACATCATCTTGTGATGTGGCAGAGAATCAGGTCCTGTTAATTGTACTGTTATTTCTGCATTGGAAACAGTGCGGACAATTGCTTGTGTTTGTGAGATGTTGAAAAGCAAATTGCTACGGAACATGAAAGTGCCTCATTATTTGCATTTGCAAATTAGGAGTTCTTCCTTATTTTTTAAGGAGCCTTTAGGGTATTTTGGGGTCACATACATATGCAAATTTTCATTTCAGCTGCTGATTCTAAAAATCTACTTTTTCGTAGTGAAATTTCACATTCCCTCAGTTTTTGAGATTGTAAGATTATGTAACTGTAGGGAAGATTCCTATTCATGCAACACGTGACATTTTTCATCACTGATAAGGTTATGTATAATGCAGATATGAATAAGTCAAGTTTGGGTCTACGAACATCAAGGAATGAATAGCAGTTGCTGTTTAAGTTGTGTGTTTTTCATGTGCATTATAGTTCTAGTTTGACAATCCTATGGCTAAATTTCATGTACAGCCAAGATTCTGGATGTAGATGAGTCTGGATTTCTCCAGAAAATGTAGAAATTGCTCTTTTGGGATTTGTGATTTTTTTTTTTCCTTGTATGCTGTTATACATCATCTTTTATTTATCAAAAGGTAATTTGAAGCTTCCATTCCCTCTCTTTCAGTGGACAAGGAGTTAGTAGTTTAAGGACACTGATACTGAACATCAGCTGTAAGGTCATGTATTTTTTTTCCCCAAGCAGAAGAGGGAGGATTGTTTGGAGACATGGCCTGTGGCTCCAGGAGCTGCTCGCAGTTTCTGCTGCCGCATCGTTAGAAACCCAACAATTTGTCAGAACTCTTGCAGATTAGAATTAGAAGAAGGAGAGGATGAAGGATTGATGAAAGGGGAAATGCGGAGTGACTGAAGCCCTACTCTGAGCATATCACCTTGTCTGAAGCACTCTCATTACAAACAGTTGCTGAATGTTTTTTTTCTGTTCAAGGTCAATATGGATAAAAAATTGGCTTTGCCAGTCAGATGAGAACTTCATTACTTTGTTTCAGAGACCAAGGCACACATCATTTTTAGCTCCAAAAGCCATGCAGTTTAGCTTCACAAGGCTAATTAAAAAAAAAATAAAATTAAAATTTAGAGATGTATGTTTATAAAGGTAGTAACAAGAAAGGTGCAGAAGTGCTTCAGCTTTGAGTAGGGTAAAATATGTTTAAGAACCAATTAAACGATTTTTAAAAAATGAGGCTTATTTTTACTGAAGATATTTTCAACCCAATAATATATAATAGCAGAGTGCATAATCGAGCATGGCAGACAGGGACCATTGTGCCCCTAGACTTAAGGGTACATTAGTGTTTCTATTACAGTCTTGTGTATTTTGTGAGATAAGATGGTTACAGTAATTGGTTCCAGACTGAAACATAGCTTGAAAGACCAAGACTTGAGATCACAAGTTATATTTTTAGAAATGTATTCTGGGAATTATTTAAACTCCTGTGGTTTGTTTATGGTTTACTGGATTCCCAAGGTCCCCATTAAGGTTCACGGTCCCATTAGAGGCAGTTTTGTATAAACAGGTAGGTAGGCACAATACCCACGCAAGTAGTTTACAGTCTCATACCCTCAACCAGTAGGTTGCAATTTAAATAACCTGCTTAATCCCACCAGATCAGGGGCTGCGAGTGTATTACTAACTGAAACATGTGTCTGAAGTTCCATTAGGCATACTGAGGTCTTCGTGCTCCCCAGGAGCATAAGGATTAGCGTGTCCATCCTGTATCCAGAGGACCAATTTTGAGGTACTTGCTGGCAGATTAGGACTGTTGGGTGCTCGTTCTTCGCTCCTCAGCTGTGCAGGCTGGCTCGCGGGAAGCAAGAGGCTATTCCGAATCCTAGCATTTGACCTCCTTCCTTGGACGTGCTCTGGAATGCCTCTGCTACTGACTCCACTCTTGTGGAGCAACATGAGGAATGGTGTCATGTAAGCCAAAAAGACATTCCGTGTTTCTCGGCTGGGACCTAATTCCCTTGAAACTTGGGGCCAAGATGTAAACTAAGTAACAAAGTAAATTGTTCCCATCCCTGCAAAGGTCTTTGGGTTATCTCTGGCTCACTCTATGTGATGTGCAACTTTTCAGTGGCTAAGCAGAACACCCTGTTGGGAACGTCTCTGTAACATTCACTAAGTGTCCTTCAAAAAAGGAGGCCCGATTCTTTTCTCACTTGGGTTTTTATTTTGAGGTGACTTTGGTTATTTCATTTGGGATTACCGCTTGCTTGAACTGAAGAGAAATAGGCTCGGGTTGTTGTTATTGCCGAAAGCGGGACAGGTTCTCCATACCTTGTTCTGTTCCTACCTGTATCTTGAGGACAAGGGTGTTGTTTTACCCTTGCCATCTGACAGTGTTATACCAGAAATAAATAATAGCTTTGAGAGCAAAGAACTGAACTTCACATCAATGTATTTTCTAAACTATTATTTTCAAAAATGAGCATGAAAACAGTTTCTCTTTCAGCACGAATGAGTTGTTACTGTCGTATTTGGCCTGAGGTATTTATGATTTACTCCACAGCATCAAAACAAAGTTTATAAAGAGTTTGTCACAGAGCCTCAGGTAGTTATCCACTTGCTGCTGAAGAAGAGATAGCAGATAGGAAGAGATACACAGGATTTTTATATACAGAGAGATGTCTGTATATAAGGAACAGTGTTACTAGAAACATTTGTCTTTTCATACTGTTAGAATGCTGAAAAGCTTTTTATGCTATGTATTAGTTCTTGCAAATTGCTTGCCAATTTAATATCAGCAGCATCTAAACAGTAATTGCTTATGATAATGAGTGCAAACTAATTTACTGGAATATGTTAATATTCACAATGCACTTTAGAACAGCGGGGTATTCCAAAAATACTACTCTCTTGTTTAACTGCAGTGTTTAGGTTGCATTGTTATTACAAATGTTAGCAAAATCACCACAAAGCCAGCCTCTCGCTGAATAGCTGCCTTACGGGGACTCCAGCATGTGTGAGCGAAGAGTATGTAGCGTCCTTTGAGGACTAAGCACGATATCGACACCACCATCTAGATTTAAATAATGAATCTTAATTTCCGATTGGTGTTCGTTAGACGAGCATTTGTAAGACAGACAGAGAGCCTTCTTTCCCGTATGACTTGTAAAATTTCATTTAACAAATTTCAAGTCAAACAGCATACAATCACTTTTTTAATATTTGGGTGTCTTCAATGGATTTACTCTTCGTGTGAGATGTAGAAACATTTCTAGAAATGCTTTATGTGAATCTGTGGGAGAGAAACTGTAGTGCAGGAGTCCTCAAAACCTCCAAGCTAGTATGCCTTAGCGGATTCTGCAAGACTGGTTTTTAGTGTATTTGAGTCATTGTTTTTTTCCTTCTTTTCTTGGGGAGTGTTCTGTTTTGGGTTGGATTGGTTTGGGGTTTTTTAGCAAACTTAGACGAATGCTTATTGAAAAATGGGTTATCTCTGAGCACATTTCTGCACAGAATAATTTTCCACATGCATTGGTATCATTTATAGCTCTGAAGGGTTCTTAACATTTTGTGTACGTTACTATAAAGTGCTGTATTAAAGTAAGGCTTCCCAAACTATTGAAGACTGATCTTCAGTTCAGGAAGATAAAAGCAATCATAATTTCATCCAACCAGACCTTTGGAAGTGAAGGGCCTACATAAAATCACTGCTGTAATTAGGCTGGGTTAGTCTTCGGAGGGTGATTAACTGCTCGCCTTTCTTGCGTACACGGGTGAAGTCATGGCTAATAGTACCGGCATATGAAGTCTCAGACTTGACACTTGAGTTAGTCCCTGTTGAGATGAATGAATAGCTTACACCCCCAAACTATTTTGTCAGGTTTGATCCAAACACCGGAGTGGAATCCAGTGGTTAAACCATGCTCCCTAATTACTCAACTGTGTAAAACAGTGGAAAACATAAAATGCATATTTTTCATTGCAGCTCTTTATCCTCTGAAGCTGGCAGTGAATTGTTGCTTACAAACAACAGCATAAGGACTTTCCAAAGAAGAATGATAGCAATTATCATAATGACAAGGCATGTAGCGTTTTTGTGCCAGACCACAATTGGAAATCTATTATGTAGTAGGACAGAAAGACGTAGGAAGGAAGTGAATTGGCCCAACCTGGCTGGCCCCTGTTAGCTGTTATTATAACAGTCTAATACCCTTAGAGATTCAAATACAGCTGGATCTGTGTACCCCTATTAAACACTGTTTGTTTCTTGTGCAAATTTGATAAGTAAACACTGATGTCCCAAAGTCAATCCTTGGGATAATGACTAGGAAATCTTCCCAGATATAGTATCATTTGTAGCTGCTTGCTGGTTACTAATTTTGGGCTTCCCTTGAGCCAGCCAACCAGATATTTTCGCATCTTATTCCTCTTTTACCTGATACTATTCTGAGGTTTGAGTACATGTAATAGAAGTGAAGGCTAGCTTTGGTTTTAAAAATTGAGGATTTTTAAAATCAGCTAGTACTCTGTGTATGAAGTGAAATGTCGTGAATTTTTGGGCTTGCTCACGCTTGGAGTTAGCAAGACAATACAATGCTACAAGACTGCAGTTAATATGGAGCCTACTCATCAGTCCTTCCCTTTGCCAGATCTGCCTCTGAGACGCCTCTAGCAGCTGAACAGCTGCTTCAGTGGTGGATCCATGTGCTTCAGGGAGGCTTAAGCTCCCTGTTTTCCAAAGATTTAATATCTTTCATTTCATTTTTGTTAGAAGAATGGTTGCTATTTTTGCATTTCAGGATGTAGTAGCATCTCTAGGAAACCATGCTCTTTCTGTTTTTCTTCAGCTGTAGCCCACGTACGTCTGCTTGAAAATGTTCAGAAATGCTACCACAACACTATTTTATCTGCTGACTATTAGGAATTGAGTAATTAGTAGGAGAGCATGTATGCCACAGAAGTTCTTACTCTTCACTACCTTTACAAACAAACAATATCAAACTTCATTACACACTGTCCATAATAAAACTTGCTATTGTCAGAAGAGATCCCACCTCTGCAAACTCTGTAAGCTGCAGTGTTGCCAGTACCACCTTTCTGCTGCAAGTAATCGTAACATCTTATCTCTGACCAGCATCTGGCATCCTTGTTGTGCTTGTATCATTTTTCAGTGAATTTAACAGGCTTGTGGTTAGTGGTGCTCTTATTTTCGGCATGTTACACGTTTCTTCTAAGACAAGTTTTTCACTTTTGAGAGATCTCTTAAGTATTTCAGGATGTCTCGAGAGTAAATTATGAGATGCACAATTTAGCAAGGAAGATAATATAAATCTTACTTAAAAGTAACTAAGGTAATGCAAGATGGGATAGCTGGAGCATTGTATTAGTAAGGAAGCCAATAAAAAATTAAGATGTTAGCTTAGAAGCATACTAGACATTTGCAGCCAACCTCCTGTCCATTTTAACATCATTAAATAACTTAAGGCCAACTATTTCAAATGTTGTATCTTCATTTAAAGAACATGGGTTTGATTTTTAAAGGTTGCCAGAAATGCTGCAACGCTTCTGAGAAACAGGATACTGCTGTAGGTGCTTGAATAAAAACATTACTTCGGGCACTCTGTATTGCATGAGCTATTGACTTTTTAAAAAATTATGATATTATTTCTTTGAAAAATGCATTGCCTTTTGATGGACCTGTACAGAGGAAATTTAATTTTGTATTTTCTTCTACTGTTTTTTGGCCTGTATGCCCATCTGTGCAGGGCTAATTTTGTGGGAGATGTTCAGATTCTGGTGCATAAACAGTTTGTCTTCAACTTACAGGCCTCTCAGTTGAGTCAGCAAGCTTGGAAACTCTAACTAAACGCAAGTTTCCTGGCTTATGGAATTTCTAACTTTTGCCAGGTATCCATTGAGTTCGTAAGGCCCCTGGACTGGAACCACTGAATGATTTCACATAGGCTACCAACAGATGGTAACAACATTTGGTATCTTGATCGACCTGCGTAGTATTTGGGCTAATGTCCTAGTTTCTGCATCCTGTTACAAATCCCTTCAACTAACCAGCCCCTTAACTGCATTCATTTTGTATGTTGGCACAACTAATAAGCCATAAGAAGCAAATCAGTGCACGCGCAGTCCATTTATTTTAATGGAATTTAATGTAACAGTAGTTAAATTGAAGTATAGGGCCTTGACATTTCCTAATGTAAGGCGTGTAGGGTCCAGAACAGTCCTATTGTCTTCAAGAGTACTTGAGTTTACTAATTTCAGTCTGATAATGCCTTTACATTCTATCTGTCCGGAAATATTTTTCATCTCATTGCCTTCTCGTGTATGTTTCCCGACAACGTAATTTCCACTTCTCTAGACACTCTTCAAGAAATTTATCTTTAACTATATGTTGACAAGGTTGTAGGAGGAATAAAAACTTCCCTTATTTATAGACATTTGACTTTTAATTTCCATCTGACTTTTTGGCAAGCTTTCAGCAGCAGACACGTTGTATCCTTGTTACCTTTAATAGAGTTATAATGGATTAAAATGTTCCATGTTGACTGCGGTATGACATTTAAAGTAGGCTTTCATTTCAGAAATATATCATTTTCTAACCATCTACATTACATAAAGGTGCAAGGCAATAATGGGGAATTACTTGGCTTCCATTTCATACAGAAATGTTCTAAATTCATTTTGAACAGCCATCCGTACTGGAAAGTGATAGGTAATAGGCAGCCAGTAAAATTTTTAAACTGAGAGATTCTGGAGAATAAAAATAACTTTCTTTTACCAGTCTGTGTCAGATTTGCGAAGAAAGACCGTACTCTTTCAGAAAATAAATCATCGGGTTTGTATAAATGAACATGCTAATGAGATCAACAAACCCCAGAGCTTTTTTATTGTGGACGTTTCAAATATGATCAAAATAATTTTACAGAATCAGTGCCTAAATATTGTCAAGTCTATTGGCATTCAGTAAATCAACTCATGTTTTTTTAAAAGTCAGATGAACAGATAGTCTAATTTCTACATTCTCTTAGGACTCCTTTCAGCTAGCTCTTGCTTAGCTAAGGTCCTTCTCAAAATTATATTCATTTTAAACACAATTGAGAGGTCCTAGTTTGATGTGCCTACTCAAACTGAGTAGTACTTTACTCCAGTTAAGTGGTCTAATCTCAATCAATGGGGTCATTCGAGATTTAAGATGCTACTCGATTTGAGTAAAGATATTAGAATCCCTCCAGTTGGAAAATCCTTTAAATCCTTTGAAACTTTTATTTTAACCATCTATGTCATTTATGATGCTAAGAACGATGCTAACTTGTAATACTGATGCTAAGCTGCATAAAAGTCATCCTTTATAGGCGTGAACATTCATTGAGCCATCATTACTCACAAGTTTTATTTTGTCCCTTAGCGACCCTATTGAAATCAATAGGGCTAGATATCCTCATTGTACATAGATACGATCTATTCTGGCTTGAAATATGAACATTTTGTTCCAAAAGCAACAAAAATAATGAATCCTGATTTTTTTTTTTATGGAATAGTGCCTCGTTTCCCAAATGCTACTGTCTCTTACTGCAAGAATCCCATAGCTTCTGTTCCTTTTTCCTCCCAGAGCTCCTGATGACACTTCAAATGTGTGGCACTAATGTCTGGCTAGCGTAGCACACGTGAGTGTATTGACTGGCCCACCAATATACAACCACCAAGTGCCCTACAGGCTATTGCCAAGCAAAAAGTGTAGTGGTTGGGCTCTACGTATTTCTCTCTTACACAGTCATTGATTTTCATTAAACTGCTAAGAGTAAATTCTGTTTAAAATTTCTGCCTACCCCTCTCAAATTTTGCTGAACTTGACTATTAGATTGAAAAGTTATTGGAGGATGAGCAAGGACAGCCAAGGACTTATGGGGCTCCGTTAGTTTATCCTCCACAGAGAAACTTTCTAAAAGTAAGACTTTGCATTTGAAACTGGGGAATTAAAATTACAATAGCAATTGGAACGGGAATGGAGTATTTCCCTCCCCCACACACTTTATTATGGCATGCAGTGTAAAATACAAACCAGAAAGAGAAACAAGGAGGGGTTGTATTTGTATAGCATCTTTAACATTTATAGGGTCTTAAATAGGTTTGGCAATCTCTGCACATGGAAAAAGCATTTCTGTCTCGCATTACTGGGAAAGATATGATGTGACCCAATTCATGGAGAAGCATTCCACTGAGTTCTCAGCAAATGCAGAGAATTAACTGGAACCAGACTTCAGTCCAAGTAGCTGAAGCCAAAGGTGGAGCTGTACATTTGTCAGTCGAACCAGTGACCAGTGTCAGGTTGAGCATTCCTTTTAGTCGAGAGCCTATTGCCAGAAAGTCGAATTATGGGAAGACCCTAGGGATCATTTTAAACAGGTGAGAATGTTTTTGTGCCACCTACAAAGCATTTAGCGGGTCATGGTAGTGTCCAAATACCATTGCCAAGGGGGTCTCTTGCTCTGCCTACTTCCCTTACCTTTAAAGGGGACGAACTGGCTTTGTGCTTGCAGGAGAGAGTTCTTGAAAAACACCCAGCACTCGCTACCTCCTTCACCCTCCATGAAAGCTTCCCACAGAATCCCTCCCAGCTGAGCTCTGAGTGAGCTGAAGTTTGCTCTTCTAAAATCTAAAACCTTTGTCTTAGTATTAACCTTCAGCGTGCTCAGCAGGATCCCAAACTCCACAATATTGTCATCACTGCAGCCAAGTCTGTCACCAACCGAGATGTTACAAAGCGGGTTTGTTCTCTTGGTTTGTGAGTAGCAAGTCCAGCAGTACCTCATTCCTGGTTGGCACATCTAACGTTTGTGTGAGGAAGCAGTCCTCTGTGCATTCCAGGAACTTGACGGATGACATGCGAGCTGCTGTATTGTTCTTCCAGCAAACGTCTTTTCTGGAACTTCAGCTTCTGCAGGACGAAAATACATAGATGAGAATGTAAAAAGAAGTATTAATGGAGGTTTATATGCTCCCCTGAACATAGCAAGTGTGATTAATGCCACCATATAGATATTTGTGCAAATGTGTGTGTATATATATGTAGAGAGAGAGATATTCATATTGTAAATTCTTCACTCTTGGTAATTAATAGCAACCTGCACAAATAGTGTCACTGGATTCAGCAGGTTTATCAGTGCAAGTAATTACTTACCAGTGGGAATAAGAGGGTTCACATTCTAGCCCAGAATGAAGTAAAGTACTGATAACATACAGAAGGAAGAAAATTACATTATTGGGTAATTTCTCATTATAACCAGCAATGCTTACCCTTCGTAATTTTTATAATAGTTAAAAATTGCTTTAGTATTACTGAAAGGGCAGCTAATAGTTTTCATTATTGAAGTTTACGTACTTCAGTCTTTAGTTTTCCAGCTATAGAGTGTGATAGAATCATAGTTCATTGGTGTCCAGAGCTCAATCAAAGCATTGCTTTCACTTAATCGGAATCTGAAACCTGATGTGAATGTTGAAAATAAACATTAAGTTACTAACGTTATATGGGAAAAATGGAATTATGTACATTACCTTTCAGTGCAAAATACCTTAAACACAAAATTGGGATGAACGTGAGGAAGGTAGAAAGCTAGTGTTTTGTTGTGGATTTGAGCAAACTATTAAACTACATCAGATGTGACTTTAGATTAATAAATATTGAAAAGCTTTGCAGCCATACACAGTAATAGATACAGTAAATGGGTGCTAAACAAAATATTTATCTGCTTAATACTGTATAGGTAAGCAGACGTCCTTGAGTTGCTGCCAGGCTGTGCTGAAATGAATGCACTATTTCATAAAGATGAATTTTGCAAACAAGTAGGACTTGAGAGACCCAGGCCATTAAAAAACATTACTGTATCTTGACTGCTGGCAGTGTGTTACAATAGGGAACTATGCTTTCACGGTTAAGAATTTCAAAGAGCTGTATGGACATTTTTCCTAAACATTGTGTAGATGCACGGACGCATAAAGAATTACGCAGTAAATTCTGTGGCTGAGAAATATAACTGGCACGTTACAAACTTGCCCGCTTACAAGTACTGTGCTGATGGCATTGCTATTCTTGACATTCTAATTCTACTGCTTTCAGTTCTCTTGAGATGATAAACCCCAAACAGCACAGTGCCATAAGCTAAAAGAGAGAAGGAAGATGACTGGTTTTTAGTGACAATGTTCTGAAAGAGCAGCAGAGACGTTGTAAGGTTTGTCAGAGAGCATAAAAGCCTTTATGGAGCAAGTGAATTAGGCTTCCTCTGTTGTTTCTTAACAGATCCAAATTTGATAGGAAGCAGGGTGGTTTCGAACTGCTCAGTTTCTAGCTTTTAATAGCTAACGGGAGGTCAGACTATAAGCTGAGATGAATCCCAGAGTAATAAATTTTACATTGTTATATTTGTCTTTCTTGAAATATAAACACTAGAGGACCTATTCTCAAATGGCTTCCGACCCAATTTTTTTTTTTTTTTCATAATTAATACAGGAAATTCAAAGAACGTGACTCCCTGTACAGCTTAGACAGAGGCAGATCTGTATTCATCAGCATGGATTAATTATTCTGTTACCAGACACGCAGTTAGTTCGAAGAGCTACAAAATGGACAGTTACAAAGAAGGGAAAGCTCTGCCGTAAAAAAACATAAGCCACATGTTATCATGGATAAGTTTTTTAACTTTGATGTTGATTCTACACAGTTTAATATTTACAGCTAGATTTATCCAGCCCTACTGACATTGACCTTGGCTTCAATGTGGCAGCAGTGTGGAATGAATTGCTCGTCATTGGTTTATTTGAAGGGCAGTATTTAGCAAAAAACTCCGACAAAGATTCACTCTGAATAAGAACATCAGTTTCTCATTGTTCAGATCTGGAGACTTACTTCTGGGTCATTTTATTCAGTAGGACTCCTCCATCGCTTGGCAGGCTTTTTCTTTGTCTTCTCTATTGGGTAAACACATCTGTTACAACCAAGAAAAGGAGAATTATGCACTCCCACTTAAATCTTATGTATTATTCCAGCAGTTTCATCTGTGACATTGAGGTGTAAGGGGCTGTTTTTTCTTAGCCTTCTCATTTTTGTAACTTATAAGAACCTCATTCATGACCTGACACAATATTTTATGAAGCCAACAGAAAGGCTGTCACTGTTTTTAGTGAGCTTTGGATCAAGCCCTCAGTTTTTCATCAACACACAATAAATCCTTTCACTACAGACACCAATGTGACATACACCGTATGAAGGTCCAAACTCTGTCACTTCTCAGTTGGCTCAGGATTTGAAGGCAACACTAGCAGCAAAGAGAAGAATTTGAGGACCATCAAGAGTGATATTACCTGTCTCATGTATCTTTGTTTTGGGATGTACTAGAACGGGAGATGCGGCCATTATTACTGAATAGCATGCAGCAGGTTATTGTGCATTTCAGAGCGCCGCGTATGAGGAAAGCAAGGGTGGGCGAGCAGGAGATTAGGTTTTCATCACACACATTCCTAAACCAGACACCATTTGTCCATGTCCATTACCAAACTTTTTTTAGGCACAGCTCCTATCTTCACTACTCTTGCCCAACTCTTTAGAATGACAATAAACCCTGATTTCACTTGGAATGTAAGTGAAACCTGAGATATCAGATCTGTTATTGTCTTTGTCTTTGCTAAAGAGAGTTGACACGTTTTCCTAAAACACATGCAGGTTGGTATTTTGCCGTCAAGAGAAAAGCCAAGAGATCTATTTGAAGTACTTGCAATCCTGCAAGTGTGTTGATATAAAATGAGCTTTACAGTTTTTTTAAGTGCTATGCGCAGTGCATAAAATATTACAAATTGGTAGTACGGGAAAAAGTAATACCATAAAGGAAAAGTGATGTTAGAAATAAATATAGTATATCTTTTTAAAAAGATGAGGTGACATTTTCGCTTTGAGACTGACACAAAGCAGTCTTGCTCAGCAGGGGAGTAAGATTTCGAGACATTTGGAAGTTGAAGGAGTGGTGGAACTATACAGCCTTTCTTGGTTTTGGCTGTACAAGTCTACACGTTCAAGGGATTTTAGATCCTTTTGTGTGCTGACAGCATTTTTGGTCGATCTAGAAAGAAAGTAAGAAAATGACAATTATGTTGTTACGCACACGTTATCCTTACATGGCCGTGGGAGGTACGTAGTGAGAGTACTGGGTAGAATAAACTGAATTATATTTAATAAAATTGAGAGTCGCCACACAGCTTAGAACAGCTAGTAAAACTAGACATCTGTATTTACAATGCACTGACATATCTCCCTAAGCTTTGACTTATCTTCATAGAAAAGAAGTGGACAGCTTACGGTGACTTTACAAATGAAAGCTCAAGTGCCTGCATAATTTGCCCACTACATGCTGTTGGTAGGATACAAGTTTTAAGTGGAAAATGTCCGGATATGCTGCTAGTTTATTTCAGAGGAAGTACGCCGGTGATGAAGTTAAGCACCTGAGTGCTAAGTGGTTTCATATTACAACACTCGTTTAAAACAGATTATAGATTTTGTAATGCACGCTGGAGATAATGTGCGAAAATTTCCACTCTTATATGTTATACATTGAGCGTTATGCAAATAAGCCATTGCTTTCTTAGATGGCAGACTGATATCTTTTTGTCCTGACATGACAAGTAAAGTATGTTTCCATTTGTTATCCCCATCTGTCGCAAACTGATAAACCTCAGATCCGTAAAAGTCTTATCTGAATGTGTTTGTTAATGTCTTGCTTCGCTGGGCACGATGGCGTATCACATAGTGCGTATCATTCTCATTGTGTAAATAAGGAGCTGCATTTTTTTGTCAGTCATGAGATAACTGGAATTACTTGATTTCTTCTCCACGTAGTCCCAGTTTGGAAAAGCATTTGGTTCACCTCATCCCTGTTCTGCATATCACTGAAACGTGTTCTTCAAGCATATGCTTAAGAACTCTTTTGAATAGATATGCATTTCTGAATCAGAGCTATGGTATTTTAAATCACTGCATATGCAATTATGTTATATTCTGTGTTGATTACACTATATGAAAAGGTCTAATATTGCGCTTGCTGCAAAATTTTCAGAGATAAAGACCCCTTCATGTTGAAATATAGTCTTGTTTGGTTCTATGAATTCATTTGCTGTATGAGAACATCTTAATTTTGGTAGGGGATATGATTTCCATGTGGGTGTGTACTGGTGCAAGTGAGCTAATTACCTTTATTTCTGTTTTACAGCGGGAACAACGTATATCTTTAGTAAAGGTGGTGGACAAATCACTTACACGTGGCCTCCTAATGATCGGCCAAGCACTCGTGCGGACAGACTGGCAATAGGGTTTAGTACTGTTCAAAAAGAAGCCGTGTTGGTACGAGTGGACAGTTCTACTGGGCTCGGAGATTATTTAGAGCTGCATATCGTAAGTATTATTAACAAATGCATGCTATTGCTTCTTGTCCTGATTGTTCTTATGTTTGTGGTTTTTAAAGTTATTTTATTTTAATGTAAATACAGCAGTTTGTTAATGAGCCTTTTAGGGTGATAGTGAACTAGTGAACTAAATGATAATGTCTTATAGCGTACAATACTGCACAGGGTCTTAGACGTTCTCAAAATGCCTTTTACTCCATACAGTGCTACTTTATATGGCTTTTCAATTAAAAATCATACCGCGATACCTGTAGAGGTAGAGAAGTTTACTGCAATCTAATTACATAAAACAGGATTTAGCAATGTCAGAGGAAGGTGCATTAATCCTGGAGGATTTAATCTGGAATCTGCTGGGGGAATTGCAGTGTATCACAATTGTCTGTGCTTATTGTTAGTACTAGAATTTATCCTCTGATTTCACCATTCCTTTGTGATGATAAATCTTAAGCAGAAAGCAAGATTGTCAAGCTAGGAAGTCTTAAAAAGTAACTTCAGCTGCCTTAAAGCAAATAACTAGCAATCAAAATTGAAAGCATCTGGATTTTTATGGCAACATAAATAAATGATCAGTTGAGATAAACATAACTAGGGCAGTATAAAATTTTGTTGTTTAGATTAGTCTCCACTTTGCTAATGTATTAGTTTGATTTAAGAATCTCTCTACTTTCAGGAACAGAAGAGTTCCTTTTGAATGAAATTACTTATTGATCTATAACCAATTACACTTTTACCCTCAGAAAACACTCAGCAGTGATCATTTTCGAAATTAGAGGGAATTACAGTATTCAATCTTCCCAGGCTCCTTATTTCTGTAAAGGCACTCTTGCGTTGTGGACCAAGGTGATTTTTTTTTTAATTTACTGGCTTAAGTAAATAAACAAAGAAAGAAGGCTTTAAATAAAATTCAAAGGTTGTCTATACCCTTCTCTTACATTGAAACACACGGACAAAATGGTTGGCTGATATTGTACAATCTTAATTTAAAAATGTGAACAAAGCAACTTCTCCCAGGTGCCAGAAAAGCTGAGAGCCTACATTTTTCAAGGCAAGTACTGTGTTGCTGAAGAGAATTTAAAAATTTATTTTCCAAAGCCACATCTAACATCAGGTGCCTAGTCATCATTTGCCCATTTCTTTGCAGTCTGAGACCAGATCCACCCATTGTGGTCACCAGTGTTACTTTCTTCTTACAGTGTTTTCTTTTTCATTAGCATATTAAGGAATGTTTTTTCTTGTAGTTTTACTATATCTAAAGTCTATCAAAACCATAGTGTTCATGCAATCTTCTGCCTAGCCTTGATTTTTCCATTTTAAAACAAACATTGGGTTCATTAATGATGAGTTTGAGATCAAAAATTATTGCCTGCTCGTAAGTGTTTCGGGGTTGGTTGTTTTTCTTCCAAATGACTTTCTTATACCCATGGTGTAGAAACAGATGGTAAAAATAAAGGAATAAATGGGAGTTTTCTATAGTCAGAAACGCTACCAGCTTAATAGGGATGGGGAAAATCATAAATTATACTTTACTGGTCTTTTGAAATTTCTGTGAAGCAGCAAAAGGCCTTTTATCGTCATGCTCTGTGAGGTGATTGCGGCCTCCTCCTATTGTCTTTGTAAGAGATTTTGAGAACCTCCCTGAAGCCCGCTCTGCTTCAGAGTAAAATCCGTGATAACTGTGCAATTTCACCGGAATGAGGTCTGCCCTTCCGAGAGCTGCTTCTCTTTAGTTTCTCTCTAGAGTGGAGACACTAAGGGATTGACCTGAAATCCTAAGACATCTTGGAAGGATTTTTTTAAGGGACATCAATGTTAGGTAAAACTTGGAAAACTGCTGGCATATAATTTCCCAGAATCTATTTCAGATAAAGATAGTATTCAAAAGAAAGTTGAAAGGCAGTATTTTCTAAAGCACTCATGGTATCAAAGAGCATATATCTTATTAAAGTCAGTGGAACTGTAGACACTTCTGAGAATTTTACCTGAGATCTATTTTAGCTCTGCAAGATGTAGTGAAACATCACGGTTATAAAAATGAAGAAGAGTATAGAAATGGAGAGGCCTATATATATGTTATTTATTTGAAACAGAGTTTATGGGATCAAAGTTTTTCAATATTGGCAGCTATTGCATTAAACTCACCACAATAAAAGTAGTAGGAGGGTTGTGTCATTCAAAACCTCCTTCTTGCACCAATGTTGAGATGCCACTAAGAACGTCTCACCTACCGAATAACCAGAAGCATGCCAAAGCTATGAATAGTGGAGGGAGGAAAAACTGGAAGGAGGGAAGAGTCTAATTCTGCATGTTCTTTTGCATGCACCCGCTCACCTGTTTGTATAATGAATATGCATGAGCAATGAATGCCTCTGTACGTTGAGATGCACTGTGCATGGATAACTTGCCTGTGTTATATCAACTATAACGTTATAACAAGGATATAGTTGTGATATAATCGTGCTGGGATTCAGTTTTTACAATACGATAGAAACAGGTGCTTTTGTTACCGAGCTTCTATTTTACGCAGAAGGTCATTAATCACTCGGATCCTCCTCATTGACAAAATTTGGGACTGATGCGTAAGCAGAGGTTTTAAGTGCATTCAGCAGAATTGGGGCAAGGAAAATTCCACATGGAACTATTGCTTTGAGTTAAAATTTTTGAAATCATACTCCTCACTAGCGTGTTGGGGAGGGTGCTTGTTTGGGATGTTTCAGAACAGAGCTATGAGGTAGCTTGCTCTTAACCTTCTTCATTCTAGGAATGGAAGAGAAAATTCGAAGATTGATTATGGTACTTCAGTGTGTGCTTGCCCTCTTTATTATTCTGTTTACTTAAAGACGATGTAAACCTAATGAAATCAAGCTCATAACAAATTCTGATTTGGCAAATTGCTACTTGATCATCTGAATCACAGCTTTAGTGTTAGGTTAGGAACACATCTATTTAAAGTAATCATTTAACCTCCCCAAATAACCATTGTTAATATAAGAAACATTTCCAAAAATGTGCAACCTGCATTGCTACCAGATGCTTAACAGTTCCAGTGCAAATATTTTACAATTCCGAGGCAGATTATTATAAAACCCCACCTGTACTGTAGCAGCCTAGATATAAAGGACTGGTTGTGTGTATGATGTGTATGCATCAGTGTGCTTCAAGAAGGGGATGGTAATGTGACTTAGCCACCCAGAGATACAGCAATTAGTTTTCATAGCTGTCACTTGACTTCTCTTATGGAAGCGGTCTCCTGTGCAGTCTCTGCTGGGAGATCTAGTTCAAGAGGAAACAGATATGCTGCCTAGAAGTCTACTGCCATTTCCTTGTCCCATTGAAAGATAAAAGAAGGACTTATATCTCTGACAATTACTATACAATCCTTTTTTTCCCTTCTTCTTGGCATAGTCCGTAGGCATCTCCATGCCAAATGGAAAAAGGCAGCAGCTTATTCACGCGGTATTCAGTTAATCATCACGTACACTTCTGTGCCTGGTTTTTTCATTGACTTCTAAAGCCCTACATTCTGTCAGTGATTCCTGTTCCTATCTCTGCTCTTCTTCTCTTCCCACCCTCTTCTCCCAAGTCATTAGACAGAAAAGCGTGCGTATATATGTGTATGTGTATATATGTATGTCATCGTCTTTCATGAGCACTGTGCTGTTGCTGCCTCGGGTTTCCAGCTTCTCTATGGTGAGGAACAATGTGAAGTTAGACAAAGACATTGCCTCAAAGGGCTAAGAAATCCTGTTAAAACTGCTCTTTCTGGCACTGCTGGTAGCAGAGGAAACTAGCGTTCTCCCATGTGGCACAAGTAAGATTTGCTCTACTAATGAAGACAAGAAGGATAGAAACGCATCGATAGACTTCAACCACTTTTAAAAATTGTTTTAAGTATAAATTATGCCACATTTTTATCTTTCATTGTTAAAATGAAAGACTTTTAACTGTACCAAAATCTAATATTTTGTGTGCCAGATGGAAAGAGTCACCAGTTTCTGTGTCTTCCTTGTTTGTGTCATTTTTTTTAAAAATAGAAATATTTTGGGAGCACAAACAAAAAAATGTGATGTTTTTATGGCTACAGCTGATTTTGAAATTGAGGCAAGAAGTTTGTATGGGGGATAAGGCCAGCAGACCATTTTAGATCTTCCAGCTTTGTCGTTCTGGAAGAGATACCCAGCCTACGGGACGTGAGCTATCTAAGCTAAACTGGGCTGACTTCTGTTATCTCAAGCAGGGTGAGGAATTACCAATTAAGCTTAATTACAGATACCATGGATCTGCTGAAGTAGGTGAAGTGGTGAAGATTGTTCTGATAACAAACATCCTAAGGTATAAAATAAGGAATAAAGCAGATATGGCAGCATTTTGAATGTTGTCCTGGCCCTCTTCTGAGGGAAGCTGGGGAAAAACACTCTGTAATTCCAGCGAGAGAAGAATGACAATCCTACCTAGGATATAGTAAACGTACAAAAATAAAAAGAAATTAAATTCAGGGTAGTTGTGGTAGATACTTTTTATTTCATTCTCTTTAATGTTATTAGGAAAAATATTATAGGGAAAATGTAAACCAATAAGATTAATAATGTGATGGGAAAGCACGGGAACCTATTTTGAAAGATGTGGTAACATGTTACCTGGAAAAGTATGGTATGATTAAGGACAGATAATATCAATATATGCAATTAAATATATATATATATTTATATATATATTAGTGCATACAATTAAACGGAAATACTCTGAAGATGCAGCCTTACTGGCATGATAGATTAATCAGTATTGTACTTAGGTTTTCAAAATGTGTTTGTGAAGCGTTCAGAGTTAAAATTAATGACTGAGGTGAACAGTCGTGGGAGAGGAAATATTGTATGTCTTACAGAAAATTCGGTTTTGGATCATGAATAAATTCAGCTTGTGCTCTTTGTCCCAACTATTTGTATGCTACATCAATTAAAATATATATTGTGGGAAAGGCATTTTTTATTTGAAACTTTTTCCATGAGGAACATGAGGATAAAAATCAAGTGAAAGCTTTTGTGAGGTTTTTATCAGCTTTGGTCCAAAAATTCTCTTGGTTTAAAAGCGAGGTAATGCTTCTCTCTTTTCTGAGCTATTTATTCAGTTTTTGTGTATGATCCACTTCATTTTTTATAAACTAGGGAAATATTTAATATCTCCAAATGAAATGTTGACTTTTGTGTAAAAAAAATATATATATATCAAGTGGGTTTGATTTTCAGCTTTAAGTTAATGGAAAATTCTGCAAAAGTCTTCTCTCAACTTCTTTCCTACACGTTTTTTGGAACTTCTGACAAACTTAAAAGGAGTATTATTTCCTGCTTCCCTCCCTCTGTCTCTTAGTTATACATATGCAGTATTCTTCTACACCAGCCTTTTAATAGCTGACTGTTAGATTCTATATACATAATATATGGATAATTTTAATTTATTCATGTATAATGACCTTCCCTCAAGTGAACAGAAATAGTAAAACTTGGGTGAGGATCAGACTTCTGTGTTTGAGCGTACCAGAGAAAAAAATTGCAGAGTCTTAAGATAAATGAATTTGTTATTCTCTTTTGAATACTTCACATGTCTGGGACTTAATGCCTAATGGAAAGTCAATTGAAAGATTCTTATTGACTTAGTTGTATTTGGATCAATGCCTAGAGAGTTGAATGTACTTTCAGTGAGATTGATGGTAAAAATACCTTTGATTTTAGTAGTTTGTATTGGAGCTAATTAATTTTCCCAGGAAGATTTTAATAATCTTTCAAAAAATATTCCCAGGATAATCTTTCTTCTAATAATCATCTTTGAAATACAGAATTCCTTATTCTTATATGCGTATCTGTGCAATGCAAAGATTTGGTAAGGCCAGTGGTGGCTTGTATATGCATGAAACACTAATGATTTTAAAATTGAATTATTCACGTCCAGGAAGGGCTAGGGGAAAAAAACAAAACCACAACAGAACTAGGTTTCAGAAATCTGATATTTTAGGAGTGCTGAGCATGCACATCAGTGACTAAAGGCAATGGAAGCTGAATACAGTCAGCAGCTGAGAATCAGGCCATCATCATGTCAGCTAAGTGGGCATCAGGGATCACTCCGGAGCCTGGAAAGACTTGGGACCATTATGTTTATCAGGGTTGTGATATTTAATATTCTGCTACCTTGAGGCACAAGAAAATACCTTAAGGCTGATGTTAGCTAACCCAGAATTCTGCAAATATTTGGTGTTTCCATATTATGCTTATATACATAATATTTAGTTGTGATTTTTTTTCTCTCATTAATATATGTGTATGGAAAATGCTATAGGAGGTTTAACTGTTGTGGGCAGTGATTGTTCTTCTCTTTGTGGAACGAAAAAAATCAGCAACCAGACTATGTGTTAAACTTTAAACAGAAGGAAAGTTACTATGAAAGAAGGATTTCCAGACGTACTTATGGGTTTGAATAATGAAAAGCAGGGCAGTCAAAAAGGAATCGTTTAAGGGACTAGACAGGCAGGTGAGAATGCAATTCAATGTACACAAACGTTAAGTTAATTAGGTTTAGAGCAATGAATTAATCTAGGGAATTTGTGCTAAATGCAGCAATCATTTACCTCACTGATCAGGTTAAAGATCTAAGTTCGTAGGAAAGAAAATAAATCAATCACTGATTTTTAATCACTGGTCAAGCCATGCCTTGAAAACATGCAGTTAAGTTATTCTTTTGTATTAGCAGATACATAGATTAAAAACATCTCTGAAAAGGGATTTTATGATATAAGCTGTTTCTTAATGCCTCATCTTGAATACTCTGCGCAGTCTGTTATTGCGCACCGAGCGACAGTGGTCTGTTCTTGCCATAAACAGGCCAAATTGCTGAGAGAAGGTTATGGAAATGTGCTAATTCTGGCACAGAACAGACTGATACCTTGCTGTATGAAAAATACGAATGGAATTTGGACAGTTGATATAATTAAACAGCTTGGCTATGACTGCCATCGTGGAGCACTGCAAGAAGAAATCCTGATGCTGGCCTGGAAGGTCCATTACCCCAGCGTGGCAGGTCTGATCTCCCAGCTGTGATTTCCCGGTTCACCAGCCTAGAAATGCGCTTGAGGGAAGCAATTCATTTCATCTTCTTCCTCTGTCTTGGGATAAATAGAAGTTCTCACTTTTTTCCTCTACCCAGCTAATAACTCCTTTATACATCCTGCTCCTTTCGTGCTTTTGGGAGGATAAAAGCTTCCTTCCCAAAAAAGCATGCTGTATGACGGGGTCACCACCTGCCAGCCCCTTGGGGAGAGAAAATTGCACAACCGCTAGGACCTAAGTTCTCAGCTAAAATGCCACGTGTCAGTCACAAAATGCTCCAGCCCTCAACACTAATGAATCTCCTGAGGTGCTTTTTTCCAGCAAAGATGCGGAGCCTGGCTGAGGGCGAGAACAATTCTGGTGGCCCCACATATATTAGAATCTTCTGATAGCAATATGGAAAGAATTGCATGTGGCCATGGCGCTGTATGAAATGATCTTGCAGACTGCATCGTGGACTCTAAGATCCCTTCTGATCTCGCGTACCTCAAGATTACACTGTAAATTGAATTCCATCTGTTGGCTGAACTGCCTAAGATCCAAAATTTTGTCATTTAATTTGATGGTAAATCTTCCTCGGACTTTACTGTTGGAGACTGTACACAAATGTGACTTTTGATCCAGCATGAGGAGAGAACAAAAACATGGAACTTAGTTTTTCTGGGGCCTTGTTGAACTTAAAAAAAAAAAAAAAAAAACGCTGAAAAGATTAAGAATAGAAGGGGGTTGGGCCAAGTCATGTTATACTAATAACAAAAACTGTACATTTTTAATAACTGAAGTGGACCAATTTGGAGAGGCAAGCAAAAGAGCAAGCACATTTAATTAACATAAACTTGAAGAGGCTCATGACCTCTTCATAAAGCAGCTCTTATTTTTTACATTGTGACTTGGAAAGCTCTGAAGTTCTGTACAGATCATGTCCACTCTTATTTTCAAGGATTCTTTCTTTCTCTTCCCTTTCCCTTGTTCCCTAAGTGGGTTTTCTGCTGTGTCCTCAAACACCAATTGATTTGCTGTGCATATTCTGCAGTCCCAGTGAATCCCAATGCAAGCAGATGGCAGCCTCCAGGGGTCTCGGTGATTCCGTACCTTTTCTTTCCCACAGAACGAGGCACACCGTACAGCTAAAGGAACAGAGGAGTCACTTCAGGTGGTGGCTGTGTGGTGTACTCACATGGGAGACCTTCTTGATGAGGACCATCGATCAGTTCTGTTTGCTTAAAGAACAAAAGCAGCAAAAACAAAGCAAATAAGCATGGGGCCAAAATTAGGAGACATATCCTTTTGTGGCTAGGTTTTTTACATATAAATACCAAATTTCTGACTTCAGAAAGGAGGACAGAAGAATTAGTTTATAATGTAGATATAAATAAGTAGCCCACCTTCCCTCCCTTAGCAGCACCTTTCACAGCTAACGTTATATTCTCCCATCGATGTTTTAGACCCCTCCCAGTCTAATCAGGTCCTTTTAATCCAAAATTTCCTGCACTGGTTACTAGCCAACATCCTTGCATACGAAGGGTACAGATATTTTAATAACTTGGCACCAACTCTTGCAGAACGTTGCCATGTATAAAAAGAGCTGATGAAAAATTTAGCAGACATTTTAGCAACCTTATTAAGATTTAAAGAATACTTGACTATTTGCAATAGTGGAACATTTGAGATGTTCATGGAAACCTGGCTGGTCACCCAAAGGAAGAAGCACCAAATCACAGGAAATTATTGCGATTATTTGGGGAATAAGAGCTGCGGATGATTGAGGGTCACTTCCAGGGCCAGCCGCTTTTGTCCACCTATTGGGTACTTCTCTGCTTATTATATCTATTGTATATTTTATTAAGCATATACTGTTTGTTATATCTAGTAATACGATAGAGTCAGCCCTAATAATATTTCCTACCTTGTTACTGCCTAGTTCTCATCTAATTTTAGAGAAGCACAAAAAGATTTGCTCTCCGTCTTCCCTACTAAGCATGCCTGGGGGTGCCTGGGCTCAAACCCAAGTGGAACACATGTGTTCCCAGTGTGTTAGAAGCCGTGACAGTGCAGGTTGTAGGCACTTTGGGCTGACAACGTATGGTTTGGAAAAACAAAAGGACAGACGTGAGGAACGGCATCGCTTTCAGAGTGTCCGAGACTATGCTTTTAGCTCCTGATGGCAGCTTGAATAAAGAGAGTGACTCGCAGGCTGCCGTGACCCATTGAAAGAGGGCCAGGTTTGCACAGGACAGATCAAGGTTTGTTTCTTACGCGTATAAGCCAGAACCCAAGATCTGGCCCATTAACTCCCTGTCTTTTAAATTTATGAGCTCTAAGTGAGGATAAGGATATAGTGTGCGCTGCAGTACAGAGTACCAGTGTGGCAGTTTTTCAGTGAACGTGCGGGATGAACAATATCATTTTTAACACCAGTCGGAAAGATTAGCCCATTGATGCAGAGCAAGGCTAGGGGAGAAGTGCCAGTAGTGGCCTGAACAGATTCTGTTCCTAACGCCAAACAATTCTCATCCCGCCACTTCCATTATGAATTTGTCTGAAGAAAGTGCAGCAATACGAATAAGTATGAGC
The DNA here is from genome assembly GCA_008658365.1 of Alca torda. NCBI lineage: Eukaryota > Metazoa > Chordata > Aves > Charadriiformes > Alcidae > Alca > Alca torda. Next base: position 10,104,083 of record CM018078.1, read on the forward strand.
AGGAGGTACATCAGGCCCGAAAACTCCTGCTGGAAGGTGAAAGGTGCAGAGGCAATTTTACAGAGCCTGCTGCTTTGCTTCAGGCGTTTGTTTAAGTAAACATTGCTATTATAGTTAATCACTTTGTGCTAATAAGGAAAGCTTGTCTTAATACTATTCTGGTTTTGTGAGATACTACCATAAAGTCATAATTAGTTAATTAGACCACTTATTTAACTCAGGTTTTGCTCTGTGATGCTTCAGTGTCATCAGCAAGCTGGAACTTGTTTTAATATTTAACGCTAGTTTGCTTTTTTTTTTCTTGCAGGTTGTTTTATTCTCTTGAGCCTTTCTCACTTTTCACTAACACCACTGTGTAAGTGAGGAGTAACTATAGTAAAAACACTGAATTTAACGTGCCGCACCAGAGGGTAGAACGGAACACGCCAGGCCTGGTCCTTAAATTCATCCAATTTAGTTAGTTAAATTTTGCAATTTCTGACACTAATTTGTTGCACACAGGGTCATGCAGGACTTTTAGATTTAACAGGGAATTTATCTGGATTTCCCAAAACCCAGGTTACCTGTTGTATCTTCATCTGCTTTTCAGTATCGTGCCTATGTTGTCTGATCCTTTTGTCTCTTCCCTGAGCATGACGCGCTTGACATCAGTGCGTCTCCACCGCTGGTGTATCACTGAGCCGCCTTTTCCTCTCTCTCCCGGCAGCAACCACGGGCGTGTAACGTTTGCCTTCCCTATCAATCTTACAGTGGTTCTTCCCATTCGACAGCAGGCTGCTGCCGCTGTTAAGTCTCTTTGTGATTTTTTTTTTGCTTAGATCACGCCGGTCCCAAGAATTTCTGCAACAATAAGGGACAGGATAAGGATTTAATGAACCGATATTGTCAGTGTTCTGGTGGTTTATGCTTAATGTAACAATCCTGCTAAAAACAGGTGAGTTTTCCTGTTAAGTGTTTGGAGAGGCTTAAATATCTCTCTGTTCGTGAAAGCCCATTTACGCTGAAGCATTCTGATGCTCCAGAGGGTGGATTAGCTGAAGGAACCGACTCATGGATTTCTTGGCTTTTGATAATTACCTAGCTTACATTGAATAAGGGGCACTGAGGAACAAAGGAAAGACACAGGTCCTTCGCTTTTGCCAGTTCTGTGCGAAATTATCCCGAAGCCTTCAGCCCACCAGCATGAAACTACTAACGCGGCTTTAACTTCTTGTGCTGGAATTTGTAGGTGATAATCTACGTTCAGTCAAGGACCAAACGTAAACCCAGATATTCCCTCAGGGAGATGTAAATCATGCTTGCTGCTGCAGCGTTATACGTTCCTTATGGTCTAGGAAAAGCCGCTCGTACAGGACTGGGAAGACTTCCCTCTGTGTATTCCGCTGTTGGGTCTTCATCCCGGGCCTCTAGACAGAAGGACGGGGTTGAAGCATTACATTCTCAATGCATCGTGCTCCATTTTAGGGATGGAATCTCTTTTTCTTTTCTGTTCAGCCCTCACCCTTGGTGGACTTGCGACTTACTGCCTACGCTCTGAATGCTACAGACTGCATTCTTCCCATCCGCTGTGGAACCCCACTAATGTCCTGAAGCCTTATTGTTCCCCATACAGGGCTTTTTTCCTGACCCAGTGAATTCCAGGGAACAACAGAAGAGTTCCTGGAGCAAAAGTACCCAGCCTTTCCCTTACACAGCAGATGGAGTTTTTAAGACTCGCTGTGGATTATGTAGCAGTGCCTTCTCGTTTAGGGACAAGCACAAAAAGCATTATCATACGTGAAGCTACTCTACAGTAACTTCCACCAATTAAAATAAAAAGTGAAAAGATTATACTATGGAGCCTTAATAACCACTCAGCATATTTGATAATGTCACTGCTGTCGGTATCATATTCACCACTATGTTCAATAGCCGAACAGATGCAGATCACTAGAGCACCACATGGTACGCAGCAGCAGGGAGTCCCATTTGACAAGTTGGTTTTGTTTTATTTCTTTCCCAGAGCCTTCCCCGGTATCTCAAGTTTCTGTAGTGTTTTGATTTGCTATTCAGCAAACAGAAAAAGGCGAGGGGATTCTGTACTGCTTGTTTTCAAAGCAAGAGGGTTTTTGACTTCTTTGTGGAAGTACTATGAAATTCCTAATGAAGCTAATATAAGGCATGCTTTAATGTAAAATTGTCAGCCCTTGATCTGAAAAGGGTTGTTTATTAGCAGGTAGAATATATCTGCATGCACAGGTCCCTTGTAGGATAGCAGCTATGCCAGTTTTTGGAGGTGGCTTCAGGGTTTGGGGATTTTTATTTTTATTTTTAATTGCAAGATTTTGTGTACACGTCTGCAAGTCACTTTGCACAGCGAGCAATAACTCTGGGCTGTAATGGTGCCATGGGATGCTGCGGTTGTTTGGTGCTTCTAGATTTACTCTCCATGGAACAATTCATAGGAGCATTTTGTGAGACTTCCCAGTCTTCTAATTGCTTGTCTGGAAAAACACCTGAGTATATACTCTGAGGCTAAAATAAGATGGCTATGCACTTAATATATTCTAAAAAATCCTGGGATAATACAGAGTAACAATGAAACCCTGGCTATATGATTTGAGTGGTTTTTTCCAGGAGACATGTAATAAAGCTGGGAACAAGACTAAAAACGCTGCAAGAATTACATTATCTACCCCATATTACCTGGTTCACAAATAAACACAGAAACTCCCTTGGTTATACTTCTCCCTAGTAAAACTAGGTGCTGCCAAGGGCTAAATACATGGGCAGTGTCTTCCCCAGAGCTTAAACCTTGTCACAGCTTTGTGTCCAGCTGATATGCTCCTTTGAAAGATTTCTGAGTTTCTGTTCCTAAACTACTTTTTAAATATTTTGCCAGCTATTTAAACTGACATTCTTAAGGCATTGATTTTCTTTTCTTCTTCCTTGCTTTTCACTGCATAGTCAAACTCAAAAAAAAAAAAAAACAAACCCACTGGCACATCTCCTTGTCACAGCTGTAGTGTGGTGCGTGATGACACCAAGCTGTGCTAATGTGGGAGGAGGGGAGACAGGGGTTGCAAGCGCTGTGGAGAACTGATTAAAATTCAAAATGAGCTCGATAAAGTGGAGAAATAGTCTGAAATCAGGAAGATGAATTTCTGCAAAGGAGAGCGCCGAGTTCTGTACCTAAGATGGAAAAATCAAATGCACAGCTATAGAATGGGGAATAATTGTGGCCAAGAAGCAGTTCTGCAGAAAAGATTGGGAAGTTACAGCTGATTGCAATTTGCTGCAGCCAGACGGGCATCGGTCTGGGCTGTATTGACAACACGTGGGGTGGCAGAGGGGGCAAAGACGTTAATTGTTCACTCAGTGCTGCTGGGACCTTCGCTGAAGAAGGATGTCCAGTTTTTAGTGCTTGGCTTTGGAAAGGAGGTAAGCAAATTAGGCAGCCAGTAAAAGAACTGGTAATATACTGTAGTTGAATTAATGTGTAGCTCCTAAGAAGAAAATGAAAAGAAGGGTCTCTGTTTTGTTTATAAAAGAGAAGACAGGGCGTGACTGGCTGTGAAAACTGTCTTTTAATACACATAGGTTGTTATAAACAGGGCTGTGGCTAATTTGTTTTGCCTGTCTGTCGGGATAAGGTAAGAAACGGTTGAATTTGCAGCAATGCTATCAGGTATTGGGAAGAAATTTCCGGCTCTGTTTGATGGTTAGCAGTGGAGCAGGTTACGTAGGCACGCACCATCAATTTATGCTTTCAAGATCAGACTGCGTTCCTATCACTAATGGCGATGCCATGGAGACTTCTGCTGCACGCTTTTGCTGAAGTTAGCCTCGATGTACTTGCTGTTGCCAGGGAGTGATGGGCGTAGTGAGGTCTTCTTAAACTGTGGACTCCCATTTATGCTGCAGTCTTTGACTGGAATGATTTAAGGTGAATGCTTAGCTGTAAACACAGGGAGGTTCTCTGTTTTTATTCCTAAAGACACAGAAAAAGGAGGGAGTAAGCTGCTGCTAAGCATTTTCTTTTAATATCCATTAGTCTTAGTGTCATCGGCAAACTCTAAGGTGCACAACAGCTCAAGGCAGAAGCTGCTCTCCCTCTGCCGTATCAACATTCCCTCTTGTTTGACACTAGCCAGCTGCTTTGCTGCTACATGCAAGAAAGAAACTTGAGTCCGTATGTCTGAGAATTGTTCTCGGGCCGAGCGAAGGCCTGGTGGTGTGTTCTTCACCAACTGTTGGCATGTGCCTCCTCTTCAGCTTGTGGGAAAGGTGGTGGTGATGTAACTAACTTTGCCTCCTCGCCCACCTCTCAAATGTTAGCAAGTGTTTGCTTTGGTTGCTGTGTGGGAGTAGTGAGGTAATTTGAACCATCCTGGTGTAAATCCAAAATAACTCCAATGGGCTAAATAGATTACTGAGCAAAGCTCACTTGATTATATTGCAAGAATAACGTGCTATCGGGGTGAACTTATTTTTCAGGTTTTTGAGCTGTTTGCCCAGTTCATTGGCTGTAGATATAGCTGCACAGCTGTGTGAAATGGTTCTTTAAGTTTTCTTGTCACAATAGTGCATGCAGATTATCTAAAAGATAATAATCAGTCAAAAATCACAGATGATAAGCTTTCCTGGTTTATTTCTGAAAAAGACTCTCTGGTTTCTTTACATTAGCGACTGTTTGTGGTGAGGCTTTCTAATGCTTTTAACAGAATGTTGATTAAAAAGATCTCTTTTAGCTATTAACAGTTGTCACAACTTAGGGTTTGTATCATAAAAGCTCAGTACGCTTTAAGCATATATGAGGTTTAATCTTTTTGGCATTGTTCTCTGGGTCTAAATCTTGAAACGCTGCACATGCCTTTGTCAGTAGGCACCAGCCGTGCTGCATCTGCAGGAACTTGGTCTGGACTAAACCGGCATGGGGTTTTTGGGCTATCATTTTGCAGATGATGGTCTGTTTAGACGCGAATTGGTAGCATTGCTCTTTTTCTGCTGTCAGCCATGTGCAGTAGAGAACAAGCATGCGTTTGCCTCTGTTCTGAGGAAGGTAAACCTCCCCCACTTGTGTCACCCCATCCTTTAATCCTACTTTCTGTCCCCCTTTTCCCCAAGCTGTGTCATGCACCTTCACCAGCTACGTTGCACTTCTGCAGTCACAAAGGCAGGTCATGGGTTTGCTTCATTGCCCCAAAACGTAGAAGTCATTCAGGCTGATAATGTCTGTTCTTTCATTGAGTTGGAAGAAAAACGATGAATAAAGTCGTTGCTGTGACTGTGTCAGTATTGTCACTTTATCTGTCTTGTAATGGAGATGTTGTTCAGCATTTCTAATGACAATATTAATCTTCCCTGTCTCCCGACACAGGTGTAATATCAGGAATACTAGTGCATGACAAATTTATTACTTTTGACCCTGAGAGGCACCAGTCACAAACGCTTTTGGTTTGCTGGCAAACCTAATTGGTTCCCTATAGTCCTTCCTTTTCTCACTGAAAATATTTGAGATTCGTGCTGTGCTTTTCCTATAATGTACAGTAACATTAAAAATTGAGGCAGGGAAAAAGTCTTGCGTGAATCATGTTCTCCCATGCACGTGCTACTCAAAAGTGATTATCAGAAACATTCCTCGCATTGTTAGTATTTTTTGAAATTATAGACAGGATTGATTTCTGCATCTGAATTTTTCACACGTAAGCTTATGCTTACGGACTTGGAGTATTTTTCTGTTTTTTTAAGTGTTAGCTTGCAAGACAGTTCCTCATCACAAGCAAATGACTTACCTGTGGTGAGTTGGAGGCTGTAGAGAACGCAAGTTATATTCATGGAAACACTAATTCTGTCTTCAGGAGGTGGAGAAGGTGGCAGAGCCTTCCCTCTGTTCTGTTCCACGACAGTTCCCTGTGGGCCTGACTGGTTCTTGGCGATGCTAAATTACGGTATCAAGAGGAAAAACTGGTACTTAACCCTTTGGTCCTATCGGGGAGGTGATGGCAGTTCTTTGACTCTTCAGGCTGTTTTTTAGGAAGTTAGTGGGCTTTTCTGCTACCACTTGGCTGACTCTTTTGTAAATGTTTGAGGTGGGATGCCATTATTTGGTTTTTTCCTCCATTTTCCCCCTGTCCTAGGAAAAAACTTTTCAGGTTTTCAAACTTCTGTTCTTTTGATTTAAGATAGGTTAAAAACGTCAAACCGTATCCTTGTAGATGCAAGTCAAGGGCTACCCATTTAATAACTGTCTCCGTGTTTCTGTTCACCACTAGGAACTGGATGCAGAAGGAGAAAGATCAGTGATCTGATGTAGGTAGTAGTGCTGTATAAGTTAGAAAAAATACGTTTTTCCGGTCTCATTTCTTAATGAAAACTGCAATGTGGAAAGCTTTTAGGATTGGGGTAGAATGTACAAGTGAAGGCAAAAAGTCTCATTCCCTACCACCACTAATCAATTGGTGCTGACTTCAGCGGGACTGGGAGAAACCTGGAATCAAATCCTTTCCCCACCTAGTTCAGACTGGGACCGGATCCAGACTCCCACACTGTAGCTTGAGGGCTTTAAATGTCAACTTTTGACTCACCTCGGGGAGTGAATCTTTGTTTCGTTCTGTGTTGTAAAATTTTTATTTTTGTTGCCGCGCATCAGGAAGGAGATAGTTTGCAAAACTTCGTTTCTTTTTTATGTAATGTTTGTGAAAGAAATTGTTTTCTAGCCAGTCTTAGTGAAAACATATCTTCTGTATATTGATGACAAAATGGTCCTACTTATTTTGTTTGCTGTTGCTTGTTGTTGCCGAATTCAGGATCCATACAGCGATGACTCCCTTTTGGAAGCTGGCTGGGACACTTTCAATCAAAATTCAGGATGGAGATTTACTTTATACCTTTTTAAAATAAATGAAAAGAATTCCTGACTGTTGTTTCTGGAATCGCTTAGAAGTGCAAGAGGCAAGGAACTTGGAGAGCACTGCAGCAGTTGCACAACATTAGGGACATATTAAAAGAAAAATGTCACTGTACACCAGCTCTTAACGTGAAACGTGGCATATTCGCACTTCCTAGAACCCACTGCACGTTTCCAAAGGCCAAAACCTTTTCTACATCCGTTAATACCACTGAATTTATTATGTCTCCTTAGCACAATTGAATATGTCTGGAGATGTGGACAAGGGACACGATGATAAAGCACCGTAGTGATGGAAAAGAGAGAGCGATTAGGTGAAACATTCTCTTGTACGTGGCAGTGGGCATTTCCCTAGCTGTAAAAGAGGTTTATGCATTTTTTTATTACCAATTCTAGCCACCTGAGATATTTTAAATCTGGATTCTGTATAATATTTGCTTGATTTCTTAACACCCCCAGGAAAACATAGGCAACCTAATGATTCTCTATATCACTCATTTGTTACAAAACTTCCAAAAGATTTAGTAATTCTAACCAAAAATGAATGTATTAGAAGCATTAGTACATATGTGAAAGATGTTTTTTAAAAGGCTTTTTAATGGTTTAAGAACAAATAACCTTTTAAAAGCCAGCTGCAACTCCCCATTTTATTTCCTGCTCATAATGAATTCCTGCTGTATTTTAAGGCTCTAAAATTAGATAGAGAGCTATGTTGTTGGGTTTGGTGTCTATTGGCTAATATGCAATGAAGAGGATATTTGTGATGGCCTAAGTGTAAATGGAGAAAACTTGCATCACTGTTCATGCAGAACGCTTTTGTCACTTCTTCCTCACCTCACATCCTCCATGTAATAGAAAACAAATAAGTATGGGCTGCAACTGGAGAGTGCTTTAATGGCTGGTATTAAATCTGATAGATTTTTGACAATTCAAAATATTCTTTTGATGAAGACTGTGTCAATGAATTTGCTTCGTTACATTTTTTTCTAACTTCCAAGATGTTTCCAGTGCAGCATGTACTTAGTGCATAATAGAAACCTGTTACTCAGAGCTTGTGTGCGTTTTGAGCTTTTAAGAAATTTAAACGTTTCTGTTTCTGACTGCAGGCTTGCCACAAAACACTTTTTTGTTGCATCATAAAAACAAAAATAAATACATGGCTCTAGTGTTAGAGGTAGGTAATCCAGAGGATCACCAGGCCAACATGCAACTCCTTTAGTTACTAATCTTAGAGTTAAATGAAAATAGCAAGCCAAAGAAGTTTCTTCAGTGTTGCAGCCCTGCCCTGTTTACTTTTTTTGAATGAAAGCTTTAAATCTTTAAACCATATACTTACCTTCTCTTTGATTACAAATTTAGGCTTTTTAAGTAATGACAGAAATGTAATCGTGAGAAATCATATACAAATAATAGACCTAGACAGGATAAGTTTTTTAGTGCCTTTTTTCCTTTTTTTTTCCTTCATAAGATGCAAAATTATGTATTTGTTCTACTTTCTGTTGCTGTTACAGAGCAGTACAGTAGAAGCTAATTCCAATTTTAACTGTGTTAATGAAAATAAGTTTAGAAAACATAGCTCGTGCCAACAGCAGATATCTAAGGTGCGTTATGTTGTCATAAAATTAACAGAAAAGGTGGATTTGTTCTATGTCCTTCTGATATTGGTGCCTCTTGGGCATGTTTTCAGCCTTTCGACCGTGCAAGGTCACGAACACTAGGCACTTATCTATTATCGGTGGTAGTAGTAGTATGCAGTGTAAATTGCATCTTCTGATAATGGAAATAAAACTGGTTTTGCAAGACTGTAGGAAGGGGAGTGAGCAGTGAAAATAGGCCTAGCCACCATCGCGGTAACAAGTGTAGCGGCAAAGTGTGTCTCACTGGAGAAGTGCGGTTCCGAAACAAGATTTCTAACCCCTGTATGACTTTGAGGATTGTTCATTTAAAAAAAAAAAAAACAAAAACCAAAAACAAACAAACAAAACCCAACAACAACAAAGTGCAAGGGGCAAGGGTATAGAGCTTCAGGTTTAATTGCAACACTTCTTCTAATATACAAATCCAGAGCCTTAGCTGTCATCCCCTTCTAAACAAGGCCTGTCTAGGTACGTGCGTGAATGCTTCAGTTGTGCCGTAAGAACCAAACGGATGTACCGCTTTTCAGATCTGCCCTGTGATTCTCATTGAAAAGCATAAATGAATTTTTAATTCACACCTGTGGATTTTGCACAAAAAAAATATCCCGAGGAAAAGGTGTCAGACTTGATTGCTAGAAAATTTGTTATAACTGCATTATGTATCAAAATGATTATATTGGATGACAATTTCTATTATTTTCACAAGGTCCATTCAGTTTAATTATAATTTACCACTCAAGTATACCATTCTCTTCATGTTAATCTTCAAATTATTCTTGCTTTTCCTTTAATAGCTATTTATGAGTCATAGAAAGTACACCTAATTAATACCTCTGCACATTGCTACAATTAAACATTAATCAGATTTGATTTTTAGAGTAATGTGCTACCAGTCTTCTAATCTTCTAAGTTATGACCTGATAAAAATTTCATTATCCTAGTTATAAAGTTCTCAATGGGGAAGGAATTTCCATTTAGTGCGTTTAATACATAGTGGTGTCTTGTATATAAATTTTGCACTCCTTCTACATCTCTATAGATAAATTGGTTAGAAAATCAGAAGTAGTGGCACAAAGTAAACCGACCTTCTAGAGATAAGTTTTCAAAAAACATTCAGTCATGAGCTTCTTAGAAGGATCTAACCGAAGCAATGGATGATGTTTTTTATTAACATGGGATGACGGTGTTCAGTCAACACTTTTCCTTCTTCCCTTTCAGTTTAGAAGGGAAAGTCAGTAGATGTGAGCATGAAACGCTTTCAAAACCTGCCTTAACAGTGAGTTTCACAGAGTTGGTATAAGCAGTTGAGCCTGCTTGGCTTGGCCTGTCCTTTTTTCTTTTTTTTTTTTTTTTTGGTGAACTGTTGGTTAGAAAGGTAAAACCCCCCTAAATTTGATCCCAGCATGTCAGACTAGACAAATGACTGACCTGTTGATCAGTGGTTGCTGTCAAGCAGCTCATTTTCATCGGCAGCGTAGAGGCGTCTTGAGGCTGTGTGCTCCTCTGCTTTTTGGTCACTGCTCCCCCCCCACCACCAATTCCCCGGCTCAGAGAAAGGCTGTTGGTAAGTCAAGGGATACATGACAAGAAGTGGACAGGTGGAGAATTAACTTTATCGCATCCCTGAAACTTATCTCTGGCTCTATTAACTTGCTTTCAACGGTGAAAAATCCTTTTCAAATCCTTGGAAGTTCAGAGCAACAAGATGGAATGAGCTCTGTGTCATAGGTTAGCTCTCCCCGATCATCTGCAGCTTAGAGGTATTTCTTACGTTTTTTCCCTCAGAGAGCTAAACCCCCTCTCTTCATTCAATAAAAAAAGCAAAAGATAACTTGATCTAGGCAAGGGCACAGCAAAGGCAGTAGATAACCTGTTAGAACAGTTTTTGGTGGTGCTGGAGAGATTCCAACTTTTATTCTGATTCTGAGCAGGTTTAATTAACTCTATGTGGTTCCTACTCGAGCTTATTGCTTTGCCAGAGCTAATTTGTTTAATGCTCTGGCATTTCTACCCCATGAAGCAAGTTTGTAAGAGGAACACACCCGATTTAGAACTTGTTCTATTGAAGGAATTGCGTTACAAAACCAGAAACCTTAAACTATTCAACCAGTTGTATCTATAAATGATGTTATCAAAATATTGGGACCAGTACTACTGGGGGTGAAAAATGAATTAAGGAGCTGTCCTTTCCCGAAATTGAAAATGTGTCTGGGTCATAACAAACACAAGTGGCAGCCTGTTTAAAGGGTGGGTGATATTTTGTCCCTGTTGCGCTTGTGCGTAAAGGGTGAAGTTTCGTGGTCCCCTTGTGGATGTTGTTGAGTCAGGAATTGGTGAGGTCTACTAGGAGGTGTGAAGGGAGGGTTCGAGAGCCCTTGCAGCACGTCTGTACGTGCTGGAGCTCTGCTCCATCAGGCTTTTGTGGGACTTGGAAAGTCTTAAACGAGCATGCATGAAGTGGTGGATCCCGAGCTGCTGCTGGGAATGCCTTTGCTTCTCCACCCTGCCGGAGGAAGGGCTCCTTCGAGAGTCCCATGCTTGTGGGCCGACCAGCATGGTTCCGCTCCCTCTCTTGCCGGGAGTGGTGGCGTGTCTGTGTGTGTGTTCCCCAGCACGAAATGCGTCGCAGGCTCCGGTGTGCTGTGTTCAGGGACAAATCATCCATAGGGAGCTGCCCGCCCGGCTACTCTGATCTTTGGGAGTGTACCAGCGTCCCTGTAAACGTGGCGCAGGCTGCGGACTGAAAAAAATACTCCAACGTATAATCTTGAAATGTCCCCATAAGCTGTATGATTTCCTTTACGTCTGTAGGGAGGATGATGATGGTGAGTTATGCTGTTGTCCAGAACATATAACGTAGTGTAAGAAAAGAAAATGCCCTTATTGCTGTGTTCTACCATAATTGAAAGTTATGTCCGTTGTCATTTGTTTTGTTCTCCACCTCCCGCCCCCGCCTTAAATTTTACATACCGGAGACGTATATTTTTAAGAGGTAGATAACAACAGTTCCCTTCTGCTACATTTCTATAGTAACATTCATGGTTATTTACTTATTTCTGTAAGGGTTCAGCCTTTCTCTATTATTTTATCCTTCAGGTACTACATCACTTGTGATTATATCCCTGCTGTGCTTGCCATCAAACCTCTGCTAAGCCCTGTTCATAAAGGCTTGGTTTTGTTTTTTATCCAAGACTTTAATGAAGACTAAATATCTGGTACATTGGTGAGATCACCAAGAGATTCTACTGCAAAATCAATCATGAAGAGGTGTAAGAATGTTTTTAAGAGGAAGAAAATGAATTATTTTTATGTTTTAAAGGCTATTTGGAATAAAGGAGTAAAATATCATTCAGAAATTAAAAGAATAATAAAAAAACCCACCAACTATTCATTTGGCCTATACCTTGAAAGACAGAGCTCTGAAATAACTTCCCTCCAGATCCATTCCCCAGAACTACTTTTTCTAGCCTTGACATCTACTGGTTATTTCAAATAGCCCTGGGCACAGGGTAGGGCTTGCAAGAAGTAAAAATTTAATGTTACACAGCTCTTGTTCATATTAGCAAATATGGTACAGACTCATGCACTGCTCAGAGGCATCGCTGATAGGTAAAAGGAGACTTGCTTTTTGGAAACTGTGGAGTACGTGCCCTGGCACGGAGACTTAAGGGCTCTGATCTTGAATTCTTTCACTTATCAGCATCTGATATGAACCCAAACAGAAAGCAAGAACTGGCAACGTAAATTTTTAATGGACGTTTCTGTCTTGTAGTTCCTAAATTGAAAACATTGGGGTGCTTTTCTTTCTCAATGTATAGTTTATTGACCCCAACCAGCATTAACAGCCTAGGGTGATACTGTTTGTTTTCAGTTCAGCCAAGCTGCTACCAAAGGAGGTCTATATCAACCATCCTTGTAAAAATAAATGAATGAATGGTCAAGGTCAAATTTGCTTCAGTGTGTGAGCTATCTGGAGGACCTAGGAAACCTTTTTACTCTGTTATTAAAAAAAGAAATAGGTCCACTTGCCAAGTTTTTTTTTTTTTTTTTAGAATTTTGAACAGTTCCATGAAAACTTTTGGGAGCATTTTAACAGTCAAGTATTACGTGCTTGCATTTTGGATTTACTGGAAATGCTGGTGATCTGTAAAGTACGTTTTAAAAGGTACTTTTAATGAGAATAAAACTTGCAGAAACACTAAACCGAAATATTATTACTGCTAGGAAAAAAAATTACATGGTTATTATGGTTACTACTAGGAAGGTATTTTTGTCTGTTACTGTGTTATTCCTTTTTTTTTTTTTTTAGAGCAACTGCTCAAGTTGGGTTGTAAATAGGAAACTGATGTTACTCTTACACATGTCATTTTCCTCAGTGGTCTGCCCTAAACTAAGATTTGTTCTTGCAAAATAAATGCTTAGCCTTGCTTCTGAGTTTCGAGAGGTCACACTGACTTCACTTGGGCAATGTCTAAACCTAAGAATGAATGTCTTTCGGTTTGTTGGGGTTTTTTTTTGGGGGGGGGGAGGGGGGGTGTTTTGTTTTGTTTTTTCAGGATCTGAGCTTGAACTACTGTACCTCCCATTTACGCGTGTGTGTGTTTGTATGCAGTACCTTGCAGTGTTACATGGACTCATGAATCTTTCTGGGCTGTTGCCCTTGTATGTAAGAAACTAATGCACAGGAGGAATGTTTTTGTCCATCAGATGTTAATGCAAAGCATGGCAGAAGAGTTATTGTTTTGCTTGGTTTATAGCCTGATTTATAAGACAGACCCCAAGCAGAAATGCTAACCTCTCCAGATAAAGTCAGTAATGTCACAGTTTTATTATTCATTTAAATGTCTCTAGGGCAGTAACCTCTTTTTTTATTACTTTAAATTAATTTCTGGAACTAAGCCTATGCTTCTGTGTTTGTCTCTCCGTTCTGAGCCTCGGGCAAGATGTAGGGCTGGGCAGAAGATGACCAGCACAATGCATCTTGATAACCATGACAGTTCTCTCTTGGCCAAGATAAAATACGGTTCTATCTCAATAGTAAATGAAAAAGATGAAACAGCGTAATGTTTGCTTATGCCTCTAGCAGTAAGGTTTATATTTTTTCCCCTTATTTTCTGGTTTGAGGAGGGTGATACCTTGTCCGTAAATGGCTTTTTGTTATTGTGGTAGTTCGAAAGGCACATTATGACTGTTGGAGGCGTTCGATTTCCAAAGAAAACAGGTTTCTGTAGTCATCATGTCCATCAGTCGATGAATCCTATTTTCCTCCAACAGGAGCTGAACCTTGTTTTAGACAAATTTCATAGAAGCCTAAGGTATCAAAGGTACTAAATGCTTGCCTTTTTTTTTTCTTTTTTTCTTTTTTTTTTTTTCCTTTTGGTGAAAATGAGCAGCTCAGTAATGGAGGGAGACCTGTTAATCTCCCACTGGGAGAAAGGTAAGGAAAACTCAGATGTTACCCATTCTGTTTGGCAGTAGCTGAATGGTCAATCAGCATTTGAGTGGTGTGGTGAGCTCGCCAGCTTGTGTGTAACTTCGGCCTAGGGAAGGCATTTGCCATCTTCTATTGACGTGGCATGACGTGAGAAGATAACAGGAAAAACAGGAAAACAAAATGTTTTGAGAGGCCGTGGCGGTCTTGAGAGGGGGCTATTGACATGGCATGGAGAGAGGAACATCGGTGATGAATCAGTAAGAAAATGGGTTGGTTAATTATGCTTACAGAACAATCTGTTGAAGATTTCCATGAAAGAGAAATGGTAAGCCAAGAGCAGCTCTCCTTGTGTTCTTTTTAGTGTGGCAAAATTTTCATTTTTGGACACTAAATATTCTTCTGATAAAGCAGCACACTAATAAGAGCAGAAATAAGAGCACAGCGCGTTTCTCACTTAAGTATTATTTTATGTTGATTTTGTGAAACTTAGCAGCAATTATAAGCTAGTTTTTTTTACCCAAATTCATCTGCATAATATAGTTCTAACCCACCAGCTATGCTGCATCTTTCCTAATTCCCTGTGGGGACTGCACCTAGCCCAGGTTGTACCAAGCTACCAGGTAATTTTGAAAATTGGTTTACTAACAGACCAAGACAGCTATCACTGTAATGTGTGCTAAGTTTAAAAAAAAAAAAAAAAAAAAAAAACACCAACATGATGAAATCTAAAGCCAGGTTTCCAAAGTTTGTGGTACTGAACTTAGTACTAAGAGCTGTTATTCAAAAGAATGGTTAATAAAAGTTTATTTTACCAGAAGGAGGAAATGGCATCAGCCTCAGATTGTTGCAGGGGTGATTAAAAGTCTCTGTCACTTCTTGAATTTTCGAAGCAACAGATAGACTGGAGATATATGGAGCTGAAAAGAAAGTAGTTTCAAATAGGTTAGAATAGCTTTTAAAATTCAGTGGGGTTTATAGCTTGTCCTCAGTTCTTAAGTACCCTGAATTATATCCACCTGTGATTGTAATAGCTTGAATGAAGGTAAAAGTATACAGTGCTACGAGTAGTGCTCAGATGCAAAATTTACGGTATTCTCGTTGCTTTGCCGGGTCAAGACTATGTAAGCCGCAGGAATATTAATATATTGGAAGGCTATATTGTACAGCAGGGGGGGAAATTAATGAGGCAGATTCAGTATGATTTCAGGCAACTGCCAAAAGTGGTTTATAACTGCAGAAAGAATATAAGTTATGCGTGAAGTCCTTCCAGCTAAAAATAATAGTTCTTATAGCTTCCCAGTGTGGGGGTCCAGTGAAAATATTGCTGTGATGTAGACTCTTACGTATTAGCAGAAAAGCTTCTAGAATGTGTTGTTTATTGATGCCTATTTCTGTTGCTAACCCAAAATATTTATAGCAATATGTAATGAGCGGGTTATCATTCACAAAATATGCGGTCATAAAAATGAGAAATAGTGGGATTATTAGCAGCATTCAGCAGTAGAGAGGCTGTTTCTTCATGGTTTCCTCTTGCTCTAGTCATTACCACTGCAGCTGTGAAAGATAGTGTTACATTTCAGTGGATTCACTAGAAGAATTTGTCCAGATAAAAAAATAATAATTTTTAAAAAAGAGGAAATAAAGTGGTTTGGGTTTTTTTTTGTCCTGCCCTAGTAATTACGATTACAATTCTGATTGAGATATGCAGAATTTACTCTGGAATTTTCATCCTAACACATAACAGCTATGGTAATGTGTTGAAGAGAAATTGATACTCTCATACATAAACTGATTTTGTAACCGTTAATTTTGTAGAACCAAATCCCTGTTATATGTAGGCATAAGCAAACATTACATATGAGCACGTTTTCTGAAGTCAGTTCATGTTGCCAAAGGACTGTTTGCATAAGTAAGCATTTTGAGTCAACTCTTGGTGAAACGGCCCCACTTGGTCAAGCAAAAGTGCATGACGCACCATTCTCACTGTTCTTTTATTTCTGTCTTGGTTATTGAGTTTGGAATCTGTTTCTGTTAGGATCTTTAGAAATCATCATCGACTCCTAAACACTTTGTCTTTCCCCACTATCATTGTTGGAAAAAAAACCCCAACACTAAAACCAAAACAAATAAAACCCAGCAGACAGCAACTGCAAACCAAAAGTGCTGTCATGTATAGGAATGATTAATTCATTAGTAATTATAATTAATATCAGTTGTAAAAAGACCAAGACTGTAATTGTGCTTTACGAAAAGGTTATAAAGGTACAAAGTGAAACTAAACATAGACATAAGGTATACATTTTCCAGAAAGCCTCTTGAGTGGCCCAGGAGGTTGTATTCTCTTTTCCGAAGCTGCCTGTGGAGATTTTTTTCAGGGATGCAAAGTGTAGTGAGTTGTCAAATATTCACTGACTTTCAGTGAGTCATTTTTATTTGTTGGTGGTTGGTATTGAGGAGATTTATGATCGTGAGAGCCCCAGTCACTCTTCCTGAATAACTTAAGTATTTTGAAAGTTATGGTTTGAATTATATGAAACAACAGTCTCTCCCTGCATGTAATAAGGGAAAGATAGTGTTAACAAAAATGAGAGAGCATAATGTGTGTAAACCGGTAGAATTGTACAGCTTTTAAACTCTGTGAATAAACGAATCTAGTACCAGTTATGGCAGACTGCTGTCTGATCAGCCCAGGTTACCTGGCTTTTGTGGGCATTACAGCAGAAGTGTGTTGTGAACAAACTACTGAAAGCCATATAAAATATTTTGGAACGTGCTATGTGCTCAGTGAACAATTAGGAGAAACGGCAGGTGTTTTTTTTTTTTAGGGAAAATGAAGAAGAGGAGGCCCATGCTCGGTTTCCTTGTGGAGTACAGTGATATGGCTGATGGGAGAGATTAGGGCCCATAGGAGGAGGGAATAAATTCTAGTGAAGGCAGAAGTGGGTAATGATCTGACCAGAGTTGAAGGACTTCTGTAGGTGTGTGTCTTACTGGTTGAGTGATTAATTAATGCATCTGGTTTTGTCCATCTCTGTTTGTGTTGAGTGTTATTTTGAGTGGAATTGAGCTATCTTATTTATGGTTTTTGAAAACTTTAGTGTTCCTGATGCTTTGGAGCTGGGTTGAAACGTGTGAAGTACATTGGTGTACATCAGACTTGCCTGAATCAGGCACTAGGAAACTTGAAGCTGGTATTTTAACGTATGCAGCCTGTGTATATCAGATTATTTTACATATATTTATTTTCATGCTGTGTGCTTTCTTACTTCACTTAAAGTTGAAACCAAAGCATAAATGGCCAACAAACTGTTCTAAAATAGCTTGGTTTGGCAAACAACTCACTGTAGCCCTCCTTCCTTTGATAAAATGCAGGTGTTCTTTTATGTGTTACGTTTCTAATGGTTTTTGGTAAGCCAAGCAGAAGGAAGGGTGCTGAAATGCAAGTTGTTCTAGAATTTCCTCAATAGGGTTTCTGTGCTGACTTGCTGAAGTTAAAATTTATCTTGGGAATTGACAGGTTTTGTCAACACCTGCGGTGCTGGTTGGTGCTGGTGAAGAGCAGGTGCTTGTCCTGTGGAACAGCTGATAGACTCAGGCAGTCACCCAGCATACAGCAGACAAAGGCTCGGGTTTTCCTTCCATCTTATTCCAAATTCTTCTGCATTCCTCGTGCACGTTCTCGTTGTCAGACCAATGACACTTTAGGCCGCTTTCAGAGTTTTTACTGTTTTGTCTAATTCATCAGCTTTTGGCTTGAGCAGGATCTGAAAGTTTCTTCACCGAACAGGGATATTTCTTCTCCAGTTTTCTCTGCACCCACTAATTCAGGCTTCCATTCCTATTTATCTTTAAAGACAGAGCTGCTATTATAATCTAGGAAGTTAAGTGTTTTATTGCAGCTATAAATTTGTATGGATGCAAACAGCCAACACTTGGACACTGAAAATACGTGTTCTGTCAGTGTTGCTCTTCCAGTGGTGTGGTTTTTTGGGGAGGGAGGTAGTGTGCACGTGTGTGTGTGTCTGTAAGCTAGTAAGGGGTTAGGTAGGTGCTGAGCAGTTGTGGTAGCAGCATGTCTCTTTATTTATTGACGAGAAACCTCAGGAGGAAATGGTGTGGAATAGAAAATCAGCTCAGCTGAAGTCAGTGTCAGATTGCAGGAGATATTAGGCTTTGTGATATATGTGGTGGTGAGACCCAACAGGATCTGACTCACCTCTGCCTCTGCAAGGTCACCAGCTCTGGCAGATTTAATAGGAATTCCCCGATTCCCAGACGCATGGCCTTGTCCAAACTTAAATTGTTGTGGCAGTTTTGATTTAGAATGCAGATTTACACTCCTCATTGAGTGCAAACGGGTGTGGATTTGGCCAGAGTGGAGCTGTGCTCAATCTTGGCGTGTAGTCCCTGTTTGATGTATCGGCTACATCTGCATTAGCAAGTAATGCAGCTCAGGAATGGCAGATTTGTAGAGAGGAATGGTTGGTGCAGGGGACCTAAACCAACACTGCACCTATTTCAGCAGATTTTTCTTCAGGCCAGCATTAATCTGGTTCAGTAAACTGAATGTCCATCGGTGACACTCCTGGAGTCCAGTTTATCTTTGTCCCAACGATACCCAGTTCATGAATGCTTAGACATCATGCTTTGGTTCACATCTTGGGCAAAGTGGGAACAAAAGGGAGACTTGTGTCACCAGTGGAGCCCTGACGTGACGTAAGGCAGCACCCAGCCCCTCTGGAGGCTCGGTGAGTCCTGCTGGCTGCTCAGCTGTCAGCCACCTCCAGCGAGGTGGATATCCCTCTCCGGACAGGCAGGGCACTTGCCTTTTGGAAGCGACTTCCTACAGTTTTCTAGGGCAGAAACTCATTTCAACAAAGAATAACCCAAGGAACAGAGGATTAAGGCCTTTCCTGGTTCTGGTGGATGGATGGAGGAAGAAATTTTCCTTTATTAGCATGACTCTATTAACTCCAGTAGAGAATTCAGCTCTCTTCCATGATTAATATAACTTTTACTAAAGCAAGGGTGAGTTTCCAAAATGCTTATATCGGCATAAGGCAAATGCTGTTGTGTGATTATTTTTATGACCAGTGGCAGCTCACTTTCTGACATATTTTGTGTTAAGATTTTTGACAGGTGGTCAAAACGAGGCTATGGTTAACATATGTCGTGCTATATTTTGCAGGTACCGTGGTAATGTGTGTGTTTTTAAACTCCTACAAAGATCAAGTGACACTAATGCTTTGCAAGTTTCAGATACTGCATTAAATTCAAACCCTTATTCAGGCAAAACGTATTCCTACAAGCGCAGAAGACCAGTGGTAGTTATTACGCTTTCTACTGGAGACAAAGTTGTAGAATTTTCTAGAATTTACAGTTGTATTTGTGCACTTTGGGACAGCACAGGGAGAATGCATAAGGAGTCAAATAAGCCTTTTTCTGAACATGACATCATTGCTGATAGCAAACGTGAAAGGATGTTCTAAAAATGGAAGCTACCTATAACAAACAAACAAGGAGTAAGAAGGGCTACAATAATTGAAATGTACTAATGAAACTCTGTAGTTTGTTCATATTATGAGCAGTCAAGGATCATGCATAACTCAACAGTGCAGTTGCTAACGGCAGGCTCACATACGATCATTTAAATTTGTTTCTCTGGACACGAGAAATTGATCTTTGAAGTGATCCCTGATGAGGTTCTGCTTGGTCCTGTCAGCATCTTGGGAGGAAAGCGTTCTGTTTTCCCTCTTGCATCAGTGAATATTTATGGGATGTAAAATAGGAATAACTTTAATTATGTATGGCGAGGGAAATGTATGCAGTCCTGAGCAAGACACTTCATTGCAAAATCTACCTGAAATTCTGACAGGTAGTATGCTTATGTATTAATTTCAGAATTAAGTTTTGTTGCCTGTTCCGTGTGCGTATGTGGACATGTAGGTGTATATTTGTGTATGTGTGTATCTTTTTTATTTTCTTTTTAAAATTCTCACTAATTTGAATAGCGATGACTGTTGCTATTCCTTTTGTTTTAATGCCCAGAGAGAGGCCTTACAGCAGCTTGCAGTCTAACCGGCTGAGGCACAATGAACGGGGATAATCAAATCTTGCTTCGTATTGCGCAAAAGCTACACAGCAGAACTCTGAAGCAAACTTACCTGTTATCTTTAAAGTCAAGCCCAGTCCAGGAGACCAAGCTTCTTCATGCTGAAAATGCTTAGAGAAGCTGTGCCCCCAGCTGAGCTTATGTTCATATTTGTTTCACCCATGCTTTCTTCTAAACGGTAGAAATTATTCCCTCCATCTGCTTCTTCTCTTGGAATGTTATTTAGAAAATGTTGAGTTTCCCAACATAGGCAGGTACTTCAGTCTATGGAACTTCAAAGATACTCTTATTTTTGCTTTCACGTTACATTATTGCAAAAACGTTTGATGGAATTTTTTCATATGAACGAAGTGCTCTGTACCCGTAAGCGACAGGACTCCAGTTGCGCATGGCAGTTAGCAGCTGGCAAGTTAAGTGAATTGTAGGATTAGGGTCGGGCTGTATCAAGAGCATTCGATAATGAAAAAATTTGGTGAAAAAAAACTTGGTGAAAAATTACTTGAAAGTATGTCACTTGATCCTACTTTCTTAGGACGGGTAAAGTAGCAAAAATTACTTTGAAAAAAGCAACTGACTTGTATTAAATAAGAAGTGTTGCAGATTTGTTTCGGAGAGGAGGGGGGAAAAATCATCAGGTCGGAGATTTTTTTATGTGCAAGTTCAGAAGAAATCTTTCACGTGTTGTGACTCAGTATGTCAGTGTACTGTGGGTGTTGAAAAGCTAGTGGGGGCTTTGCAGGCATGTGCAGCAGATGTACAGTATGTGGGGAAAAACTGAATCCACAGTGAGTCAACAAACACAGCCTACTTTGTCTGTGGACAGAATGCAGATACCTAAAATGTGCAGTGGAAGGGAGCTGTGCTGAGCAAATTACTGTCATCATTTAACGATGGATTTCATGGAAGCCTCAAAATGTTGGCATGATGCATCCTTCTGTGGTCATCCTTCTGCTTCACTGAAATAGGACGAGTTGATTTATTTGTAAAAGGAAATATGTCAGAAAAGTCAGGAAATGGAGGAGAGCGAGTGCTCTGCGGGCAGACGGTGTACTGGGAGGTGGGGTTTTGTTTTCTTCTTCTTGCTGCGAGACCTCTGGTACGTGCTGTAGCACCTCTTGCACTTTTTCTGTCTCTTTGCGCTTCCGTGGTTTTGCACTATTCGTTACAGCAGCACGGAAGTGTCTGTAAACGTTCACAAAATGAACTAGAGCACATTCAACTGAGAAGGTTTCCTTCCCAGCCTTGCCATAGGATGTGTGGCAGAGGTGGGTGTAGGACCTTCCTGGGGACATTCCCGGTAAAGCACGTTACCTCCAAAACTCTGTTGCTGTTTTAATGCATTGTTGTCACTAAACGGTGGTTTTAAAAACTCATAGAATCTTGTATACTCATTGGTATAATTATTTAGAAATCTTACGGATCTCTGATACGGCTCCCAGGAATTGGGGAGACTGGGAGATGAAGCCTGGAGGAAGCAGGGGTCTCACGAAGGTCTGAAGTAGATTATTCAGAACAACTGTGCAGAAAGAGACGTCATTCAAGAGAAGTCAACACAGTTATGAGTGTCCATCATCCAACCCCATCTGTGGTCTCCTGTGCAGGGAACATGCATGGACAAAAGCTTGGCACAACCAGGGGGTGTACCTCCTCTTTGGCCGCTCTGCAGCGTCACATCTGCAGACCTTCTTGAGGAACAGGGAGGATTTAGGCAAAAAACACACGTGCTAATTGCTGCACTGTAACTGATCTGTTTTTCCGTGGGATACTGAAATCCGAAGTCAAAACACTCCGGTAAAAAGTTAATAAACAGAGCAGCTTTATTGTATTTTTATGGCCTCAGTCTGCTATCAGTAACTGAGCATGCGCTTTTTTTTTTCTATTCCATGTAATTTGCGTGATTAGTGAATTGAATCATTGTATTTCTGGGGTTCATTATAGTCTGCTTTTCTGTATTTTTGGGAACTCTTAGCAGACACGTGGTAGAAGCACAACTTACCTCACATCTGAGGCAGGGAAAAGCAACCACGCTATTTTTCTCACATTTTTTCGTGAAGCACGGCAAACCATTGGAAGGTAAAGTGATCTGACGCTGCTTGCAGACTGAAATATCACGTGACAGTAGTTCAGAGCAGGCCAAAAATCTTGTCCCCATTACTGTGCAGTGCAGTCTGTGAATATATTTGTAGTTTCCTGGGCAATTTGAATACTTTTAAGACAGTGAAGTAAAAATGAAATTATATGTAAACGAAAGAATTTTAATAGTTACATTGAAAATGTCACGTTCGGTATTTTCAGTAATGTTTCATAGTTTATGAACTTTGACGCTTTAGTTGCTAACAAGGGAGTAATTTCAGATTTTCCATGCAGGATATTTCTCTTTTATAACTAATAGTTATAATAATATCGTTACAGTTTAATAACTAATGTGCCATTATGTGCAAATAATGCTCTGAATGCAGTGTTCTTTTTGCCAGGAAGTAAAAATGGCTTTTATACTGCAAATTGTTTTGCCAGGCTACAAAGAAACAGCACGAGTGCTTGGGTCAAACTTGCATGTAGATGTTATTTTTAACACACCAGTATTTCTACGTGCTACGGAGTACATCAACAGCTTAGGCAGTTACTGATTAATGTCAGGCAACTAAAACCTTTCTCTGAACTGAACTGCTGGGAGTTTTCCTTCTGCTGGAAGATATAGTTTTGTGGTTTTCTACCTTCTAGTGTAGATCCAAAGAGGAGCAAGGGCTAGAGCCAGGGTTTTCCACAGGACGGAGATAGTGGATTTCTGTTTGCACGTTAAGGTGTTCGATTTCTGATGCCTATAGAGATCGCTGCAAGATTAGAGATTAGAGATCGCAGGCAAAATTACCTGAAGTATTGTTAGTTAAAAAGCACTGTCCAAATAAAAACCAATTAACCTCCAAAATGTGTGCGAGATCCTGATGTTGACTGGACGCTACTGAGAGACACTGTGAGTCTCTTTGGAGTGAGTGAGTTTTGCTAAGGTACTTGCATTGGATCTTTAACTGTAACATCCAGGTACCTTGCATTCACTGTGACGTTTCTTCCTGATACTCTGAAGTACAGAAAGTACTATCTTAACCTTAAACTATCCCTTCTGTGGGACACCAGGTGCAAAAGATGAAGAGATTTGGCCGGCTCTACCCACTGAGTCAGTGGGAGAATGGTACAGAATTCAAGCCAAGCTTGTTCCTAGCTGCGAGTGCTGTGCTCTCCGCAGTGCAAAGATGCTCCACGGCATCTCATGACAGTCCTGAAATTTCTAGGCAAATTGCTCTTTTTATTCCAGTAGCCCTTGATTGTGCAACAGAGAAAAGGACGCATAAAAATGGGAGGAAAAATAACCTTTTAATAAAAACACGCACGAAATAACTGGAGACCCTAAACTCAGAGTTATCTCCTGAATAAGCGTGGGGTTTTTTGTTTGGTTTTAGTCTTGCATAATCCACATGTACGATAACAATATTCTAAGGCTCAAATTGAATATTTGCTATTTTCCCTTTTAAAGATTATATAAATGCAAGCGAATTGGAACGTATAGGAGTTGATTTTACAAAGCTTGTTAAGGGACTAAATTACACACAGCCTGCATTCAGTTTTCTGCAAGCTTTCTATAAAATGGCAGAGCAGGAAATTTGTGGAAAAAGCAAGTCTTTTAGTAAGTAAGATTGCTTCCATGGGGCTATATTCTTGAGCCTTTTAGTCCTTTGTTTGCTGAAATAAAAAGGCGTTTGATCAAAGTATTGAAGAAATAGTTTGAAATGAGAAATACTCATTTCCAAATATTCTTAGAATTTGGTCTGAAATTTAGTTTAACCCGAGATTTCTCCCTGTCTTCCTGTCATTTAGCTATTTCAGTGGTATTTATTTTTGCCTCGAGAACTGCTCTGAGAACTGAACTGTTTCTATTTGGTAGATTTTTTCTGGTATGAAGATGTGATGTGCAAGAGGGTCTTCAGGTGGCAGCTCGGTTTTCCTCCTACGCGTGAGGGACTGTACAGTAAATGAAGGGCCTGTGTATTTGGAAAATTCTAATTCATTTGACGTAATAAAGCTTGAACACAAAAAAAGGCATGCATAGGTAACTTTTGGTTTCCTTTACACTGTTTCCGCTTGCGAGTGCATTTGTCAAAGCTAGTAGATGTCCAAGATTAAACATGAATAACCTTGGCATATTTGCAGATGGAAAGTACAGAATTTGCTAAAAAAAAAAAGTAATCTCTCTTAGCTTCTTGCTCTTCAGGATTTTGGCAAATAATAAGTGTGAGGAAAGCAATCACAAATTCCACTAGCTTCTTATAGTTACTGTCCCTGCGGGCAATGTAGCTTCTGAAAAATATATATAAAAGTCTGATGTTAAAGTCAGAACTAAACCAGTGCAATGAAAGGTTCTTAAAATTGTTCATTCACAAGGAATATAATGAGCCATATAATGAACCATGTGCTATTGCCTAATGTACTCGAAGAGAACAGCATGTGCACCCGTCAAACACAGCTGTAAATAAATGACAGCAAGAAAGATTGGGATTCTGCAGTTGTAACATCCAGGATGCGTTCCTGTCGATAGGAAACAACTGCAACCCAGGTGACAAGTTCTTCTGGCCCACCGTAATGCAGGCACAATATCCCCTGACAATGTATGTCAACCCAGTATCTTAGTCTCTGACTCATTGGTATGTTATGCAAGAAAACAGTTGAAAAATATCAGAATTATAATAAAAATATATTGTACAAGGGAAAAAAAAAGAAAAAAACTTAAGACAAATAGCACTTATAGGAAAAGATATGTAAAGCAGCAGAAAACCTCTTCAGGCTATTTATTTTAACTAGTGCATAATCACAATAGTAAAGACTGTGATTTAAGGATTAAGATAGTAAGGCTTAAAAGACACTCTAAGACTCATTTCACTTAAAGGATTATGTTTGTGAAGCTTTAAATAACAGTAAGTTTATAATATGAAGAAAAAATGTCAAACGAAAATGAAAAAGCTGGAACATCTTTTGAGGTGTGTTGTGTAAACGTATCCCCACCCCTGGCTGTTCTTCTGATACAAAGCTGTCAGATAGGCCTGAGAGAGGACATGTCCTCCCTCCGCTCATGGGAAAGGGATGTAGAGCACAGTTTTATTTGGTTGGCTGCTTTTGTTTTTTTTTCTTAAGCTATCAACAACGAGACACCTTCAAAGTGTTGCAGTAACTCAGTAGTCCTCAACTCTTACAGTAGATCCTGGAGACCAAAAACTTGAAGTGCTTAGTTTAGTTTCCCTGAGTTTATCGTTCACCCTTCCTTTTTTCATGCGGTCTGTATAAGCTGTTTCTGAAAGCAACGTGGATAGTTAATGGTTTCCTTCTCCTGCAGAAGTTGCTGATGAGTACATAACGAGGAAAATGCCCGTAGTCTTCTGGTGTACTTTCATATTAGCTGGGCAGACATGGAAATGGACAAAAGTTACATGCTCTAACAGAGACCCTGTGATGAATAGGAGTGAGGGAGCATTATTGGATCATTTAAACCTTCTAGCCCTTTTCCACTCTTATAATGTTCCGTTCTTGGCAAGGAAAGATTTTTGGAGTGTCTCTGAATATGAAGATCCAGAAGGACCCAGAAGTATGTGATGGGAGCAAAAACTTCTCTTCTGTCCCACCAGATAAGTGTAATAACTTGGTCTTTTTCCCCCACAATTGCTTTTGAAGAAGCACTTGGAGCAGGAGAGGCTCTTGCAAGCATGAGCAGGAGTTCTGCCGCCTGGGGAGGGGCCTAGCAGAGCGCAACAGATTCCTCACGACTCCTACAGCTCCTTTACTTGGATCTGAGGAGTTGAAGATTAATAGATTGCCCTTTTGTAACAAGCAGACTTTTCTTGGCTAAGCATCTGCCCGTAAAACAGGATATCTCACTCTTCAAACACTGTAGCCTAGAAGATGGCTTATGGGCACTGAACTTTAACTTGTATGTAGCCTTGCTGTGAGCCACTGCGCTTGTAGGCACGTGTGTGAATCAGGTAGGTAGACAAAAACCATCTTTAATCCAGTAAAGTAGTATTGTTCCTCTAGATTGGTCTATCTCTTTCACTTTGTTGAGACATACTGTTACGAACAAGTCTTGACAACTGCTACGGTTCCATTCAGGGTAAAGCTTATTAGTTTAGCCATATCTCAACTTACAAATCCACGGAAATATGATTTTAAAAAGGAAATGCTGACACTACTGTGACAGCATCGGTTTGTTACCGTATTTTTAAGCTGAAGAACTTGTTTGTTTGGGTTTTTTTTTTCTGATAATATTTAGTTTAAGAAACTCCTGAGTTCCAGATTTAATTTTATTTTTTTGAAAGGTAGTTTGGAGTACTGCAGAATAGGTAGTCCATTAAATTTTGATCTCTCCACCATCTAGATTCACCAAAGCTGAAAAACAGTGAATTGCATTGTTTGAAGGTAATACAACTGTTCTTTAAAAATATATTTTGGGGTAGTTTTCTGGTAATAAATTCCTCTTTGCTAGGTAGAGAACGCTTTTAAATAAATCTGGGAGAAAGACTTATTTTTAATACACTTTTAAGGTAAATAAACAAACAACAACAATAACAGGAAAATCAAGCACCAGCTGGCCTTCTGGCAAGCAAAAATTCTGGTTTTTCTGATTTCTGTTACAGTTGTCAGTAACATTGACAGCTGCTAAATGTAAACCCTGGTAGCATCATAAATGTTTGCAATTAACATCTATGTTTCATTTGCCAACTCCTAGTCTGTTGTGTCATATGAGAAGCAGATGCTCTTAAGAAGTATTCAACCCTGTAGCAATAACGCTAATGATAAAAGTAATAGAAGTTTCGATCACCGTTTTTATTTTTTTAATTCATGTAGATATCTCTTTAAGGGATCACTTTTCAGCCAGAGATTATAACTTCCAAAATTTTGTATAAATTACAGTAAACTTTATGATATTTAGGAGTTAAGCATCATGTAAACAAGGTAAAAGCTTTGTTTACCCTAGAGCCATGCAGCATGATAATTTATATAAAATACTGCAAAGCGTTGCATTCTTTTGTACTTCAATGAGGACTTACCCTTTATAATTAGAAGACAGAGATAAGATCCTTCCTCGTTCAAAGTTAATGGCAAAACTCCCACTGTCTTCAGCAGTGCCAGGATTTCATGCTTAGTCGAGTAGATGCGTTTCACACAGAGCTCAATGTTTGGATATCGTGGCTCTTCATAGACACCTTGGTGGTGGTGGTGGTATTTACCTTCATGGGTTACTAACTTTGGCTATGTTTATGTAAATGAAATGGAGCACGCAAAAGTGGGAGCAATCCGTTCTGCCTTACATCCCGTTAGACACAAATGCTGTTCTGAGCAATACAAGGAGTGGGTTTTGTTCCTTATCTTTACTTGGAAAACAGGCTTTGTCTAACTTAGGAACAAGGTGTGTTTGAGTGTTCACTAGCCTTTCTTGCTGTAACTGATTAATAATATAGGATGAGATATTCCCCAAAAGCCTTTCTCCACCTCTGGCTTGGATTCGTCCCAAGTGTTTCACAGTTATGTTTTCGTCACTGATGTGACTAGTATTCTTAGCCCTATTGTCCACTCTGAGTGTGCATCATCGAATTGTGTATACGCACGCGCCAGTGCCAGCAAAATCAAACACCACCTTTGCCTGATCGCCTCAACCCCTCCGGAGGCTGGGATATGGAGTGGGATCTCGCTGCTCTGAAAGCAAGTGTCGGGAGGAGCAGACCGAGCAGGCTGCGCTGCTGTGAATCCAAGCTGCTCCTGGCTCAGATGCAGCCATGTAGGATGTCTTTCTAAAAATCATTGCTTTGGAAGGTGCTCCTGTATACAGTTTTAAGATATGCAGTGTAGTAAAACATAAAATTCCTTCTGTCAGTTTATCAGCATATATACGCTATCAGGTGTGCGGCTGGACAAACTCCAACGACGGCAGCACACGGCTGCGGGGCTCAGTAGTGGTTGCCATATGACTGCAGTGCCTTCCTTTCCTACGGCCTTGGAGTTGTGCCCTTTGTGCCCCTTTAGAGCTATGCATAGCTCTGAAAATGATGCTTTGAGCCTCAGTTTGTCTGTAGATAATGTGTGCTTTGTCTTTCTTGTACAGGAAGTTGCTATTGTTGGCACCTCATATGTTTGCTCTGAGGAAGTATACTGACAGTTTGTGAGTGGTATGTGAAGTATCTGATGGAAATCTCTGTGGGTCTCTGTGTATAGAGACCATACAGCATTAGCTGACAGATTGTATGATTCTACACTGGAACAGGTTGCCCAGAGAAGCTGTGGATGCCCCATCCCTGGAGGTGTTCAAGGCCAGGTTGGATGGGGATTTGAGCAACCTGGTCTAGTGGTAGATGTCCCTGCCCGTGGCAGGGAGGTTGGAACTAGGTGATCTTTTAGGTCCCTTCCAACCCAAACCAGTCTATCAGTCTATAGTTATCGTGTGCTGGATTTTCTTTTACATTGACGATTGCTTTGATATTTTGGGGCTAATTTGTTTTTCATCCATATAAAAATGTTCATAGAAAAAAAAAAATCAAATGTAGCCAAATGTCCTAGCCTGAGGTTCTGTTACAGTGTTCCTGTTGTCTTCCTTTTTCCATGCGTTCATGGTCTGTGGTAGTCAGACGCAGTTAAGAGCTGTCAGCCAGGTGAGCAAGTGGAAGATATGGCAGCTGACTCTGTGTGCGCACTCTTCCAGGACTTGCCCATCGTGCATGTCACGCTCTCGCATCTTATCCAATCTTCATCTCCTTACCATTCTACCAGCTCATACATGACAGTTTTCTTGCCTACAGTCTGCCCTAAACACAGATGTAAACGCCAGAGGACATGAGAAAGAAGAGAAAAGCATCCTTAGCGCAAAGAAAAGGAGGCCAGGTCTTCTCTGGAATTTATGCCCAGATCTTTGATGTCTAGGGAATTCATTCTGGATTCACTGGCAACACTATATTTTGCTGATCGTACCTTGTGTGGTCATTTTCAATAGCAAAGAGTGATATCTAACAGTTTAAAACAGTACTAAAGCAGAGCTGTTGGCTTATCAC
Organism: Alca torda; assembly: GCA_008658365.1. Taxonomy (NCBI): domain Eukaryota; kingdom Metazoa; phylum Chordata; class Aves; order Charadriiformes; family Alcidae; genus Alca; species Alca torda. The sequence continues at coordinate 10,133,235 of CM018078.1, forward strand.
TGTCCTATGTATGTGGCTATACCAAGTGCAGAGCAATAGAGAGTTCAGTCCTCTGTCTACTACATTGGTATAAACATTTCTTCTGTGCTGACTACAAGATCGAAGCAGAACTTCCAAATGGGATAATTAGTGCTCTAAAATAATATCTGAGATCCTAAGAGATGGTAGCCTCGCCCTTCCAATATTTCTGGACAGCAGAGGTGTCTTGAGTGCTAGGTGGGAGTTGACTGATGCTCTAATAAGGAGCTGTGAACTGGAGGAGTCAACAGTAGAGGGTGGATAATCCATTTAATCCTTTGTCTGTTAATAATAATGGACTAGTTAGTCTGCATCCAGCCCCCCCTCCCCCCTTCTCTAAGACAGTTTTCAGTCCTGCTCTGAAGTGGGCAGGGTTGTACCCCACAACATCCTTGTATGCTTCAGTGTCATATCCCATGGGATTCTGGCTAGCCCTCCACAAGGACCTGAGCAGTTGCCCAGTTTTTTGGAGGGGACTGCAGAACCGGCAATAGCTTGGTTTAATCAGGAGGTCTTCACAAGTTGAGGATCTGGCCACGTATTCAGCCACGGAGGAGAAACATGGGCAATGCATTGAGCTGACTTCCATATCACTGCTGTAGAACATGCTCAGTACAAAAATGTGTTTGCTTTCTTACATTTGATGTTTGTCAACTTGACTCTTATTCCTCTGAACTGAAATTCATTCTATGATGAAGCCAAGAATACACAAGTAGAAACCGAAATGTTGAAGGTTAGTCTGAGAGAAAATACTCAGGGTCTGCTTCGAGATGTCCAGTTTTTGCTGTTGGCAACATCACAAGAACTAAAAATAACATTAATAAATGTGATGAGTGAACTGGAAAAAGTTGCATTTTTAGCCTCTTATCAGAATTTTATAGCATTTCCTCTTTTCAAAACTTCATTATCTGTTTCTTACGTAAACATTTCTTTGTGAACCTAAGGCAATATCTCAGTATTTTTTGTGAAGGGATGAGGTCTTGAGTTAACTTGTGCTAGTAAGTGACAGACTCAAAAAAGGCAAGTCCGAGTGAGGAGGGGGGAAAAAAAGTTAATTTCCTTGGCATCCCCTTTATAACGAAGAGCATGAACAAAATATGTGCATATCTTATTCCTGATATAAAAAAAAAAAAAGAAAAAAAAGAAAAAAGCTAGTTACTAGTTATCCAGCTGGCAAAGAGCTTTCAACAGATTCAGGCTACAATGTAGGAGGTTGAAAAGAACTAGTGCAGTGCTTGACAAATAGTCTTATTTGTTCGGGCCAAATAGAAATTTTGGGTGAGCTGGTGGGTTTGGTGTGGAAAAAGCTGGGAGGAGAGTGGAAACTTGAAATAAGTATTGTAATGTAAAAATGTATTTACTTTTATATTTTTTTAGAAGAAAAGGCAAGTTGAAATAAAGATGAGTAAGAGGAGGGATCATAGTTCACTTTGCGGGGGGGGGGGGAATGGTAAATAGTAGCAGAATACAGGGAGAAACATCAATAATTTGATTTCATGGAATCTGTTAGCATGAAGGAGAAGTGAGGTTCATTGCGCATTGCTGAGGACTTAACTGAAACAGAGTTGATCCTGGAAACAATTCCTTTCCTATGAAAAGATAAAGATTCAGTAAACAACTGAGATTTTTTCTAAGGGGTTTATTATTTGGAGTATTTTGTCTTAAAAATCCGCCTTCTGAGGTCATGTGACAAGAGGAGACCTTTACCTTTTTAAAAAAATAATTAAAATATAGACATAGTAGAGTTAAAATTGGAAAGCATATAAAAAGACCTCAGTTAAAGATATTTCTTTTAAAATATTGTAAATTATTATAATTTATATTGTATTCCTTTTAAAAAGAATATTTTTGGTATCTGCAGCATTGCTATGTATTTGATAAACCTTGTCATCTCGGGAAATGTCTTTGATATACATTGCAATAAATTAGTAGCTACCATTTGATGACTGTTTTGGTATAGTAGCAGGGAAAAATGGACACCCCATCTGCCAGTAGAGATGGGGAAGATGTCTTACCCTGGCTGAATGTTCTCCCTATGTGGTGCAGAGAGAGGTGCGATTGGTTGTACCGCTGCAGAATAAACAGAATTGGGACCTTCCACATCTGTGTCTACAGCATGGGGTAATGGATAAGTCACCTAAACCTCTGTTCAAGAAGGCAGGTGAATGCCAGTGAAAACTCTTCCACATCTGCAAGAGTGTGGAAGGAGCTAGTTGGCTCCAGAAGTAGATGCCGTTATAAGCTGGTCTTCCCAATAGGAGTGGGTTGCTGGGAGCTGAATAGTGATCTTTTCCTCTCTGTGCTGTCTTTGGAAGGGGGAATGACCTCTGGCAATTAGGATGCACAGCTCTTGGTGGACGTTTTTGGTAGGGATGCTTTTATTACAAATCAATAAATGAAAACCCTGGGGAAAAGAGATGAAGAGGCTGCTGCTGATGAAGTGTTATTTATCTTCTCCAGGAAATGAATTCTACCTGTTAGGTAGAGGAGGTTTCACAGGAACCACAGCACTTGTTTAACACTTGGTAACTGCTTATGTGCTTTCTTGAGTTGGAACTTTGATTTCTTTGCATAGTGGGAATAGTAACAATTATAATTTCTATCTCCTTGAGTTAATGAGGATTCACGATGCAGATTTTGTGAATGTGTTAGAAAAATGCTAGGCTTCCACGTAGCAGACAGATTGCTATGAGAGCGAGCAAGTGTGTATTTTGAAGAATTGTTTAGAACAAATAACTCTTACTTGTGCATAATCTTTCTTCATATTGACAGCCAAATGTCAAACTGTATAGAAACCTCAGAACATTTTCAGGGTTGACATCATCTTTTTCAAGTCCCTATAAAGCAATGAGGAAAACAAGCTGATTTTGATATGTGGAATTTCTGCAGGGGAGAAAGGAAGACTGTTGTCATCTGAGCAGCTTGATAACTTCATTTGTCAGTAAAGAAAGATGCTGAAAGTTAGAAATTTTGATGGGGATTGAACGAGGTACTTGCCAGAATAAGAAATAGTGTGGAGCATTCCAGTGATTCATTCTGGAATATCTATGCCTTTCTTGAACAAAACACAGAAATCTCTTTAAACTCCTGAAGAACAGATTATGAAGAGCTTAAGAACTTCAGTTATTAATAAATAATTATGTGTTTGGCTTAACACGGGTGTAGACTGTGCACAGTGAATAATTGGCGTGGCTGGCTTTTTCATGGCCGCATGAGCTTACTGACCACCCTTCTGCAACAAAGCATGACTTGGTTTAGGGGAAAGGTTTGTTGGTATGGTATGGTGGTCAAAAAAAGCTCAGGTTTACTGCTGCTTATGATGACAGTTTGTTTGTTTGTTTTTTTCTTTTAGCAGCTACTTCCTCTCAGATCAGCAAAATAGCCCTGGTAATTGTGATAGATATCTCCATGGAGTTTGATGTTGGGTAAGGCCTAGGTGCCCCCATCCCTCAGCCAGCTAGATCTTTTTGTGATAAATGGCAGATGATTCCATCTGGTGTGGAGCTGAGGACTGAGTTGGAGCTGGGATCTGTGCTTGCCATCTGTTATGGCAGTACTGATCAGCACTATCTGGTAGCAGTTAGTTGGTAGCACCAAGTTCCCGCTGGCATTATGAGAAAAATGATGGCATGCCTGGCTTATAAATAAGATCATGATATATCACATACCTCTCCTTCCTGTTACGTTTTGAGGTCTAATAGCAGATCCGGATCACAGCCTTCATTTTCGTGGTTTAATCTGAATTTTACCAGTTCCCAAACTGATTTGGGAAACTGCAATTTGCTGCTTGATAGGCCTCATTGTAAGAAAGGGGCCATTGGACACTGAGAGATTCAGCACCTAAACATAGGTATCTAATGCCATGTGTACTCCATCCTGGACTGTCCTGCCTGGCCTCCAGCTGCTGCTCCAGAAGGTTGCAGATGTCCCTGGATCCAATGGAAAACTCTGCCAGACCCAGGCAGATGTCTCGGACACCCAGTCTTTCTCAAAGGCATATGTTTAGGCTAGTGACTCACTCTTTAAGTAATAGTAATATGTACAACATTTCAAGGCAAAACAAAAATATTAATACACACATAGTTTCTTCCCCTTCTTCACTGTGGTGCAATGAGGGGACAAGAGTTTTATGCAACGCCTGTCATTTTTCAAAAAACACATTCTCCTATTGAATTAAATGGATGATCTCCTGTTGACTCCTATTAAGAAAGACCAGGATTTATTTGTAATTTATTAATAGGAAATAGCTTCTTCCATAATAAGATATTTTTCTAGTGCAATAGAAATACTTGGCCAACTGTGCAGCTTTTCTTATCTTGATGAAATCAAAACCAGGGTAGCGAGTGAACGTTTGCCCAAGAAATTGGTGTAACCTTCAATCTGTGGTACATAAGTGAAATGATTTTAATGTAAGAAATTACTTTATTGTTATTCTGTTGCAAACAGCCCATGTTGTTCATATCCATACACTTTGTATTGCATTAGTCTACATGGATTTTAATAATTTTTGCACTTGTGGATAGTGCTTATGACTAATTTGTAGATGATGTGGTGCCATATTGACTTAAATGGACTGTACGTTAATACTATTACGAGCATTTTCTAGTAAAATAATTTAATTATATTGACATTTAATGCTATTACAGTAGATAATTGCAGATCAAAAACATGATATACAAGGGCTACCTGGAAGGTGAACAAAATCAATTGCCTCAGCATGAAAGTTGTTCACTGTACCTCTTTTTAAAAGAATGCAGCCTGAGGAGCCATATTCTAGTTCTGGTATCTCTGGAATGCTTGGTATGATTTTTTGTTTCAGCATCAATTTCTTGTTCAAAAGTATTTTTTTGTTCTATTTTTAGTTTTTCTTGCATTGTACCAAATGAAGTAGTCACAGAGGCTGTGAGATGAATTTTCACTAAGAAAACAAGTTAAGCTTGAACAGATTATGTCTGGTTACTTGAAGGAAAAAAAAAGGCAATCCATTTTCTAACCTAACTGAAGCGCAGGCGTGGTAAGCTTGGTTCTGGCTCTTAACTTCAGGATAATAGAAATAAGAATAACTTGATGAGATCATGAAAGAAAGAGTTTATTACGCTATAAAAATGAACATTCAGGTTAATATTGACTACTGACTGATTAATTTCTCATACTGTTTTTTCTGTTCATTAGTCTTACGTATATGGAGGAGTATTTTTGATTGACCTCTTCTAAGTACGTGTCCCTGTGTGGCCAGTTTTGTTTCTCACGTTTCAATATGATTCTACAAGACTGTGTGTATTTTCCGATAAGGTGATATTCCTGTTATCTCAGCTTTTCCATACCGGTAGCTACATGTTTGATATCTTGGGCTTTCCAAATTGAAAATTATACCCTGAAATACATTAACTCCTGTTCTTTCTGACTTTGGGCGCTCATGTGCACCCTGCAGAAAACACCCTTAGTTTACAAACTTCCCGTTCCATACATAAACGAGGCCTGGGCTTTATCTGCCCAACTCTTCACTGATCAGATGATTCTGTCAGACATGGCAACAGACAATTAACAACCTTACATCTTTGTAATGCAGTTAGGTGGGGAAACCAGAAGTGATAATGATCTGGGTAGCAACTGCTCGTAGACTTTAGGGATGAAGAAAGCCAAAGCGTAAACTGCCAGCCCTCCAAGTTGGAGAAGAATACACAACTGAGATGACAGCACATCCACAAGTGTCCAACATCTTGCAGAAGGCTGAGCCAGAGCTGAAACCACTACATGTAAAGGCCAGGCCACTAGCCTGGACTTGGACATGTTGAGCACCTGGAGTTGGGTTCCTCTGAGTACGTGGTCACAAATTGACTGGAGAGGTGGGAGCCTTGTGGGGTGTGAGGGTGTCTGCAGACAACGTGCGAGTGTCATAGCATTGAAATCTTAGGATAGAAGGCATTATATTCACCCAGTATATCCATCCCATTTAGTAAATAAATCTTAGACTTGGTAACTAAGTGGTATGTAACTAAGGGGTTCTTGCAGATACCCCACCCTATATTTCCCTGCAATACCTACAAGTATTGAAATAGGGCAAGTTAACCAGATACAGAAGGACTTCAGTACTCTTGCCAACTTTTTTACTTTTTTTCTACTGGGAAGAATTGGTACCATGAACCCCTTTATATCCTGTATGCGTGGGTTGTGGTTTGTTTTTTTTTGAGTCTCTTCCCTGTACTACAGAAACCTGAGAAAGCTGCTCCATGCTAAAATTCAAAAACACTTCTCCTTGAGCCATGAAAGGAGTCAATTGGGATCTTAATGGAAGTAGATAACAGAAGTTCAAGCAAGAATCCGAGGGATTCCTCAATGACCATTTATTGCCCCGTGACTGCATGATGCTTCTTTCGACACCCCTTTATTTGTTTTCCTTTACCCTGCTTGGCAATTCTTTAAACGATTAAGAATGTGATAGTATTTGGAGCCATCTTCTGACCTGCTGCTTTGCTGTTTCTACTGACCTGCTCGCGTGATGTCAAGCTGGAGAGGAAATTTTTAAAGAGCAGCTTCTGATGGTATCTATGAGAGAGGCAGCAGTTCTTTGGAAAGGGATCATCTGTACTTGCCCTACCAAGCCCTATCTACTAGAAAGGGCTGAAGATTTCACCTTCTTTGTCTTCTTTTAAAAAATATACTATAAAAGGATATGGTTTAAAAGTCAGTATAATAAAAACCTTAGGGTCATCATCTGTAATAAATTAAGTGGGTAGATTGCATTCCTCTTCCTCCATTGATTTTTTTTTTTTTCTGTATTTATCCCAGATTGGTTTTGCCGTTATTTCTTCTTTTGGTTCACTGAAATTTGCAGTTTTTGTGTGAAGAGCAGATTTCATAATTCACTTGAAGTTACTAATTTCTTGATTCAGTTATTTGCTCACAAGGGTTGTTAAGGCAGGACATGCACAAAACATATTGCTCTCCCATTTGAGCTCCCGTGGAATATGCTTTGGGTTTGAAATGAATGATTTTGATTTGCCTAGAAAAAATGCTTTCTTTGATTAATCTGAAAGGTTCATTTTTATGTATTCTACTAAAGAAATTATTTTTAAAAGCCATTCTTTACCTCTCTACTAATAGTTTTCTTCCAAAGCAATGTGATTGAATTCTCATTACTCCTTAAAACAAAACAAAAAGCACTTTATTTTTGAATAAAAGTCTTTTTATCTGAGCAGAAAATGTTCATAAGAGGACCTTCTGTCGTGTAGGAAAAACTGCTTCCATCCCTGTTCCCAAACCAAGTGGTGCAGGTACTTAAAATCGGTTTCCCCCTGCAACATTCTGAATTCTGTGAACCTTCAATAAACCTGGTTCAGTGTAAATTGGATAGACATGTCATCAGTAAGATTTGCGTGAAGTTTAAAGTGTCTAGAATTCTAGGAAAGTGCATGTGCAGAAATCAGAACTGATTTGACCTGAATACATCACTCTTGTTAACTTGAGTATGCGTTACGGAATCATTATTCAAGCCGTTCATGTTCAAAACGTTTACAATTCGTAGAGAATTTTCCTGACAGAGCAAATAATTGGCTGATGAGTACTTACACTTTTGACCATATTCATTGTTACTGTAACCCCACTGAACTTTCAGCAAGTCTGAAAGGCAGCAAAATGTTCATTAATAATTATGTCAGTAGAGAAGGGAACTTCATAAGAACTTTAAATGTTTTTATAAGTGGATCAATAATTAATTATTTTCCTAGGAGGTGATCTAATGCTTATTGTTATAGCATTTGAGAATAAAAGACGAAAATACAGGCCACAACAGGAGTGATCTTAGTTCATTAAAGGGCAAAAATACGTATTTTTGTATGCCCAAAACAGGACTTACTGCTAAAGATAAAATTTAGATGTGTGAGGCTGCCTGCCTTTTTTCTCTACACAATCTCCTTTGCTGTATTGCCCCCAGATAAAGGACAGTAAGGATTCTATATGTGCTGGGAGAGATTCTGTGAAGACAGAAATCTTCCCAGACTGGTACCTCACTAGAATTAAATCACCCCTCTAAGAATGGGTACCACAGTGCCTGGATGGGGGGGCATTGTCTGATTTCTTCCCTCTCCCAGGAAAAGCTTTTCTCGTGCAGGCACCTGCTTTCCTGAAGTAACTGGTAGGGCCTGGTTGGACTTGGCAAGTGTCAGAAAGTTTTTTAAGGACTGAGCAATACATCAGCCAGCCCAGTAAATACTTGAGGTCCTTTCTGGGCTTGTACAGGTCGTGTCGGAGCTTACATGAACACGATTTCATCGCTGCCGAAATGTCAGTAGGAGCTGGCTTGAGTCCGCCTGTCTGAAGTGCTGGTGCCCTTCCTGACCTGTCCATGACAGAGTGGTCAGGCCATGGAACAGCCTGCCCAGGGAGGTGGTTGAGTCACCATCCCTAGAGGTATTTAAGAAACGTGTAGATTTGGCACTTCAGGGCATGCTCTAGTGACAGAGATTGTAGGGTTTTGTGGTTTTTTTGGTTTGGTTTTTTTTGTATATGTATGGTTGGACTCGATGATCTCAAAGGTTCTTTCCAACCACGAAGATTCTATGATTCTGTGACGTGTCCCTCGGTAGCTCGTGAGGAGGTCACTAGGTTTTGTCATAGGCTCACTGTTTCAGTAAAAGAAGTATAAAAATTCTTTACGTTTCTATATTAGTTGCCATGAAGATACTTAAATATTGATTGTATTAATGAGTTGTGTCAAAATAGATTTGGAGCGAGTACTTCAGTCTGTGCTGTTACAGACGTGGAAGCTGAGTTGGTTGTACCCTTTTACAGCGCCGTACGCCTATCAAAGCTGTGGCTAAGAACCCTGTTTTTTTTCTATCTCCAAGCCAATCCTTCTCCTTCCATAGAGCAAAAATATTATTTTAACTAAAGAAAAAGAAAAGAAAAGGCCACTTTGTCCCTGGATGCAGCATTTTCCGTCTCTCTGATCGGTATTGGCAGCTGTTCATTTTCTGCCCGAGTGAATCCAGAAGTCATTTACCTTACAAGCGATGAATGCTGTACGATACTTGCTTGTCTGTATCTTGCTGGCGTTTAGTCTCAGCCTGACAAAACCCTTCTATTTCTTTCTGCGTCTGCTAGTAATATTTCATTGAACTAATTATTTATCACGTTTCTGAATTGGGTCAGAAAGCCCATCGTCTAACAGAGACAGCAACTTTGTTGTGCCACGCTCAGATGAATTCAGGAGGGAAAGAATAAGCCAAGCAATGATGTCGGTGTTACTGGAGAAGGGGGTTTCGGATTCAAGCAGCAAGTATTACAAGACAAGTTGTCCAGTCTGACGGTGTCTGAAACAGATTAACTTGTATTGCACTGCAATTTATTCACTTACCACCATGTTTCCATTTTGGATGTACTCCTCAGTCCATAAGGATGCCCTTTTTTTTTTGCCCATGTTTTTCCACTTGGGCTCAACAAATACAAATTAAACACAATCATTTTGAGAGGAAAAAAATGAGGGTTACTGTTTCTGTTAAGGAGATTACTGGTTTTCTTGCCATTTTTTCTTTTTAAGTGAAAATTTGCAAGGCTGAATCAGACTATTTCAACATCACTTCGTTTTGACTGCCGCTTTGTGTAGCGCTTGTACGACTACGAACTAGGGCTGTGAATGTTAGTTACAAAGCAGTAATGAGTAGCATCTCCAATAAATGTGTTACGTGTGAATGGATTAAAAGTGTGCGTGTTCAGGTTTTGTACTTAGCAATACGCTGCTTATCTGTAATGCTTTAGATGATAATGCATGCAAACACTGACTAATAAATACAGTCAGTGCAGTGGAGCCAGCACTCTTCGTTGCTGCCACCGCTGTAAGGAGAAAAGTAGCGCTATCAATAGCCCAGAAGAGTAATAAAACTGTAAAATAACTTGAGTAAACGTTTTCTTCTTCATCACATTTGGGGATGTTTGGTCCTAGTATCTGAACTTGAAGAATTTTAAGCAATGAAAACAGCTGTTTGTCAAGAAGGTGGGAGAACACATTACACAGTCACTACACAAGGGGCAGTTTTTAGTTTTAGTTTTAGACTTCACCTGTGATGATAGAGGCATGTAAAATTTATTCCAGCTGAGAGTGTCTCTCTCTTTTTCCCCTCTATCAAGTGTAAAGGGTTTTATTCAGAAAAAAAATTGTATAGCATAGCATTTAAATGCAATGCTTTTTAGCCTCTGCAGGAAATTTAGGCTAAAAGCCTGATTTTTAGAGACGTCACGAGCCCAAATTGTTGATTGTTCTGTATCTTAAACCAAGTGTGTATTTGTGTGTGAACGGGCAAAGATGTAATAAAGCATATGGCCTGGTATACTTCACAATATATTTCTCTTTGAAAGGTGAAGAGCAACGTGCTAATCTGTTAGATGGAGGAATTTTACAGAAAGGCTCTTGGTAGGTGTTGCTGAGTTGGTTTTGAAGCAGTTGCTTCAGGGAAGCCGTGTCCTGATGATAAGGTTTGCTGTTTTTAAAATTTCTTTTCAGATTCCTGCTAGAAATCACTAACCTCAAGAATGGACTATTCCAGCTGTAGTTCCCATCAGTACATGCATTGTACTAGCAGAATAATGCATTTATTGTAGTTAACTTTTGGGGTTAACTGTAGCTATAGGCTTGGGGAGAACAAACGAAATGCTTCCTGGTTCTCCTTCCAGGCGCCGATCTACAGAAATAGAAGCTTCAGTTCTGGCTTAGAGATCGCATTACTTTTTTTTTTGCCTTTCTTTTTTCTTTCCCTCTGAAATTTGAGTTTATTGGCCCTTCAGTGTGGGAAAAGCTAGCATTTATAGGCCTTTTCTAAAAAATAAAAAAATAAATAAATTAGTCTTTCATTTAGAGGTATATAAAAGAAAAGCCAGCGTGAGCATGATGAACAGGGTCAAAAGGGGCGTTAGTTATGAAGGGAAAAATTTGGTAGATGGGGGGCCGTATATTACAGATTTTTGTGATGTCTGACCCCATTAACAAGGTTAAAACGACATTAAAAAAGAGAATTAGGATTTCAGTTACTTTTTCAGGGTAACTTCTTCCCTTGTGAAACTCTGTCAGGTGGCCAGAAGCGGGCAAAGTGCTGCATATTTAGCATATAGGTGTTTGCAGGAGATGCAAACCAGTGAGCTGTACTATCAGTCTTGCTTCTGTTATCAGTCTCATTATTCCCAACGTAAGAACCGTAAGAACCCAGCACTCCGAGGGTTGTTGCGTGCTTTCAATGATGCTTCCTCAGATATTTAAGTCTAGAAAGCATCGAGAAGATTTTCGGATTGGATGGGGGAGCAGCTTTCAGATTGCTTGTTCCTGCACAAAATATCTTGCTTGGGATGTTAGCAGACTCCAACAGTACATCTGGGTGTAAATTAGATCTTTCTGGGGGAGGGAGACCATTAGAACTGAATGCAGACAGGGAACAGTCCCGTCTTATATACTGAATATTTAATGGATTATTTTCTATTTGGGTTTTCTAGGTGTCTTAGCATTATCTGGATTTTTTTTGTTCTTGGTTACCCCCCCCACCCCCATCTCTTTCAGCACATCATATAGGTGATACTGGCAAATTGACCCCATGTTAAAGTCACACAAAATTATGGGATCAGAGTGTACCTGAAAAGCTCATTATTCCCTTTGTGCATGCCAGTGCCTTTAACTGTGCTTACTTCTTTGTTCCAAAGTCATTTCGATTTCCTCATAAATTTCTCTTTAATGTAGTTAAGTTTATGCCGTTGGGTATATTCCATATCTTGTTGTCTACTTCAGAGCTCAAATAATTCAAAAAGGTGTATTTGACAATATTGATCATTGAAACGACTTCCTATTAAATCATTTTCTTCCTAAAAGGCAGCCATTAATTATGCTGTTTTCTCTCTCTCTTAAGTTGTTATTAATTCAGAACTCATTACCCTTTTCTCCTTTTCTTCTGAATAATCTCTCATGAATGGTCTCAGCCAACGTTAAATAAAAGAAAATAATAAAAAAATCAATTCTGAATGCAGCTACGGGCTCCCATTTGTTTACCATTTAAAAATGCTTTGAAAGAATAGGTTACAAACTGTAAGCTGCCTTTATAAAGCCACAGCCCTCTGGTTTATTCAGTCCGTATGTATCTCACTACCGCGTTATCCTGCCCTTACCTAACGCTTTAGGGCTGGTCCTGCAGGTTGCTGGCTGAAGCTGCCTTGAAGGCTCTTTGTGACCGTACCGGCGCGTTGCCAAGTCCTGGCGCTAAGCAGAGCTTGGCTTCATGGCTTGGGGAGCGTTTGAACCCTTAGCTCTTTGGTGGGGCAGTGAGACTTAATTTTATTTTTGTTTTGGAAGAGAGGTCATCCGGGAATAGCTTGCCTTACTCCTTACAATTAACAGCTTTTTTTTCTTGGCTCTGCTCCTTTCCCGTTACAGTCTTCAGGCACTCGGCAAACTGTCTGTCCCTGGGCCTTTAATTTTTCAAGCTGTTGTGTAGTTTTGTGTCTCTGACATCGTGCTGTAATTTCCTTTTAAGTTTGGACGGTCCTCTTGCAAATAAAGTCATCTAAATGGTTTAACTCTATCATCTTGATGGCTTTCATTTCTGCCTTTATCCTTTAATTGCTAGTCTACAAAGGACTGATTTTCCTCCAGGCATTTCTTCTCCCAGCTGATATAGGCCCAGACCCATAGGCCATACAGCAGCTTTGGTACTAAGCAATCACTTATCTTTTCTTTAATGAAATAGTGGAACATTATTAATGAAATGAACAATGAACTAAACAAGAAAGTGCTAGTATTCTGCTGCTTCGGTAGGGATGGGATCCTGATGGGATTTGTCTGCCATGAACTTAAGTCCGATTGTTATCTACAGCTCCCTTAAATAACCATCCCAGAACGATGCATCCCAGAGTATCCTGAATTGATTAAGAAACCTGATCCTTCTCATCCTGTCATGCACCAGTGGACACTTTCTCATCCTATCATTGGTTTGTACACGTTACCCGTGCCATACTTAGTGCCATGCCACCATGGAACATTTTTGAGCTAAATAGTAATACATAGTTGAGCCTGGTTATAGCTGGCAAATCTGGTTATTTCCCCTGCTGTCATCGGCGTCTGATTCTTGCTAGATGATACCTCGGACTACTCAAATCTGCTGACATCATCAACAGTAATAGCGCCTAAGCCCTTCACAAAGCCTGTGAAAACAGTTTCTGTTTGTTCTTTTGCATTATAAGTAATTTTTACCATGCCAAAACCTAGACCAGAACTTGCCTATGCACATTTGTCCCTCTCTGTACTTCTGTAGTGGGGGAGATGGGGTTAAACACACTTTATGTATCTCGTGGTCTTTCTGTGAATGTTCTTCAGTGGTCCTTTATCATTCTTGGGACAAGCTCTGGCTGGATCAATGGCAGAAGCGCAAGTGGAGATGCTGAAAGAGACCCTGTCACCCAAACCTGGGCAGGCTGTACCCTGTCCAGAAAGTGATCAAGAGACAACATCTTCTGTACTTCTTCCTCCTTTTCTGGAGATCTCTGGGCTGGAGAGACAGCAGGAATACACTTGAAGTGCTGTGCATCAAAACAGGAGAGCAGGCAGGTTGTGAAGCGTCTCGTCGCCAGCAAGTAGAAGATGTGCCAGAATGAATTCTTAGGAGTTACTGGGATGAATACTGACTCACTGAAAAGAGTTTTCCTTCGTGCTACGTGTCACATCATCCTTCCCCACTTGCCCAGCAGTATTTCTAGCCCACGGCTTTTTGTCTGCCCCCTGTTTCCATTCTTGCCTCCTTTAAGGAACATCTATTTGTAAACCATTCTGTAACCATCAGGCGTGATTTTGATTTTTAGAGGATTTATTGTAGCCCTAGTCACTCCTGCTGTGTTGCTTTGATCTTGCCTGTAGTTTTAAGTTATGAGATTAATAAGCAGCAGCTTCCATTGCTAGATATTTTATAGGTATTTATGGATGCTATAGCTATATCTTCTCTGTTTAGCTCCTTTTAACCAGCCTCCTGAAAGTTTTAAAGGTTTAAAATTAAGCCATTTGAAATTCATCACAGCTGCTTGTCCTTGATGATTGTTGTCTATTAGTTTTTCATGTACAATTGCATACTGGCTTGCAATTGCAATACAATACTTCTCCCGCATTATCTTAGGAAGAAAATGCTGCAGTTTCTACATACCGCACAAGATGCGATTGAGAACAGTTTTCTTTCTTTTATGCTGCATAATTCTCGTATAGAGTCAATATTTTTCTTTAAATTGCCTTTGGTATGTTCTTTTAATACCCGATTTGGGGAAAGATGACATAAGAGAGGTTTGATAAGGTTTATTTTTCTGTGTGAAACTAACCTGTCAACAACACATGCGCAAGGTTTCCTGGAAAAGTTGCCGTTTGTTAAGTCAGTGGTAAATTTCCAGTAAGGTATGGAATAAAATCTCTTCAAACTGCCACTGAATGACAGGCTTTGCTTACTGTAGGCTGTGTGACAAACAGAGGGAGGTATTTTAGGCTGTGATTTTGAACGTTGGCATGGTTGTGTGCAAGAAGCTTTCATAAGAGTAGCAGAGTATTCCTTTTCGATCTGGTATATTCATGTTTCCGTGATAATAAATAAAATGTGTGCTTTCAAAATGGGAAGCTATTTGAATTAAACTGTGTCTAAATATTTGCAGATGTCAAAAATGCATTTTTCAGACCTTGAATGAAAATTGCATCAAGAAATATTTGTATACAAATAAAGCCACAAGATAGTGGCTGAATGCTTAACTTTGCGAACTTAAAACTGACCAGTTCTTACCCTCTGTAGCTTAGTAGCTTAAAAGATGAAAATTTTTTTTATTACTTCTTAAAATTCACACATATACTCAGAATAGGTTCCTATACTATTTAAGTAATTGAAGCATTTACATTCAAAAAATTGGTAGTTCCCTCTTGTTAAAAATTCTAGAAACAGTGTCTGAAAATGACAGAAACAATAAATGAAAACTTAAATTCTCTAGTAAAAAAAAAAACAAACACCCTAAATACCCAGCTATGCATTACAGATCAGGGATCATAAAACAAATAATATCTTGCACATACCAAACTTAGCAAGTTATCTAGTAGCTGCTCTATTACCCTGGTCTGCCCTTGGCTTAGAAACACAACACTGACAATCAAATCTCTGTACTGGTTCTGTTCTTGAGTTGGTCAACTGCAGGCAAGGAGACGAAGGTGAAAGGCTTTGAAGCTGGTGATGTCTGTTTAATTACCTTAAGATTTGCTGCTTTCCCTCTTCTTAATTAAGCTAAAGTAATAATGCAATCTGTTTGACAACTGTACTCTATAAGTCATCAGGTTGTTGCTTGTCTAGTTGATAAATGAGCAGGTAGAGGATAATTTGTTTCAGTCCGTTTGCTATTTCCCAGAAATGAAAGAAGGAAGAAAGAGGTTATTTAGAAAGATGTCTTAGAGTCTCTCTGTTACTACCACAATTTTCTTTTGTAGAAAAGGGATTGCATAGAATGGAATTTGAAAGGTCCAACCAGCCAAAAAGAAAATCCCCGTAACCTAACAAGCCATTTGAATTTCCCACACTCTTACTGTCCATGAGGCATCAGCATATTTTTACAGGCTGAGGACTTCAGCTCCTCCAGGGTGTTAGGAAAGAGCCATCGAATGATGTCTGCAGGCAAGTTAAAACCACAGTTTTCCAATATTTGATTTTTATTGTTAGTTCGTATTAGGATGTTGCCTTAATATGATTATTATATACACGTGGTACTAAATGTCACTATGTGGTGTTTAATATTTAGATTGACTGAAGAAAGTCAGGGAGCCAAATAAAACAATTTCTTTACAAAGTGTTACTGTGACATCAATATTAAAATCCAACTTGTGCTTTGTTAATGAGGAGGCAATTCCTAGGGGAGCTTACTGATAGCCAGGGTCTTTGCAATACTTTTCATGATGCACGATGGTGCTAGATGTTGAACCATGAAAGTATAAATATACAAAGCATGCACTGATGTTAGTTTTCTTACTTAAGTGCATGCTTTTGCTACAGTGAAGTAGTATTGGACTAAACAAATTAAATTGACAGGAGATCTATAGTAAAACCCATGCAAATATTTACTGTGATCATTGAACCTATGTTGCCTTGTGGAAATCTCTATGAATGGCTTAAGGGTAAATATATTAGTAGGTGGGGAATAACCAGGAGGATTTAAAGTTATTGTGACCTTAAATATCTAAAGGAATAGCAGCAATTTAGGAGACTGTAAAAGATAAGCAGGATTAGAAGACTTTAAGATGTATAAATATTCACATTTGGATTCAGCAGCCCTTGTCCTTAGCATGGGTACAGAGCATTAGGTTTCTGCAAGATGGATGTTACTTGGGGCAGGATGTTTCTTCTTGCGATTCATTTATAAATGATAATAAGCATTCTATCAGCTTCCAGAGTCCTGTTTATTTCTGTATCTGATCTTGCTAAATTAATGTTTTATTAAGAAATAGATGCTTAGAAAAATGACCTTGTCCCTTTTTTACTCCGCTTGGCTGGCTGTTTACCGTCTACTTACTGTGGTGTTGTGGGTCAACTAGGTTATGTAGCTGTTAATGGGTTAATCCAGTCTGGAGTTTTACAAGTCCTTGCTGAATTTGTAGTCATAAACGTATTATCTAAGATAACTCTTCCTGGGTTAGGAGAAAGGTGCATCAGACCTTAGGAATTCCAGAAGCAGAGCAGAGAGAACACAACTTAGATCTGAGACAGTTACGAGTTCCTTCAGTTTCGCTCCAGCATTTTTCCAGGTTTGGATTGGTACTTTCTCCATGCTGTGGAGCAGGCCGCATTCCTGCCCCAGTTGCAATGGCAGGCTGGAAAAAGGATCTGCGAAGGATTGTTCACTACCTTGCGTTGTTAATGGCAATGAAGACAGGCTGTTTCATTGCTGGTTTTGACTTTTCACGAGTAAATGATGTTGATTGTGATTTGGCCCCGGTAAATAGATGTATGGGTGAATGTGTCTTGAAGACAGAACTATCACTAGACGTTTATTAGCATGGGAAAAAAAATCTGACTAACCTGACCTATTTGAACAAATGTTTTGGAGTACTTGCTCGTAATAGTCACCCAAATCTATCTACCCAGATAGACTGTGTACCTCTACAGTCTTTATAACTTCAGCTTCTATGACATATTTTCAATACATCAGTCACGCAAGTATATCCAAAATAAAAATAAATACAAATCATCTGGTGTGTCAACTTCCAGTATTTCAAAGATTCTCTTCTGTCTTGATCTTAGATATCTGATTTCACTAACCGTCTTTGAAAGACTGCACTTTTGTGCTTCCACTGGGGTTTCAAAAACATCCAAGTGACCCTGGAATCCTGCTGGGGAAAAATGGCATTTTCCCAGCAAGATACAGTGTTCCGAGGGGACCCACACAGGATACATGCTCTTTCATCTCTCTCTTAAGAAATTTAGACCTACAATTTATAAAGCTAGTTCAGGGTTTTGTTTTTCCTATTTTTTTCCATTCTTTTCTGACAGTATATTTCTTGTTTTGAGAGAACAGAACATTGTCTCAATTCCTCCTGCTTCAACAGAGCAAGCCTGTCTTTTCAAGGACAGATCATTAATTCTTGGTGTATCCTGTTAAATTTTGCATGCCAATATTATCGAACTCTCCAACAGCGATGTTTTGGAATCCTTTTGTCAACTGCCTCTTTAGCCCTCAGGAGTCATTTTCTTCCATATGATTCATGTTGGCTGGTAGGTTTTTGGTTTTTTGTTGTTGTCATGGTTTTGTTTTCTCCTGCTGTGGTATGCATTTTAGTCAGGCTTGTTTCTCTAGAGAATCATAGTTCCCATTCCTCCCCAGATTTAGCTACCTAGAAGATTTCAACGAATTTTTGATTCCCAGGCCAGACTGTTTCTGTATGCACTTAGCTGTAAGTCATCCAAGCCATAACCTTGTGAGATTTCCCAGATATAGTGACCAAACAAAAGTGTTCTTGATGTTGAAGGTACATGGCTCTTCAAACCCGATGGTTATGAGGAGGAGGAGGAGTTAACCAGTTCAGTAGCTTGAACCACGTGGTCATGCTGTAGGGTGCCTAATGTCAACCTTTTTAGTAACTACCTGAAAACCTTTGGAGAGAAGCATGTGCAATAGAATAGAGAATAATGAAAGACTGAGATTGAAGCAGCTGTTCCTGAAAATTCCTGGACCATCTTCCTCTTACTCTGTTTCTCCTTTCATCTTTATGTGCGGAGTTGGGAGTGAGAATAGTTGTTTAAATGTTTTGTATGTGCTTTTGTTCACAGTTCTGTTACTGAAACAACTTTAGATTCGTGCTTTTCAATGTTTTTGAATTTCCAGGGACTCCGAACACCTGTGGTTCACACTGCCTTCAGCTTTGCACTTGGGAGCACTGAATTTTAACCATCCAATTGTTTAGGCCTCCTGTATTTTTTCCCCATCCTCTTTATTCTTCCTTTATTTTACTTAAATTAGTTAACTAAAAAAAAATAATCCGCTACTCTTTACTGTTTATTTTAATATATTTGAGGGGTTTTATTATGCTTGCTCAAAGTCAAATTCTCCTTTCTGCAAAGACCAAATGAGACATGATAATGTTATTTAAATTATTTTGTGTCATGTTCAGAGATGCTTAGATTTCAGCGTAATCTCCTGCACAAAGGGGAATTTAATCTACCAAGACACAGAAGACAAACTAGTTTCATTTTGCTTTTGCTATCAGTAGTCTGAACGTGTGCTCATGTATATTTGTTTCTGCAAGAGGCCAATGTTGGAAGCATTTGCTAATTTTTGATGCTAACTCCGTTTTGCCATGGATGTTATAGAAATTGATGCTTCTATAAAGTCCTAGTTCCTATAGATGTGTGTCTTTGAGAGTCTCAGCTGTTGTTTGTATATCACCGTTATTATGTTGGAAGCAAATTTGGAAACATGAGCCCCGCTGTCCAGAGAACGGCAAACAAGTATGCAAATATATTTTTAATCCAGTCTTGTAATTGGGGGTGTGTGGTTCATGATTTCTGAATGTTTGAGTTACTATCCTTATTCTGTCGTATAAACAGAGCCTAAATAGTGAAGAGTCTTTATTGCTGAATTTCCACTGTATAGAGTTAGGTTTATAAAAGACTGCCAAGAGTCCAAAAAAAAAAATCTTTGTTTACTGGTGTAACTTTCTATAATCAACCACTGACTGAGGTTATGAATAAGTGCTAATTGGAGTGGCACTAGAAATACTAGCAAGAATGAAGGAGAAAGCAGTGGTTCACCCAGACTTACTTTTCTCTCTGGTTCTATACACAGATGGAATTAGAAATTCTGCTGCATTTAAGGGTCTCTTCTTAGGTTCCATCACTGATGCCTTGTTCCAGTAATGTAAAATTGTGCTTTTATTCCTTCAGTCTGAAAGAAAAGATGGATTTATAGAACAACTTGAAGTTGTGTAACTACATTCTGAATTGGATGCCAAAGCTAGATGGCTGATGTCTAAACTAGTGTTTTTTCTCGCACACTGCCAGAATTTTACAGCCTTTGCTCTTCTTTCCTCTATAGTTTTCTGGACCTTGATAGTTCATACTTAGATTTTCAAAATAATGATGCTATGGCTTATGTCTGTACATAAAGCTATCATGGTTGCTTATCCAGTGTGTAAATGACTTAAACTACTTAAGACGATGTTCTGAGGGTCTTAGAGACACAAAGAAATCCAGGTTCTTATTATTGTTTCTACAGAATATGCGGCTGCACCGAAGAAAATGCCAGATTGTATTCTGGTCTGAGTAGGTGCAATTGGCTCTAGACCTGCCATTAGATGGGCAAAATTCACCTTAAGATTTTACGTGCTCTACGTGTATTAATTGTTCTTTTTTGATTACACAGGTAAACTATTTACTCAGACATATTATGCTAATATTCTTTGGGTTGGAGGGAACCACATTTATTAGGTAATGCAAGTTCTAAAATTTGCCTGTGTACCTGATGGATCTGAAAATCTGCCTCTACTCTCTTGGGCATCATCAAACTCGGGTCACTGGCGTCAGAACTGCCAAGATGCCTTTTCCTGGGTTGCCCCCAGCATCCTCAAAATATCTTTATACTTTTTTTTTTTATCCCCCCATTCTTGCTATTGTGTTTCTTTTCAGACATCTTTTTCTCTTGACTGATTGCGGGTAGAGCTCCTATCCTTTTTACACAGACTTTTGATTTTTTTACCTCTTGGTAAACTCTAATTTGTTAAATTTCCATCTCCTCTGTCCTTTGTCTTTTGTCCTTTAAATATGGTGCCCAGAAATATAGCTCAAGGGCTGTTTCTCCTAGGCTGGTATAGCAAAACATCTGTGCCTCTGTTTTTATTGCGGATTCTCTCGGCAGTGCAAACAGCTAGGCACTTAAAGATAATGAAATGAAGGCTCTGAGTCTGCAGCTAATGACAAAGTTGCAGAATTTGCATTTTTTTTCTTGCGTCTGCTTTTTCCCAACATCCTACATTTTTGTCTCAAGTCCCAGTTTGGATGATTTCTGGCTTCATGTAAAATATTCATTAACCAGAGTCAAAAAGGTTCTGTGAAATACAACAGAGCTCTTCTGAAACTCACTGTTTTTTTTTTTTTTTTTATTTTATCCCCCCTCCCCTCCTGAAAGAATCCAAGCAGAACGTTTTTTTTATCTTACAGAAAAGGAGGCTAAACCTCCTGTTGCGTCTTCTGCAAGTAGCCGTCTTGCGCTGGTGATGCTCGGGTTGTGCGGCCACAGTTACACCTTGAGCCCAGGAGCCAGCCACCCTGATGTAAGCCACAGAGATGCTGCAGATACAGACGGAGGCAGCTGTTAGAGCTGATCAGGACAACAGGATGAAAGATTCATATCAGATTCTGGGTGTCGGTGTCTTCTCTTCACCTAGGCTGTAAATACCTTGCCCTTATTTGCCCTGCTTTGTTACTGACAGAGAGCAAACAGAGCTGAGGGAAGGGGACGATGTGCTCCTTTACACCCTGAACCATCATTAATAGTCGGTTACCAAACTGGGCCCACAACAGTTATTTCTCAAACCGGAAAGTCAGTTTGCTTGGTCTTATTTTAAACTAGAGAATTATTCAGCATTAATAATGATGTGCATAGTATTTAACTAGAGAGAGCATTAAATTTTCTTTTCTTCTTGGAACACACGTCATATCTAACATGAAAGGCGTATATGCCTGGAGCGTAACTGGTACCAATAGCAATAACATAGCTAATTAATGTCAGCTCATAAAACTAATAACTGTGTTGTAAGTGGTAGCATCAGTTCATTTGGTGGCAAGTACAGTGTCTTTGCTTTTAGTCATGTGGCTTTGAGTCTTTCCTAAATCAGAAGTCCTGTCCAGAGTTTCTGCTTTATGTTCTGCATCTGGCAGTCCCAGAAACCACATGTTCTCTTCAAACAAACCCAAACCAGGACTAGGCAGCTATGATTCATCCTGTATCTTTTTTTAATTTTTTTTTTTAAATTCTGTATGCTGTTGCATTTCAGTATCATTTCTCTTTGAACATTTTTACAACTCTAAAACCCGTATCTCTCTCTTCTCAATAATCATTAGGGTAGATCTGTTTTATGACCAAGCTTGCAAAACCCCATCTTGCGATTTGCATGCCTATGTCAGCACTTACACGATGCAGGCATTCAGAAAGAAGATCTGGAAAGTTTTTCAAGGCAGCTTATTTTGAAATTTCAGCATTTATGCAAGTGATTCCTGACCCTTGGGATGAACTGTTAAATTGAATTGAGTTCCTATAAAGCTAAAAATACACTTTCCTTTGCTGTGGGGCAAATGATGATGTTAAAGCTTCAGGCTCCTGGCTGTACAGTCATCACCAAAAGCAAAATTCCAGCTGAGTTCAGTGGCATTATCCCACCCGAAGCCTAAAACTACTATTCAGTTAGCCACTGAATGTCACCAAATATGAAGATGGGAAGGAAAGTTGTCACGAACTTGTAGCAAGAGAGGGAGAAAGGAAGAAGAAAAAAAGACTGAGCTCTTTAAAAACTCAAGAGCTGTAAGGACAGGAAAACTGAGGCCTGCAAAGACATATAAGGCATTTATGTGTCTGCAGATTTGGAATGGTTTGGTCTTCGCAGATGTGCCAAGCATTTGGCAACTGCAGTTCAAGTCAGTGGAATCACACCGAATGACTTGTTTACTTGAAAGACCTGATGTAAAGTGGCTCTGAGAACTGGAATTCCCTGCTAGGACAATCGTAAATTAAGGAAAAAAAATCCAGAGGACGTTATAAGGATGTTGAATCCAGTTAGAAAGGATCATCCCTGCTGCTTCTGTCAAATATTGATCGAGGACAGTGTTGCCTTATCCCGAGTCCTAACCACAAATATACCCCCACAAAAAAATCTAACCTGTAAAAGGGTAGGGGTGCTTTTAACCCCACTCATAGGCCCAGCAGAAGGGATACATTAGAGCTTCACTTATCTCCACTGATCAGCCGGTTTTATAGTTGTGGTGTGTTACTAACACCCGCCCAGTCCATAGCATATGTATTGTTTGCAGTGCTGCTCTTCTCACTCGAGCATTTGGGAATTTTGAATCCCTCTTCTGTGGTGTTTTGTTTTTTTTTTTCCCCTGGAGCAGTAGCACAGCGGTGTGTCCCTGCTACAGTACTACTCAAGTGCTGGTATTTACATTAGCTGCTGTCAATGGCTGCACAAAAATCAAAGGTAATAGGTTCACCAAATACCATTAATTTATTACCCACTCCCCATTTTCAGATTTCTTTAGCAAACTTGCATTATACACAAGCCTGAAACGCTGGTTTGCTCTACCTTCACGTGCAGCCTCTCACTTTTCACACCCTCTCGGTCCAGCACATCAGATCTCAGGCTCTAAATTCCCACTAGGCAAGTCTTTCTCCGTGGAAGACAGTGATGGTGTTTGCTTGCCAAGGGTGTTTGGCTGGCTTGACTAATCAAGCCGATTTGTTTACAATTGGATAAAAATAAAATGCATGGGAAGACAAAGTCTTCCTCTTCACTGGGTTTGTACCAAGATATTTCACCGTCAATCAACTCAACCCGAATTGTTATAGGTTTCAAAAATTAGCTTAAGTATATGGCATAAAACTGCTCTTGTGACAGCAATGGCTGTAACTGTAGCTGCGAGGAGCAGAGGGGGATAGGCTTTTGGCACTGGCATATGAGAAAACTGAGTTCCAAAGCTTCCTGTCTGTCACAAAGTAGGGGGATAATGAAATCTGCATCGCCTTTTCATTTCTGTGCTGGGCGTTGCACTCCTCTAGCCCGGCGTTCTCCATTTGGCAGGTTTGTCCATTTCTTAAGAAGTTTATTATTAGCTGCCTAAGTACTGGGGAAGAAGCAGAACGGGGAGAAGCAAAGGGAAAGGAGCTGCTGAAATGTTCACAAATGAGTTACCGTTGCAAAAAGTGAGCCGTTGGCCTGCCAGTCATTTTTCATTTTGTCCCTCAGAACTGAACGCCTTATTTTCATTTCTCTGAATATTTCAATAAAGTCACCTTTTGCCACCAGCATTTATCATGCACGTTTTCCTCCTTGCATGATGTTTAAATCTCTCTACCTTGATTTTGTTGTTTGGCATTTATTTATTTATTTACTTGTTTACTTAAAGCCTTATGCCATTAAGCAGCCTGCCACCAAACCAATAAATGGGTAAAGAAATAAATGCGTTAAAAGAAACCTGTCTGCACTGCGATTTATGCAGAAGCAGCTGACTCTTTCAGGTTCTTAAGAGCTGCATTGTAGCTTTGAAAGTGACGGGCTTGAACAGGGAACTGAGTTTCCTTCATGGAGCTGACCTCCAGGAATCTTCCTTTTCAACTGCAAGAATAAAAACTTTTCCTAGTTTCAAAGTTTGCCTCTTTCTTTAGTTATTCTGTTCTTTTCCTGAATCTCTCTTGATAACGTTAGAAGGCTGGGGACCTTAGACAAGTTGTTTTTATACCACTTTACCGTTTTACTTTTTCTTATTCTCTGGCTTTGACAGATTTGCACAGGAACTGGAAGTATCCAAGCTCGCTCACTTGATGAATGGCTTTACCTTTTTGGATCTTAAGCTTCGTTCTACTCTGTCCCTAATCAATCCTTTCAGAAATGAAGAATATGGCAGTAAAGATGCTTTAAAAACATGTTTCTTAAGTTTAATGTGTTTAAAAAAAAAAATAAAAATTTAAAGCAGTACTCAAGTTCAGCCTGAATGAAGAATGACCCAAAAATGCTTCGTAACTCTTGAGTTGTGATTTTCAAAAAACGGACTATAAGGAGAAGGAGGGAAATAAAATTGAGGGCTACTTCACTTCCACTTGCTTCTTTCATTCCATTCATAAGGAAAATAGCCCTCTACTTCATTCTATTTATCCAACTTTTGGGCAATTTGGAGCCAACATAAATAAATGAGAATTGCTGTAAGTAGAGCATCCTTCAACCATTATGTAGTTATAAAATGAGCAGGAGCTAAGAACGTATTCAAAATGCAGGTGCAAAAATTCGAGAGCCTGAGTAGCATTTCTGTTATCCAGTCGAGCTCCCCAGCCTCCTGCAAGTGCTCTGAGCTGATTCTCAGTGGAACGATTTGACTGAAAACCAATTAGAAGAAATCATATATGTGCCACACTCCTACACAGAGGTGCAAAACACTACAGGCGCCAAGTAACCAGATATTGCTCTGTGATTAGACTTCCCTGCCCCAAGTCTCTTGATGTTGTCTAAAAGATAGCGTCCTGGGTCTACTGTCTTTAGACAGGGGTTTCTGCAGGGGACAGGCACTACGCTAGCCCCTTCCTCTGAGTTATTTTAACAGCAGCGTACTGGGATCAGAAATAATGGTTGGTGTAATGTTTTGTGTGTTGCTGGACAGGCAGCATCACCGAAGCCTTGTTCTAAGATGCTGTGAATTTTCACAGTCATCCCTGAAGGAACAGGAGATGGGGAGCGGGTGATGAGAGCTCTCACGCAGTAGCACAGGTCTTAGCAGTGTGTAGCCCAGTTTGAGCTCTGGCCAGCACATGGAGCAAGACATTTATAAAACGGGGCGTGAAAGAAGACTTCAGTGTAGTCATGTTGAAGTGAGATGCTCAAGAGCTACTAGGGAGGAGCAGAAAAACCGAGGGTGTAGGATCTACTTAGGTAGCTGCAGCTGGGCAGCGGCAATAGACTTGAGGCTAGTACTAGCTACCCAAAATAGTAAAAAGCTACTAGGAGGTTGGGAGCCTTTCTATGTGAGAGATCCTTAATGTGTGATCACTTAAAAACTGTCTTTGCAGCTTGTTCTTCTGCAGTGATATAGATGGAGGGTAGGTAGATCCAGGCTTGGTCCTTACCAAGTGGAGCAGTTGCCCACTACTGTTGCCATTTCTTCTAAAATTCCTCTACCTATTTTTTGAAGTAGCTTGGTGCAACATTGAGAATGCTCATGAAAACAGGACTCCAGAGAGGACTTAGAGTGCTGGGATGCTTTGTATCTGAATCCAAAATATGCTAGTGTGGCTACCCTTGATAGTCACGCTAGTCCAGAAAGAGATGAAAGGGAACGCAACTTTCACTGTCAAGGGAAGTACCTGTTTTAAACTGAGGTGCCTTTGGTGGCCGGGGAAGGCTAGCTAGCATTTTCTGACATCTTTTCTTGAGCTTAGGTATTCCAGTGCATCGTCAAGTGCCAGCTGAGTGAATGCTGCCTCCAGTGGGAGTAACTTTCAGCTGTACTTTTCGATGGTCTGTTTAGCCCGTATCTCCAGACGTGTGAGCGATATCTCAAATAACATCAAAATCAGTAGCAGACGTTGTGATAGAGTCACTGGTCAACTACAGCTGGTCCGAGATCACCGACACCAAAGTCCTTCCCTGCAAATACCTCAGTAAACATTAGATACTATTGATTTTTTCCTTTCCTATGTTTCCTCTTTGGGTAAACCAGAAGCCAAAAGCAAAAGATGTTTTGTATTCGCTGCGTATTCCACAGCCAATTGCTACAGTCACCGGGTTCCAAACGAGAGAATGTTTTTAATGGATTTATTGTATCTATTTTTCTTATCTAATATAACTGTCTGTCTCTTAATGCTTTTGGTAAGCTTTCAAGGATTATATCAACTTTCACGGCTGCACTGTGGGATACAAAGAGTATTCAAACTGGCTGTAAATGTACTGCTTGGAGGTCAGGAGAAATCTATTGTGGCACTGTGGAGCACCCTTTAAGTTGATTTACTGAGCTGAGAAGTCACGGGTGGGGTGCTCAGTGAAAGCTAGCTGAAGTTTCTCTGCATTGCCTTGTAGTTTGTAGATGCATACCTGAGCACGGGAAGTCGTTTCTGCAAGATTTGTTTAGCTTGCCTTTTTTTTACGATTCATTCTTTAAACACCGGCATCATAGAAAAGAGGGCTAATCTCGCAGTAAAATAGTGCACGTCAGAAACTAAATTTGCTAAGGGCTTGCCGTATGATAATTAATATGTCATCGTACCATTTGCATTTGTTTACAATATAAGCGCATATACAACGTAAAAACGAAAAATTAAAAAAAAAAAAAAGAGGGATATTTCTGTGCCTGAAGGATACATTTTGAATGAGTGTGGGACATTCAACGACTGTGTGGTTGAAATCTATGAATGTATAAATGACTAATGTATATTCATGCTGTCAGCAGCAATTGAAAGGCTCCTTCTCTCCTGACCACAAGAAATTGCATTCTGGTTTTTGTTCTACTCCAGTCATTGTGGCTTTTCCACTCTACCCACAGGGAAAATAGCCTTAAGACCCAGTGAAAGGATTGCTGGAGAGGAGAGTGTTCAGAAGGATGCCTCTCTTTGTCTTTTTTTTCTCCCCACCCCTCCCCAAGTTGGCTCAATATGTTCTCTATCGTAAAGATAAAGTCTGTGATAGCATAAGCTCTGGACCGGCAAGGACACCTGTGACCCTGGTTTCATACCCAAGGGTGCCAGGCCTGTTGGAATTACTTCTGACCATCATTTTAATTGCACTCCCGCTGCCGTGTGGGAGCTCGCCTCCATTTTTTATCAGATTTGTCATGGTGCTAGTAAGAATTACATAAGGTATAATAAGCAAAGTGAGCTTGTCCACCTCTTTCTCTTTGTGTGTTCAGGAGCCCAAAGGTAGACTCTAAAAGCCCACTGAAACCAGTGGTTTGACCGTGAGCAATTTGGGTGAGATTGGTTAAATTTGTGTATTGACAGTGGCTTTTAGTTGAAAATTCTGCCTTCATCTTATATTCCTTCTTTAGGAAATGCTAGCGAAGGATCTGTAGCATCTAGGAAAGGAGTTGCACTGGGGAGAAAAAGAGAGAAAAGATGAGATGGGAGAGTAGTAGGGTTTTTGGACGATGAAGACCGTGTTATCTTCACTTGGACTAATGCAGCCACAGTGGCAGTCATAGCACGTAGGATGAGAGTGAAATAACCTCTAATTCAAGCAGTTTGCAGGCAAAACTCCTTATGAGTGAAGATGGAGAGTAAAGAAGAATTAATCAGCTGTGCGGCTGGCGGGTTAGATGGGAACAGTGGAATGGTGATGAAAAGTATCAGCACTGCAACAGGGTTAAAAAATGTCTCGGTCTCAAAGTACTGAAGTCTCCACAGGAGCCCTGAATGGTATCAGGGCTGAAGTGGGCTCAAAGGCTGAGGCAGAGCGAGATGTTCATCTGAAGTGTCACACTACCTTTGCCTGCAAAAGAGAGTGGCAGAATGCTTGAGAGAGTCTTAACCTAGGAGAAATAATTGATGAGGATGAAGACGGCAGTAAAAACAAAAGGTTGGAGTCTGAACTTCTTTTTGTATAGTACCATTGACATCAGTCAGGTTGTTGCAGGTAGAGAGAATAAAGCTTTGGTTTAGGGTAGATTAAAACTATGAAGTTCACAGGCACATTTGAAGATTTATAGGGTCACACCAAGCATCGGATTTTAACTTGAACTGCCTCTTGACATCTGCTTCAGCAACAATAGTCATGTCGGTTGGCTCACAGCAGGTTTTTGTGCCGGTCTTTTTTCCTCTGCAAGTTTTTCTCGTCCTAACTTCTAGGTGAAGTCTGTGTTCAGACACAATTGGGTTTGGATGGCTGGTTCAGATCAGTTTTCATGCTTTCTAAACGTCTTTGTCCTTCTTGAATCATAACTGCACATCAGGCTTTTTCTCAGCCTCTCCCGAAAAGACACAACTCTGCAATAATGCTGTATCTCTGAGGATGAGGATCGTGGAGGAATATGCGCGCAGTGGGGACAGTGTGGTATCCAAATACCACTGGATCAAACCACCGAGACAGGGAGTCTGACACCTGCCATTCTGCAGCACCACAGTTTTCTTCCTTCATCTCCGAATTCTTTATAGTTTCTTCAAGAAACATCAAGTGAGGCTTGTCAGGCACTTTGTACTGATGATATGCTGCAATATTTCTTTTTCTCTTTGGCACTTTTAAACCAGTAGCACTTAATGTCTGACAGTGATTGGTTTTGTTCGTTTGTTTTTCAGTTAGGCGTACCCCTTGTCCTTGAGAAATTTTGTGGCATTTTGTTTGGAAAATAGAGTTGTTTCTCATAACACTGTTTTATGTTTGATTCCTAAATGGTTCATACGTGCATTTTACAAGAAGAGTTAAACAGAGTGTTATAATTGACTTGTGGGGGGAAAAAAAAAAAAGGAAAAAAGTAGAGATACCAGAAAACAAGAACGTGCTTTTCAAGTACAATCAGTTCTGCACTTGGTTGCAATGTCTTTTGCTGGTTAAAAGCTCTCGTGTCCTTTCACATAGAAAATGCTAGACGTGATGAGTGTGGCAATTTGTTTCTCTAACCACTGGCTTTGCCTGTTCAACAACAAATAGCCTTGAGTGAAATCCTGGCGTCTGACACGCTACCTTGGTGCACGGGGCTTTCGCTTATGAGAAGCAAAAGTGCAGGCAGAGCCCAGGTTTATTGAGAATTAGGTTCTGCGCTTTTAATGTGTTTATTGAATCACCTGCTAACTGAAGAAGAGAGGAAAAGTTACTGTGATTAATACGATAAAGGTCATGTTTACTGCTACTGCTTTTTTATTTATTCCACATTCATCTTTGATTTTGTCCTGTGGACTGGATTACTTTAACCCAATATTTTTACGTTACTGCCAGAGGAAGGTAGGAAACATTCTGTTAGATGCACCAGAAAGATAGAGCAGTGATTGAGTGTGTTGTAGACATGTCGTGTGACTTAAAGAGGAAAAAAAAGATCGTTCCTGGGTTTATCATCTCATGTATCTGTTCGCCCCATGTCTGGAGAGGAGCCTCATGATTTTAGGAGGCACGAGGACTTTTGTGATAAAAGATAAAAATGAGAAATGAGAACATCTGTTTGTTTATTGCATAAGAGAATATAATGTCTGGAGGTCAGGCAGGAACGTAATTTTCTGTAACCTCTTTTCAAAGACAGGCAGTAAGAGAGCACGTGCACGTAGCTGTCTTGAAGGATCAGCTGGCAGTTCTATAAACATTTTTCCATGGCAAAATTATAGCTAATTTTGGTGAATGATTGTATTTATAGACACTGAAATTTTATCACTCTTCAACTTTTGTTAGCCTTCTGTAATAAGGCAACACATGCTGAATATGGGCATGTGTCCTCCCTCACTATACGCTTGAATTCATTTTGGGCTTTTAAAAATTTTCGTATTGAAAATCGGATAGCTTTCCACTTTCACATCATGAAACGAAATTGCTGAGCAATGTGGGGATTATTTTGCGCCGAACATTACCAACGGCTGACTTGAGCACCCACTGGCTTTTCAGCAACACTGTCCAGGACATATAAAGAGATTATTATTGTTATTTGTCAGCATTGATACTATTATGTTTTTTAATATTGCAGCTAAGTGGAAGAAAAGTTAATAAAATTATTTTCCCATTGGAAAATGCTGTTCCATCAAACTGGTCTTAATGTATTAGGTTTGTTTATTTTCTCTCTGAAGACTTTAAAATTTGCAAGTTGCATACTGCTTTAAACAACAGAGCTCTAAAATCCAAACTCCTTTACCAAACAGAATTTCTATTCTCTGTACGTCCCAGCTTCAATTATGGGCAAGGACTTCAGATTTCCTGCAGGCTCAAGGCAGGAGGCTAAAGATCATCAGCTGCACTAACGTCCACTGCTGGTTAATCCATTATTAGTATTATTATTTGAATCACAGCAGTGCTTAAATGCCTTAATCAAGAATGTGATCCGTGTGCGCATGTATAGATAATAGGAAATAGTTTTGATCAAATGCCTGACCGAGCAAGTGAGGTAGGCACTGCTGAGGACCGCGGTGTGTGACATCAGTAAAAGGGATGTGATGAAATCCCTGGTGCTGCTCTGAAACAAATCTCATTGAGAACAAGTTGGGTTTGGGTGGTTTTTTTTTTTTTTTTTGTTTTCACATCGACCTTACAGCGCTCCTTTAAAATTTCCACCTTTTTTTACAGTGTCCTCTATTACTGTTCTCTGTTCAGCCGATTCTCGCGGTGCCCCCAGTGGCTAAGGGAACCAGGACTGACTGAAGAGGCTGCAAAGCAAAGCTATTGCGTTTCTTTTTATTGCTAATCATTTCAGCTCCTGGCAGATGGCCTAATTGCCAGAACGAAAGGAAGCTCATGAGAATCGTGGCCATGGAACTGGCCCAGTGACTTTCAGTAAGATACACGGCTTATAAGAGCTCACAATACATTGGGATAGTAAACATTATTGCTGCTTGAATGTTCTCGGAAGACTTTGAATAATGGGTTTATTAAATGTAATTTACAGGCAACTATAACTTAAAGAAAAGAAGCAAAATACGTTTAGCAATTTCCTTTCGTGCTTTCTTCAGGGCAGCCAGGAGAGTAGCCAGTGTATCAGAACCAGAAGCTTTCTTAACTGATGCTTTCACTTCTCTCTTCAGGTACATAATTCTAATTAATGTTAATGAGCTACCTGCAGATGTGAGATACACAAGCATGTATTCCAAAAAAAGGGAGTTGTACATATTGACTCCACTTGGCTTGTTTTGTGAATATTATATTAAGTATCTTCTGTCAGGGGGCTGGAAATGTTTTCTGCAGCAGGCCAAGGAACTACAGTATTTCTGGGGTTTGTTTATTTTTTTTAAAATGAAAAAACTCCTCCTAACTCATTTCAATGCTTTTTTTTCCTTTCTGTTGTTTGAATTGCATCTGCAGCTTCAAGCAATGATCCAAAAACGAACTAAGAGTGGAGGAAGCTCTGCTAGATGTATAGGAACGTAAATTACAGAAGCAAAATTAGAAAGAAAGAAAGAAAATTAAAAGCTTGTCTTGATCTTTCCTCGAGGTCAGCGGTGGGGCAGAAAGATTACTCTTTGATTGCTTGGCTTGCCTACTTGCCAGGCCTAATATTAAAATCACAGGATGAGTAGGCATGTATTTAAAAACTTGTTAGGTGGCAAACACATGGAATTGGAGCTCGTACTGCCTTTAGCCCCCCCCCTGCTCCCCCCTTTCTGCTGCTGTTTGTGTTGCTTTGTTCTTGCCATCCTTTGAAAAAGTCAGCAATCCCCTGTAACTGCGGTGGTGATGGAGAAGGAAAGAAGAGTTTCTCCTCTGCTCTGTTCCCTTGTATTGTATCAGACACCGGCTTCGGTTGTGCTGAGGCTCTCCCTGGCGTACCAGCCCCTCAGGATCTCTGTCCCTGTAGCCATAACTCGGGAAGGGGATCCCTGCAGCTCTTACTCAACAACGGGATTATCGATACGGCGTGTTAGGGTTGCAGGATAGCGCTGCCGTGATAGCAGCCCCGACTAGGTTTTTAATAAGGCCAGTGAGTACAACAGAAGGATAAAAGTTACCAGCACATGTTTTTATTTGGTTGCCTCAATGTTACGTATACAGTTTACTGTTCTCTTCCTTTTTGCAGAATATAAATGAGAATCTCATTAAATTTAAAGCTCAGCTGTGCTGGAAAATATTACCGAAGTCCGAATCTTCACTAATCTCTTTACATATGAGAAAACATTGATACTGCCTTTGCCTGCTTTCCTCATAGTTGCCCCAATTTAATCAAAGCGTTTTATGTCTAGGAGACCGGGTTATTTATTGTGCAAAGTGCTGTCTTCTGCGAAGCTGGGGATTTTTTTCAGCCTGGCACGGTGGCTGTGTGCACACAGGCACCTATCTGCTATCGCCTGGGCACAGGTCGTAGTGAAACAAAGAGCTATTTCACTCTGAATTCCTACCCTGACCCAGAGTATTCCCGTGGCACCAACATCGGTGTAGTGGGATGTAAAAATTATGTTCCTAGTTTACAGGCAGAGCAGCTAATTTGCATAGGCAGTTCATCGAGCTGCCCTAGATTTAGACCCTCTCCTTGATTTGAACGACTGGGGACCAAATACAGGCTGAGGAAGTTAACTAACGAGACTCCTCACTGCTTCAGGCTTCCCTCTCACCAGCAAGGGCTATTGCAAAAAAGAGTTAAGTTCCTGGACATGCATTTACTGTCTGGAAATTTTCAATAGGATTGGTCTCAGAGCACTGGATAAGTGTTCAAAGAGCGTGTTTTGAACCTGGAAAGACAAACGGTGCCTATGTAGAGGTGATGGCAATGCAGATGCCTCTTCCCCCGTGCCCGTTTACCGAAGTTCGTGCTGGAGCAGGGTGGAGAAGAGCAGCTTTTTCCCTTCGCTTTCCACATTCTCAGAATAGCGTCGCTTCTGCTGACGTGTCTGGTGGAGCGTTTTCGGAGCTCCCCGTTAAAGGCTGTAGCCGCGCGGCTGCTTGATAAAGTTGTGAAGAGCAGCAACAGCACTGAAATCCGTCTGCTGATTCAGGAAGACATTTAATTCATAAAAAAAAAAAATTGTACACTTTTCTGCTTATTGGAAACGGTGTGTTATATTCTGCAGTAATTAGTGCTGTGAATTCAGTCACCTATTAGTGCGAACTTTTCTGTCTTCACAGCTAATTCTTTTTTTCCTCGAGCATCGCGTGTGCTTCATTGCACTTCAGCCTGTGAACTTGCACTGTTACATTACGGGATTCTACAAAAAAGTAAAGTTGACCCTTTTCAACTCCTTGGGTGCCTTGAACTTTTAAGTTGTGTTTGTCATAGCTGGAAGCATAACTTTAAATAAATGAAGTTGAGATTTTCCCTTAGGGTGACTCTAACGCTTAAATCCTTAAAATAAAAGATCAGATATTATGAGATTCACAGTAAGAGGACAGGAGTCAGAAACACAACCTAACAAGTTGCTGCTTGCTTTGGAAGCTGCTCTTGTTATTTTAGGGTATAACTTATACATCCCTACTAAGACATGATTTAGAGAGCGGCTCCATTATTGTTGCCCTATTTGAAAACGCCCCAGTTTCCCTAACTGGCTGTGTACAATTATGGACCACAATATGGTTTCGAAAGATAGATTCCTTTCTCCTTAAGGAGAGAACATCTGCATGGAAAACAATTTTGCTCGAGTGGTAAGATTAACGCTTTTGACTGGAGGAAGAAGACAATCTCTGCAGCTACGAAGTAATCACTCTTAAAATAAGTCGTGCCTTATGAAACAAACAGTTCCCTGTTATTATAAGATTTATATATTGGCTTAAATTAAAGAAAGCTGCCCAGGCATGTTGCTAATCCCATTCAAGTGGCTTATGCCAGACATAAAAATGGCTTTGCCATTGTTAGTTGCTCAAGTGAAATGGAGCACTTTTGTTATACCAGGCGAATAATAGCTTATCATTCAGAAAATAATTGTCCTTCTGAGGAATTGGCTACCAGTAGGTAAAAGCAGGTAAAATTCCTAACAGTCAGAGGCAGCTAATGAATGCAATTGAATATTTTGTATTGCTGTGGTCCTCCTTAATATAATTCCCCAGGGAGAGGGTTTTTTTTTATTATTTTTTTTTTTTAGCTGGAAAAAGGTCTTTGCTCCAATTTTGGGTGTTGATTTTCTGAGAGCACTGCGAAGGCATCTCGCAGCGCCTGGCAAGACTGCAATTCTCCATTATCACCTTAGATAACAGAAGAGGAGGTACTTTTGATTCAGTGTCACATTCAGATAAGGAAGGAAGGAATCCTCCCCAGCAAGTGTGAATAGAGTTCTGTAAACACGAGGGATTAAGCACAAAGGAAAAAGCACAACCCTCAAGAAAGGAGCTTTTGGTTGGAAGAACGTTTTCACCTTTGCAGACATTTCTGGCATCTTCGCATTGCACAGCAGAGCTGTGTGTGAATAGTCATGGGCAGTACGGCTTTCTTCCCTGTAGATTTTGACTCGGAGAAGTTCCTGCAGGAACAGCTTCCTTGCTCTGTCAGCTTTACTGGTGTTTTCTCCTTTTTCTGTGCAATAACGCCCAGGGAAAACAGACTTTTAGCTGCGTTATTACTGGCTTGTACAGAATCCACGACGCAAACCCATTGGGCCTTGTGTTACGCTTTTCCCCTCGCATGAAGATTGATGAACTCTTATTGAGCATTAACCGTTCTGTTAATTAGCCACCCATCTTGAATGGCAATGGTATATTTAGTTGAAATGAGTAGAAAAGATCCAAGCGCTCTACCTAGTCCTTCAACATACCATCAGTGTATTTCTAAGTATTTGTTTTGGACTTGATTGTACTGAGATACTAGTGTAAATGAGATCAGAATTGAACGCAGTGGCCCTAGCTGTCTTCATAATAACCACAGTGCTCTGAATTACCCTGTCCCATGCCCTCCGTCATCCTCTGCTTCGTTGCAGTTGCTGTCTCTATCGCTTCTTCCAGTAGTCTTCTGCAACGAAATGAATCACCTGTACATTTTTCATGCGAATTCTAGGAATTATTCAGAGGCGAATGCCCATAGTCTGTTCTCGTGCACTTGCCAACAGTCTGAAATCTGCTCAAAACAGTCACCGGGAAGCCATAGTTCATTTTGCTGTCACCTAATTGCATGCACCTGCTGGTGACAGCAGTAAAATGTGATGTCTCTGACATGATGGCAGCAGATGGGGTGCTCAGAAGAGCTGCTTCCATTTTTCTTTCTAATGAGCATAGTCTTCTCTCTCCATTTGCCTTTTCACCGTGTTGGAAAGATACAGAGATATGCTGGGGAAGGTGATGGCTGCGGCAGTGGAGCTTAATGCGACACTGCAGCTTTTTTCATACTTTTCCTAATAACACGTCAATCAAATATTCATGTATGAAACTTTCTTTTTAATGGAATTAGTGCAAGAAAAGACTTTTACAAACGAAAGGCCTCACAGGAACTCAGTAACAACGGCAGTATGGTTGGCACGTGTAAAGCGACAAAAGAGGCAAGATTTATAGGGAGAGCCGCTTTATCTTCTTCTCATTGTTTTTGATGTTCATACATCAGTATGTCAGTATGAAAGTTTGTCATCGTTACCCTCCCCCCGTTTTTTTTTTTGGGTCGGTCTAATGGGAAGAGATTTCCTCTCCCTACAAGCCTTGGCTCTTGTACCGCTGTTTGAAAAACTGTACCCTGGTGAACAGTAATGCGTAAAGGATTTGCACTTTCTAATGAGATAAAACCAACATCGCCAGCTTGATGCATTCCAACTGCAAATGTGCTTAATCGGAAGTGTGGGGGGGGTGGGGGCAGGGGGGAAGGCAGTCATCAATTTTCTGACAGACTGTTTCCGGGGTGTTAAAATGCTGATACATCAGAAACTAATATACCTTGGAAATAAGGCCCTTTCAAGAAGTAGTTCTGAAAGAAACAATTTTTTTTTTTTTTTCAGGAAACATATTTAACCAAAGCCAGACTTGACAATTGAAAAACTAAACGTTATTTTGAACAGCATCGTGATGCAATACTATTTAAACTTGCGTTACAAAATCACTAGCGTCTTAGCGGTGCTATGCCTCGCCCAGTCCTAGTCGCAGACCAGGGTTTCGTTCTGCAGTGGAGCGGGAAATCTGGGGTGGCATCCTGGTTCCAGAGTGGGCTTTTAGGACAGTCAGACCAAGACATCCTTCCATGGTTTTGCTCTTCGCGTTCCCATGGAGTTGTGACCTGAACGCTGGGCTGTATTTATAAGGTTAGGAGGACTTGAGGAGCAAACTGAGAATTCACAAAGCCCCCTGGCGTACTGCGGCTGTGGAAGTGCGGTGGTCTCAATGGAGGTATTTGAACTCCTGTGAATAGGCGATGCTGCAGACATAATTCTGCTGCATAATGCTTTAATCAGTTGTTTGCTGGTGTAAAAGCAGAAATCTTTTGTTTTTGCTGAATTTGATCCTGTCTTACTGTTTTTCAACTAAGTATAACAGAAACATTCAGCTGGTGATTCCCATTGCTGAGCTGTGTTTTGCTTGGGACTTTCAAAAGCACTTAAATAATTTGGGAGCACAGCTTCCATTAATAGTCATTTAAGCACTTTGGAAACGTCTTCTCAACAATTCAGTCCATAACTCTCCCAGAGGAATGACTCAGGTAATGTTGGCTATATAAAGCTTTTTCAATCTGAGCTTAGAACTGTTTAATAAGTGGGGGGTTTATTTAAAGCATTCAGCGGACTTTGCTGCTACATGCGTATCGACGCGGTCGGGGGTGCTGATAAATACATTGTGCAAATGAGCAAATACAGGCCTCATCAAAGCTCTACCGAAGGCCATCAAAAATCTCCCATTGTGAGGAGCGTTGGCTCAGACCCATAACAAATAAATACAGGAAAAAAGCAAAGCGATTGCACTGCTGAATGCCCTTTATTCTCGCAGCCGAATGATGGCATTCTTTTAGTGTTAATTATTTTGTTTCCCAACTCTCTCCTTCTCACGTGCACGTACCCGCACTCCCCTCTAGCTGGCTGCCTCCTCTCCCCGGTACAAGGCGGTCCTGCTGTCCCGCCGTATTGCAGGGCTCCTCTTTGAGGAGGAGCCGGCTCCCAAACAAAAACTTACCTCAAGCCCTGCTCCTTGTGCCTGCAGATCCTTCTCTTGGGGTCTGTGCCACACAGACTTGGCTTTGCTCTTCATTTATCATCCCCTCCCTGTGCAAGCTCACACACAAATTTCCCTGTCCACTGCATGGCAGGGGAATGCTCTGCCGGTCCCACTCCATCTCTTCTTTCCATCCCCTTGCACCTTGGTCTCATCTCATCCTTGATGTTTCCCTGGCAGCGCATTTTTGATAATACCTTGATAATATGTGTAAAAATTGCTGGCAGGGCTAGAGCACTTGGTTTCTTTAAATTATCCAGCTCAGTTGAGTTTTACTGAAGTGCAGTGCTGCAATTTAGGCATCAGTCGAGATGCATCTTCAAGATATATCGGTTTTGTTTTCTCTTTAATCACGCTCTAAATCTAAATAAATAAATATGTAGCAGTAAGTGCTCTGTGGTATATTTGGTAAGATTAACAGTCTTCTAGTAGCATAACAGCTCATGATAGTCTTTGCTATTTATGTTCCTGCTGAGAGGAGAGGAAAAGCAGATAGTTCGGTGAGCAAATTATAAAGTATGTGGGTTAATGAAGTGCCTGTCATAAAGCTGATTGTTGCTTCTTCACATCCTCTCTTTTTCGCTAACAAAGCTCTTGATATTCCAAAGCTTTGAAAATTGAACCTTCCTCTTTATTTTTTGGTGCACACCCCTATTCTGAACTAGAAGGAATTCAGTGAAATGTTTATTTTTATCAATCCAAGTACATACTGTGAATAAGTTAAAGTATGGAAGCAATATAACTGTTTATTGAGGCATGTAAATCCTCAAAAGTTTTCTCTTGGATCCCATTTCTACTAACAAGGTATTTTTAAGCTTGGATTACTGCAGATTTTCATGATACTTTTCTCTCATAACCTCTCTGTCTTCTTGATAGAGACAATTTTACCTTTTTTTTTTTTTTTTAAATACAAACAAGAGGAAAGGGATCAAAGGCAACTTTCCACATCTTTATGTTCGCTATTTTATGTAGCTCCCTAACGTAGTTGTTCAAGAGATTAAGGTGGTTCTTATATAAAACAATGAGCTTCTGATTTCATTTTTCCCTTGCACAGTAGGGTTTTTGTGTACCCACAGTTGTGACCTATACTTATAGCTGAGGAATAAAAAAAAAAAACCAAACCCAGTTCGTACCTATGAACCCTGTCTTCCCATGCTTGCAAATACACCTTATTGACTTGCAAAGAAGACAGGGATAGAAAGCACGAGACTGGGTTAGTACCGAAGGCATTTACTGCCCCACATTTACCAGCAGCAATAAGGCAGGCAGCGCTCCGCTAAGATCTAATCAGGAAATGTGATTGCAGATGCGGTTTCTTCTGTGTATTTTCCCTTCCATCTAAATATGCTCCTACCCCAACTCTAAAAATAACATCTCAAAGAGGAGATGGCAGAAACGTTTTTTTTTTTCAGATATAATATGAACATGATTAATCAATATGTACACTGTGCCTTGACTTAAATTTCCTTTGGAAAAGACTTAGGATTTTGCTGCATAGAAGGAAAAAGTGCAGAGGCACACAAAAAAAATCATCTCTCTTCCAAGTGTCCTGACTTGCACTTCGCAGACCAAGACGTGTGTTTGAAAGATCTTCATGTTCTTGCCGTTCTCTGTGGGTTTTGTTATCATATTTTGGGGAGCAGCAGCATGTCCTCGCATCTTCCCTGGCATCGTAGATGTTAATCCCTATTGTACAAAAGATGAACCAAGGCAAAGAGGCACCGAAATGATTCAGGTAACCTACAGCACTAAAAAATATTAAGCTGGGAGTCTCCTCACCCTGAGACTCTTCTGGTTTTTTTTTTTCTGTATCCTCTGCAACAGTGAGACAAGTGTTGGCAGGTGCAGGCAAGTATTTCTTATACATCCTACCTGTATTTTCCAGGAAGGTTTGAGGTTCAGTTTCATTTAATAATAAACACCAGCAGTTTGCTGGTCTACAGAAGCTGTAATGGGATGCCAGAAAGAATACAGCTGAAGCCTAAGAAAGTTGGGTTGTTGGTTTTTTTTTTTTTTTTTTTTTTTAAATACACAATGACGTTATGTACTTTTCTTTGTAATACGAAGCACAGGTAAAAGCAGGACCCAGCATTAAGGGGACAGTCACAGCGGTGCACTTTCCTCTGTTAGCCCCCTTTACCGCTGTTACACCTCTTTGCTGCCGGTGGCAAACCTGGAGTAACTCTCCAGTGTATGACTCTAGAAGGTGGAGAGAGTGCTACAGTTGTTTCCAAGAATTACAGTATTAAATGAGGTATGGGATTTGGTCCATCCCACCCTTAAAGTGGCCCGAGCAGCAGCTGAAAATGGAGCAATGTGCAGCTTCTCCCGGCATCGGGGAGAGCAGTACAAAGCTCAGGGAATCTTTGGGGCTTCCCATCTCTATTCTCTCTTAGATGCTGTGCCCTAACGTGAAGGTCTGGCAGGAAATTTTCTAATGTTTGAATTGCAGTGAATGGTTTTTATCCTTTTAGCTGCCGTGCGACTCCATCCAGACTTGATTTACTTTAATGTATTGAGCGCCCGAATTATCAGGCACTGGTCAAATGCGCGGTCCTCTTATATTTTGCTGCATTTGGTTGGAAACTGATAATATAATTTCAGTAGCTCATTTTGTTACATGGGCAGCAAAAGAAATATTTACCCAAGTTTTCCCCCCCTCATAATTTTAGAAACCATGATCGGTTTGCACTGCTGGGACCTCCCCAGCCCTTATTTTCTCATATTTTCGCATATTTAAGGTGAGAGACTGAGTGCTAGCCACAGTATAGCCAGCCAGAAATGTGCATCTATTATAAGTAGATGTAATCAAACTATTCTAGTTCATATGAGTCAGAGCAGTAGTAAAGTTGGGTTGCAGTGTTGTACGTGCCACCAGCTGCTGGCGGCTTTGCCTTTGCATACCGTAGTCACTGTTGAAAGTTTATTACGCCATCTTTATAGCTTTTGTTTGCAGGAGAGAGTGGCCCAACCTGTGCTGCAGACACACCTTCAACCCAAAAAAGGTTGCTGTCCTCCCAGAGGCACTGGCAGAAGCCACCGATGGGTTGTCCCAACTGATGGTGAATAGAGTACCAAGCTCCGATGGGAACGAGCTCTTTTTTTCCCCGCCGTTAGGATGGGGGGAAAATAAGTAAGATGATCTTTAGAGAAGGGAGGCGCAACACGTAGCTCAGGCTTGCATCGCCCTTTCTTCTGTCAGAGCTGCATGCGATCGGTGTCTTGCAGCCATAACTCTTGTCTGGGAAGGTCATGAAAAACTCTGACTTGCATCCAGCTTGCGCTGCGGCTGCCCCGTGTTTCTGTGGCTGCGCACACATGGGGCAAAGCCCTGTGCCTGGCGGTGCCAGGTTGTTGCAGCTGTATAGCGGAACCTGAATTTTCAGGGGATGGGCTCTGAACCATTAAAACAACAGGGTGCTTTATAAGGATTGGGCTGGGGTATGGGAAGAGAGGGCAGCTCTGAACCTCTGTTACTTTCTGGTGAGGCAGAACTCAAGGAGAAAGCACTATGGCTGCACACTGTTTCTCAGTGCACCTTATTTAGGAGGGGGAACAAAGCCCTTGTCTGATATCTAATTAATACAGGAGATGGTGCTTCACCTGCCGTCAGCCTCGGAGGTTCAGAACAGGTTGGCCAGGTCGAGCTCTTCCTGGTGTGTGAACAGCTCGCTAACCCCCACCTCCTGGGGATCGCTTGGGTGTATCGCAGCTTGCACAACCGGGCCCATCACAGCTTCTGTAATAAAGCCGTATAGAGAGACTCC
This sequence comes from Alca torda, assembly GCA_008658365.1. NCBI lineage: Eukaryota > Metazoa > Chordata > Aves > Charadriiformes > Alcidae > Alca > Alca torda. The sequence goes on from CM018078.1 coordinate 10,173,957, forward strand.
CACACTCTCTCCTGTCCTAGCCCCGGCTTTTGAAATAGCATTGCTCATAGGAAATGGAGATGCAGCGATCACAGCGAGCAGGGATCACGTCCGCTTAGCCCTGAGTGGTGGTCAGGGGGGAGGAAAGAGGTGTTAATCGCCTCCCAGCATGGGAGAGATGAGCTAACTTCAAAAAATAAAATAAATCCACGTGGTTGGTTGTTCGGAGTCTGTTTCTCAGCAATAAAAATATATATCCAGCCCGTTTCTTCTTGCTGCAATTTTGTTTCTGGCAAAATCTGAAAACCTCAGTTTTGATTACTGCTATTGGGAAACATACGTGTTGTGTTTTATTTGAGCCAAGATCAGCTGGAGTAGTCTGAAGCTGACCACATTAAACTTCCCAGCGGCTTAACCAGAGAAGTTGCAATCTTGGCTTTTCCCACACTGGCTATACTAGCAAATGCCACTTGCACGTTTTTTTCACATATCAATAGAAATTTACAGCTGAAGAAAGGCTTTTTTTTTAAAAAAAAAAAAAAATCAATAGTTTTCATGACTGCCTGAGGCTTTATGATTTGGCTCACTGGGTTGGTTAGAACTGTTTGCTGCAGCTATTCTGGTGGTATAAAGGTATAAAATAGTTTTTTTTTTTGCAGCCAGTATCCACATTGATTTGTTCTTCTACGTCTACATAATATAAAATGATTTTTGGAAGCCTGTAAAATCATTCAGTACATGTTCCTACATTATTTTCTCCATGTTTGCATTTGTTATTTTGCACTTATTTGCTTTTTAAAGCAAAGCAAATTATTACCAACAATAATACCCCTGAAACGATTACCCAAGCAGGGGGGCACAAAAGCAGTTGTTACGCATAGTGCTTTTTATGTCCACATATTTTACCATACTCTCTTTGGAAAATATGTTTGGAGGTGCTTTGGGGGTGGGAGATGGTATGTGGATTACAAAACATACAAGAAAGAATTGGGGCAAGTAGAGAGCAAGCCTTAATTTCACAATCTAATGCCACTGATTAATAGGAAAACTCTTCAGGACCAGGCTGTGTGGAAGGTGTTATAACACTGTAGTGCATTGATATTTTAATTGTTAATGTGTTTTCAAAGATCCCTGAAGTGACTGTCATGTTCTGCTGTTACAGTTTCATGTTATAGTTCCCTTTTATATGGCTTTTTCTCCAGAACATGGGAGACGTGGAATGGGGTCACTATTTTGTCAGGCTGTGCCATGGAAAGTGGAACTAAGGAAACCCGAAAACTTCAGGTTGGCTAGGAAACCTGGGGGAAAAAAGCAGGATACTGTATAGAAACAGCATTTAAGATCTGCTTCTGCTTCTGGAATGGTTGTGGAGGCTGGTAGTGGGAACTGCCGAGTGGAACTGCCTGGACTTGCTGGGGTGGAAAGTATTCCCGCCTGCAATGACACAGTGTGGGATAAGAGTATAGCGTTCCCTAAACCAGGTCTAAATCCTTCTGAGATAAGAGCTCCCTAATGGTTTTGGGGGTTTTGTTGTTTTAATGACTTTTTTTTAGGGTGTAAGCATGATGTTAAAAGGGTTTCACTAGTAATTGGAAATATTGCAGATTTATAATCAGCAGGTTATAAATGGTCAGAAAACAATTTCGGCGATTGCGATTACAAATCACAAACTAAATCTTGAAGGTTAAAGGCCACTCCTGCTGCACTGCTTCCTGCACTTCTTGTTTCCTTCTGTATCCGACAAACCCTAAGTCCATTGCTCAACAGGGATAGTAATGACAAAGAAGTTAGATGCTAAATATGGAAGGTTTACCTCATTGTATTTGGTTTTGGGTATATTCCCTTATTAGAAAACTGTGAAGGTATTAAGTGCTTTACAGTTGGTTATGGATTTTTTCCCATTTATTTATTTTTAGATAAAGTTTTCAAAGCAACCCTCTCTTGTGAATCATAGCCCATCTCTGCAGGAGTTGCATTCTGAGGCTTCATATTAAGGCTTTCATGAGGCTTTAATTAATTTCTAGAACAAAACAATTGTTCACAAGGAACACAATTATTTTTTCCTATTTTTATCCATCACAGCTACTAAGAGTCAAGCTAGAACCTTTTGTTACTTGATATCAATATTCATAAGCACATAAAGGTAAATAAAGTAAGCAGTGAGAGTTTTGTAGTTTCAAGCAATGAATCTATGAGGCCTTTCCAAAGTCAATAATTTTAGCTGTATGTCAGAGGGGAGATTTCTTTTTTTTTTTTTCCTTTTTTGAAATTAATCTTTTGAAATAATTGTTTTGAGGATACACGAGAAGGAACGGAATCCAGCTACCCTCCCTTGGGGTATGGGGCGATAAGCATCTAGGTGTGACAGCACACATCCCAGCACAAGATTTCCCGACTATTTACCCAGCTTCTTAGATTGGTTCGGCAGCCTGATTCTTCCCTGATGCCACAGCTGCTCCTCATATCTGCGTACCTGGGGTTGTCTATGCTGAATATCACCCTCATTAATGACGGCGGAACACGCACACCCCGAGGTACTTTATTAAGCAGGCACATTGCACAGTGTTTTAGTTTACTGCTCCTTACTTGTTACATCTGCAGAGAGCAAAGTTAGGGAGCTGCCTGTGCTTCAGTCAAAGGCACGACGATCAGCTGCGTCAACGTAGCTGAGCTGGTTTAAAATCATTCCCCTCAAACAGTGGGAGAAGGGCGCTGAGGGAGCAGTGCAGCATAGAGCGAGTATTTATCTGTCCGGAGATGCACCCCGCTCTTGCACCGATACCAGCGCCTGAACTCAGGTAGTTTAAGGATAGCAGGGGGTCAGAGAACTGCCCGCATCCCACTAGTCCTGTGGCTCTGCAAGAATTGTTTCAGCAGGGTAACAGGAGAAAAAAAAAAAAAAACCAAAACAACCCAGTAAACAGTTTTAGTTACTTAAGGCAGTTACATGTACCAGTTATACTGGTTTCAAGAGGTACCATTTTTATTTCTTTTTCCTTTAAGAAAATAAAAATACAGTTGAAGAGTTTGAATTGAACTGTGAATCAATTCTTCTGCAGAGAGAAATGTGTTCACACGCAGAAATTAAAGAATAAATTAAGCTGTCTGCCATAGAAGCTGACCCTAATTAAGGTCAGTTCTCCTTGATAAGTAATTAATCAGGGATCCTTATTATAGTTTAGTCTCTGTTAACAATAAACAGAGCATTATTTTATTTTTATGGTTAGAATAAGCCTCTTAATTGATAGTATTCTGCAGGAGGCAAACATCCATCAGGACTGAAACTGATACACTGAAGACATTTTAAATTAGAGCAGCGTTAGTTAAATTAGTCAAACAAGAAAACTGCAAAGCTCGCCCGTCTGTAATTTGTTGCTCATAAAGAAAAAAAGCACATCACCTATCAACAAATGAGAGGATGAGGTCTCTGCTTTGAGGGGATTGCAAATATTATTTAATATTGTCATTCTTGTAGAATCCACTTCACTATGGTTGTCCTACTCTGCCCGTCATCTTAGCACCTGAACACCTTTTGCTAAACAGTAATGGCAAATATTCGTTATGTTTTTTTGCATTCTTATTCCTCTACACAGAGTATGTGCGGTAGGATGTTCTGTCTCACCTTGCCATTCATGTGTATATGAATGCATACGTAAAACACATTATTATATATTAGTATATATTACATAAACATACACACAGAGAGGCATCTACATACATGTATAGATCACAATGTATTTATATGGGTGAAAGAAGGTGGGAAAAGGTTTTGATTGTCAGTGCCTGTCTCTCTACCTCAAGTTTAGTTTCTGAGTGTGGGATGCAGCGCAGAAAATAATTATCATAGAAGGCAAAGTAAGTGTTCCTGTAATACAACAAGCAGAGCTCAATGGAAGAGCAGCTCCAATGGATTCCTTGTTTGAGGCGTTGCTCTGTATGCTGGAGTTTGTGGAGTTTCTTCACAGCAGGATGGGCACGGTACTTGCACGATGCTCTGCCTGAGCAGTCCCCAGGATGCGCGGAGCTGAAAGAGGAAAGGGGAGAATGCTTACTGGGGAGATCTGTCAATCACAAATGCCCTTGGCTACGGTGAAAGAGCCAAGAAATCTGTTAGCAATTGCAAAGCAGAAGTGGCAAAAAGCTAGCTTCACTTCAGGTGAAAAAATTTGTGCAGGATGTCCTCTAATGATACTACTGCTTAATGAGACTATTTGTGGGCAAAGAACAATCTGGAAAAAAATAAGAGAAGAAAAAGAAATAGGGTTTGCATTTTATAGCCTTAAAGTTAGCACATTTAGTGCAGAAGAGTGTCTGGAAGGCTGCGTGCGTGCACAGCCACACACAGGCGCGCACACCCTTTACCTTGCCTGATGCTGTACTAAAGCCATTTTGAGCCTAATGCTCTCGAATAAATTGCTCAAGAGTGGTTAGTTCACCCATGTGGAAACCTCACCTCTGCAATGCCAGCAAAGTCAGCAAGACATTGGGTTATCTGCTGCAGAGCTCAAGGTATTTCAAACGTAAGCTACCCAGAAGGCTATTTAAGATGCAGAGTTTTCCCCCTGCTATTTTTTTTTGAATTCTTAAGGGTGGGACTTGATCTAACAGGTCCATGAATCCCCTTCCCAGTGACTCAGTGCTTTTTTTTTTTTTTTTTTTGTCTTCCCTTTTAGAGGTGCCCATTCTCTTCCCTGCCAACCCGATGTGTTTGCAAAGCCTTATCTGACCAAATAGAAGCCAAGCCCTCAAGTAATCAAAGATTTGTATGTCCCGAGTCAGGGATACGCCAGCCAGCCTAGGCTGCATTATGGAGTGGCTGAGCTACGGGGAGGGGGATGTATTTGTAGGGTAGCTGTTTATAGCAGGGGTCTTCTGGCGTGTGAAATCCTGCCCCTTCCCCGCCCTTTTTTTTTTTTTTCCCCCTTTTTAAATAGTCCCTCGCTACCATTAAAGCTGTAGAAGTATGAACGTGAAAACAGTGATATGTCCGGTTTCTACTAAGCTGCTTCTAGGAAAACCTTGATCTTAGTAAAGCCAGAATTTTAATAAAAGTAGTGAAAGCACATCATTTGCAGCAGCTGTCTGTCAAATATTTTACCATCACTGAAATATGTGAGAATAGCGGTAAGAGGCAGAAGCTCTGAAAAAGCGACAGGTAACTCTAATGAGAGATGCCCTCGTTTTACCGCGTTACTATTTCTAAAGCGGTCTTGACTTCAGTGGAGTTACTTCTGACCTTTAACTTTCAGAGGTAGGTATCTGCCAGGTGTATAAAAAACACGAAGAGAAGAAAGAAGATGCACTAAGAGAAGAAATGAGGAGGACGCTATCAAGTGGGGTTAGAATAATGCCCTAAGTAGTTGATGGCTGGTTGCCTAACAAACCCCATTTGCAAAGCGGCAATCTCCAACAGGAGTAAAAGTCTATTGTAAAGTACATAAGAAGTGAAGAATTTGTAACTAAAAGGATGACATTGTTCCATTCCCTTGTGCAGTTTGAAGATAATGATGCGTTTTGCAATTTTGGCTGTTAATGGCTGTTGGGCTACATGTTGTAAAGCAAGCTTTCATATCCTGTTAGGGATTTTTTAAATACCATTATGTTCATGAACACAAATAATGGGTTTTGGACAGCATTCGAGCCTGATGCTGATCATTCCAGTGAAGACAACAACATTGATGACTGTTCCCTACTTTGGAGAGGCATTTGGAGCCTGACTGTCCTGAACACTGTTATATGCAAAACTCCCTCGCTGTGGGTTAATTTCTGTTTTGATTTTGCCTGATTTTCTTCTGGTTAGCCTTTTCAAACATCTGGAAGGTTTCTTCTAAATACAATTAAGTTTATTTGCCAGTTTCTTGCATTGTGAAGAGCATGTTGTTGGAGGTGCTTGTGCTATTTTGCAGTGCTTCCTTCAAAGATTTCCTCCTTAGAGAAACCGTTCACGAACACGAATGATTTCCCGTACGCAGCCCTTTCATTACTTTGTGGCACTTCTCTTCTACAGGATGGCTTCTTGTTTTGTTCTGGTTTGTTTTTTTTGTTTTTTTTTTTTTTTTAAGATGCCAAAGCAATGTCGTTCAAACCTTGGGGGCTGTTAGCAGCAGTAGCAGAGGAGAACGTGGAGGTAGCTCTCAGATTTTGCTTTCCCCTTCCAGCTACCCGTTGGATTTCACAGTCCAGTCAACTAACGCTGTTTGATCACTTCATGTGCTACATGTATTCAGTGTAAGAATTTTTACATGCTCTGCAGCATTAAGTGATCAAAAGAAGTGAGATCCTCTGTTGTAGCATTGATAATAGGCTACTCGCACCGCGTATCTCGGCACAGCACGCAGGGAAATTGTCAAATTGGTTTTGATTCCGAAAGATCTTCAAGATGAAGAAAGGTAAGATAAAGGAAACTGCTACCGTTGAGTAAAATACACATGGTATTAAAGCTTGCCGTAGGACAGCTCTACACTCGATGATGAGAGAAAGAAAGCTGGCAAAAGAAAAAGATAGGAGGGCTCAGAAAATGGAACAGCAGCCAGGACTTTCCTTTCTGCAGGGAGCCCAAGCCCAACCTGTGGCATGTTGTATCTGCTGTCTGGCAATAGCATAGCTATGTTTCCTTGTGTGAGGGCTTTTCACTTCAGCTGTACGTTTGTCTCAGACCAGTAATCGATTTTTCGTTTGTTTGTTTGGGTTTTTTTGTTTTACTTCTGCTTAACTACTTTGCAGATGTGAATTGTTTCAAATATACAGTATGGTTTTGAAGGGAGAATATCATGTTTTCTTCACTTTACAGATAGGAGGCAAAAGTATTCACCTAGGTCCGCTGTACAGATGCCCGGCTTTTGAAACACTTTGTGGGCTGGGGTTTTTGTTTTTTCTTCCGGTTTTCTTTCATGTTAAGTCCATGTCAATAATGAGTACTTTGCAGCTAAGATGAATTAGGAACAGGTAGTTTCCAATTGGAGACCCCAAAGCAAGCAAAGAAGGGTTAGGAAACAATTCTGGAAATACATCTGTATACAGGCAATCAGAACAATAAAGGAATGCAAAGTCTGCCTTTCAACAGAGTTTAAAAAGTATTTTGTCTCAGTGTCTCTGGTAGGCATCTGGAAATACTCAAGATTGTCATTAATATTAAAGGGAATCTTATCACACGTAGCGTGAATGCCAGGGAGGTGTTCAGTTTTCATTAAAGTTCAATAGGAGTTGGGTGTCTAATACCATTTTGGGGTTTTAATAATTTCCCTACAGGTTTTCAATATGAGAAGCCCTTTGACTCAGATTCTCAAAAATTTATTGCTTGTGTTTTCATGAGCATGTGTGGTGATCATATGGCTATTAATCATTTAGCATGAAAGTCTGCTTGAGAATTCGCTGATTCTTCACTTCTGGTCCCAGATATACCTCCTGCTGACTCTGACTTTGGATTTGTTTCAGACACGCAAATTATCAGAAGAGTTCTATGAAGCCTTTCTAAGCACAGAAATCAATACCCTTAAACCAGCACAATTTCTAGTGTGGATTAGATTGTACTGATATCAAGGTCCTACTTTTTGGGGGGGTTTTTTTGTTGTTGTTTTTTTTTTTTCCTAGGTGTATCTTTACACCTTTGGATGACTGTATTCAGTCCCAGGAACACTATTTTAATCATCTCTTTATAAAAACGCCATGAAAATTGGAAAGAAAGCCTTACTTTCAAATCTCACATTGATTATCTGGAAACACATGTTGATGTATGTGTGGGGAGGAACAGTGTTTGTCATTTTGAGTAGCAGGAGCTCCCGAGGAGTATGCCATTCCTCAGGCTCGGCTTACTATATTTGGGGTGCACAAGCTCACAGGTGCCAGCCTACGTGGAAAATAAGTGTGCAATAGCAAAGTCAAGGCATGCGAGTTACCTTGGCCAGTAGTTAAAAGACTTTATTTTCCTTCAAATTAGCATCTGTTTGGTATAACAGCATCTGTAGTCTCTTCAACCCATCCATTCCATCTCACCTTAACTGGGTATCCAGTAGGAAGAAGTTCTTTACAATGAGGGTGGTGAGAAACTGGAACAGGTTGCCCGGAGAGGTGGTGGAGGCCCCATCCCTGGAGACATTCAAGGCCAGGCTTGATGAGGCTCTGAGCAACCTGATCTAGTTGAAGATGTCCCTGCTGACTGCAGGGGGGTTGGACTAGATGGCCTTCAAAGGTCCCTTCCAACCCAACACATTCTATGATTCTATGATCCTTGATGAGACACTAGATAAGTCAAGACACTAGATAAGTCACGAGAGCTACGTGCTGTTTTGACAGAAAGTAGCATGTTAAAGGCTGACTACTTTACTGCATATTTTCTCAAAAAAAAATTAATTTTGTGTACTGCAGTAATGATGCTGAGTGGATAATAAGATGCAGTATGCTGCTGCTGCGGGCTCTGCGCCATATGTCTTCCATAACTATTGCATTTTGGGGGGCTGGTTGTTAGGGTAATTATATCGTCTCAGTAATTCATCATCAGAGTAACTTGAAATAATGTAGCTATGATATATAGCAGTGAGAATTACAACGTTTAAAACCGAACAGGAAAACTGCAGTCTGAGAGCTGAAGTGTCAGAGTTGTAGATTTAGAAATATTTTACATTTTCTGCTTGCTGAGCTTTATGTATAAACTGAATTGCTGTAACAACACTTAAAGCAGACTGTAAAGACAATTATTTTAAAGCAGAAAGTGATACAAGTCATTATTTCAGAGTAGTGAAGAGTAGTTGCCTCCTGACTTGAAACGGTCGGACAGTGAAAACTTCTGTGATACCTTCTTTCCAGGCCTTTTGTTCCGGGATTGCATGTATGGCATTTTGTGACATTAAAAAAATCATTTTAAGGCATGTGTCACTTCTTCCACTTAGTGAGCCACTTAGGCAGCTTTTTTTTTTCCGGTACGCCTCAGTTGTAAATCAGTGTGATGCTGGGCCCATATTTCACTTACCTCTTTTAAGGGTCATTGGTTTGACGCTAGAAGCTGCTTAATTTTTATAGAGCAATATTTAAGAGTGCAGTAGCTCTGGTAGCATCTGTACATATTTGCATACGTAATATTGTTACAGTGACAGTGCTATTTCTTATATGTCAACCAGGGGCATCTGGCGAACAATGAATTTTTATTATTTCTGTATTGATTTAGAAAATCCAGATAGCTTGATGGCATGAAAATAGGGTCATTTAAAGGTTTATGAAATGATCTTACAGAGCTGCTGAGTAAAATGCGAAAGCAAAATATGTTGCAAATTCTCTCTTCATCTCTCTCTAATAAAATCCATGAAACAACTGAGCGAGCATCCCGAAATTAGGGGAGGAAAAAATGCTTGTTGCTGTATATTCAGGGCTATAGATCTGTGCCTTGTACTGTCTCTGGAAGGTTTTTGGTGTCGACGAGAAAGATGTGCTTGGGTTTGCACTTAGGTGAGCATGCCCAGGTGCTGCAGGAAATACTGGTCACATTTATTGCTCTGCAGACAACGTTCTTCCTCTCTGAATAGTACGAATAGTGGCGTAGTGTAGTGTTAGGCAGTATTTTGTTGCCAGGATCACATTTCCAATTGGATTGGTGTGTGCGAACGGGTGCCACAGACCTCCCTGCGCTTCTTGCAGGAGCCCAAGGGCCACATGTGGATTCCGGCCACCGCTCAAACCAAGCGACAATATCCTTCAAGGAATGAAAAAAACTTCCGGAATGCAAGCATGCCGTGTACTGGTGGCTCAGAAGGAATGGTCAGCTGTAGATAAAGTCTTATAGAGCATTTTGGAAGTAAGTGGTGCCAGTTCATCCCTCCAGCCCCACTGTCTTGGGGATCGGGAGGCTGAGAATCGAGTAAAGGAGAACAAATTTTTCCAGAAGCAGGTCCAATGATGAAGGCAGAGCAGTTGAAATTGCTGGGAGACTGGATTGAGAGGAAGCCCGCTTTGCCGCATGTTGCTCAGATTTGGTATGAGGGTAAAGAAATCAGTGTCGCTTAAACGGAGTATCATACCACCAGTTAAAAATACTAATCAAGCAGTTAGTTTAAAATCACGGGATTTAACATGGTTTTCAGTTCTATTAGCCTGCCAGTGTAGTAGCCTGCGAGGCTTTGGGTTTTAAGCTTTTCTGTATAATTATCAGAACTAGGAGCTTGTTTTAAAATGAAAAGTGGGATTTTTTCATAACCTAGGGTCTACAGAGCTGTGGATTTAAGAAATAAGCAAATATTGGGAAAGTTGCAAATAAATGGTGAGAAATGGCAAGAAGGAACACTGGGAATAGCTCCGTCTCCTCACTTAAGCTTAGGAAATGGAGCAGTTTGGGTTTGGTTTGGTTTGAGGTTTGTTTTTTTTTTTACGTTCTCCACAGTAGCTACGTATTTCCAGCTTGTGCGAAAAGAAAGAGAAACAAAAGTTTCGCGCTTGTCAGATGCCAGTCTATCAAAGACCGAAACTGGGTGGATGCCGCCTATCAGACATCAGCAAAAATCTTTGCTTCCTTGCTTGAAGTGCCTACCTAGAACTGATAATTTGCCCCTCCTACATAATCTACAGTATGTCAAGCGCTGATATACTGAAAGCTGTAATCCATCCCTGAAAATGGTTACCTTTCTGAATTCATGAAGGGACACAAAACCTGACTGTAAGTACAGGAGATGAGGGATGACATGAGGATGCCTGTGGTGTGTTCTCTTGCAGTTGACTAAAAAGTAAAAAAAGATTTGATTACTGTTGGTAAAAATAAGGTTGAATATTTTATCGCTTCACATAGAGAAAAGCAGTACCAAAAAGACATAAAAAAATCACTTATGAGGTTAGGTTAATGACATATTACCTGAGAGTATGAATTTTAAAGCCCATATTCTGAGAGTTAACTCTTTCATTTGAATATAAAAGATGGATTCACTCAAAGAAGTCTTCCTAGGTGTTTTATATTTTCTGTGTCTTTCCCAGGAAACTTTTCCTCTGGAAGACACTAGATAGTAATAAGAAATATTGGTGGATCATCAGACTAAAATATATGTAGTTACTCAATTAATCTTAGTGTTCAAATCTATCTTCTTTCCATTATGTATCCCCTCCCCTCACTTTCCTGAGAAAACAGTACTATTTTTACATATGAATTTCCTTACAGGATTCAGAAAACCAGAAATTATTTTAATTATTTTGCATACATTTCTATAAGATAGAATATTAGCCTCTGATGACATTTGAGTGAAAAGGGAGTGAAAAGGATCTCTTCATACTAAAACTCAAGAAACTTATTCTTCAATAAAATCAAAGTAAACCATCAGTTAGTTCTAAGACTTTGTTATCACGTTCACCAGAAAGTTGTGCCTCAGGGACTGACACTGGAAGATGCGAGCTGGCACGCTTGAATTTTTTTTTTCTCTGTTTGTTCACCTGTGGGAGTCACAGTATTATTACTTTTCTCTGGAAGTGGTAAAGGTTGTAAGTATTATGAGCTTAGGTTGTCCATGGTCTCTTCTAAAACTGCTGTTGTGCCAAACTTGCCCACACTCATGTTTGACTGATTCCAGAATTATTACTACAGAGAGCAGTAAAACCTTGCAGATGCTATAGGAAATATCATTATTCTGGAGGTAGATATATATATAGAAATATATATATATTTTATACTAGCATAGGTTTTACTGCGTTTGGAGTTGACAGGTCGGTAGCACCGAAGTAGGGTCCCACAGGGAACACACTGCACTGTGAGCTGCTGCCTTGATTTGCATTTCACGGCTCTCACTTGGTTCTTGGTTCATCAGCATTCTCGGTGCTTCACTAGAAGCCTGTTAAAGCCAATGCAGAAGTATTTAGAGTACACAATTCATAAAACACGCTTGAAAATATTCCACTGGAGTTGCTAGATTACGACAGTAGCTGCCAGCGCTTTTGAAGACAAAATGTTTTGAAATGGTTGGTATACACACGTGCATGCACACACACCTAAACTGTCTGAGCAATCAAAGCTCCGAGGGTTTCAGAGCACTTTAGGAACGTAGGAGCTAAACATGTGTATCTCATGCTTTTGTCCAACTGTTTGGATGCCATTAACATATTTATCCTTACCCTGTGAGCTTGGACTCCTACAAGTGGCTGGACAGCAGAGGTTAAACCCTAGGCAAAGCCTACACTGCTGTAACATGTCGGGGTACTTTAGGCAACACTAAATGAGCTTACCTGCTTGTGTTGGTACTGCGGAGAGAAAGTCACTCTGGCCTCAGAAACAGAAGAGCTACATGGCCAAAGCACCTCCAAACCAAAAAATTTAGCTATTCTAAGAGCTGTTGGCCGGGGCTCAGAGTGTCACGTAACTTGTCTGTAGGTGAATCGGAGGTCCCTGCGCCGCTTTGTCCCAGGGAGCGGTGGTGGTGATGATGTGATGGTTGTAGCAGTGTTCATAGCGCCTTCTGATTTGAAGTTCAAAATAATTTCCAGAGACAGAGAACAGCATTTATGCTACTTCTTAAAATGCTTCACTCTTTTCCTGAAGGTGTGCCCTCTCTTCTGGCCTCTCTTGAAACAATATTGGAGACTCTCCCATCTCCTGCACGTCTCTACTCTGTTATTGTGGCCTTCCTAGCTCAGATTAGATAAAGGCACAGTAGGAAAAGGAATTGATTTCATTGCGATGTTCTCTCACAACTGGGTGAGACTGAGAAAAATAAAACACGGGCTAAGAACCATAAACAGCACGGTGGACTTCTATGGGCTCTGTGTATAGAGCTGATTTTTACCAGGGGATCTCTGAAATGATCATCTTTGCTAGTGGGCAAACGTAAGCGCCTAGAAATATGAGCCTGAAATGCTGTGCTATTTCAGGTCACTGGCAAGGACAACATCATTCAACAGTAATATTGACTTATTGTGGTAGTTAGTAATGCACAGACGTTTCTGTCGTGCCCATCATCAAGGTGCTGAAGAGGGAACCTCTCGTTCCACATTTGTTTCTGATAGGAAGAATAACTTTTAAGATTACTATGAATGAACAAATGATAAAGGAAAATTTCTGTTACTGCACTGTGCAACTGAGGCTGGCAGAGCGGAAAGAGTAATTTAGTTTTATCAGTCTCTTCCCTTTCTCCACTATCATGTTGCTCCAAAAAGGAGGAGGAAAAATGAAAAGTTCTTTCTAACGGGCTGCGGGCCCATTGTATTAACCATCACAGGGCTGAGATCAGGTTATCTCAACAGGTTAACGTACGTCAGCTAATCCACAATAGCTGTATGTGCACATGGTCTTAACCAATGGCAAAAGAAGAACCATGTGACTTACGTTATCTTGCACTGAAGGAGGAGTACAGCGAGTCAAAGCACTGCATGATTATGCAAGGGCTTAAAACCCTCCACTGTCTACGCGCAGAGGTGCTTATTGCAGCTCAGCGGCTACGTGGTGGTAGTGCCATGATCTGTCTGGGCTCACGTGCTGTCCCGTCTTTGTGTTGTATTTTATTTTGTGGTTCTAAAGGGCTGTGCGCAATGGGGTTGTAGTCCGTATCGTGTTTAGCGGGATGTTCAGAAGTCAAACTGGCATGTGGATATAATAATAATAAGGAAGACTTAAACTTGAAACCCAGATTTGCTTCCTTGTTTTGCCGAAGGTTACGTAAATGCCCATAGGCTCTGAAGAAGTGTGAAAAAAATGAAATGTATCCTTTAAATATGGAGTTTTTCATGTTCTCAGCTACATAAATAGATTAGAAATAGAGCCATAAAAATCACTGCAGCGTGTTAGCAACTATTAGGGTGATATTCCTTGCACGGCAGCTGCGCGCTTGGTGTTTGTGCACAGCACTTCTGTACCAACGTGGGGAAGTCAGGGAAACTGCCTTTTTTCACTAAAAAGCATGTGTGTATCAAGTAAGGCTAAGGGTCTGCCTTCAAGCCTCTAAAGCATCAATTTCACTTGCCAATACCTGGCCATTTTCAAATGGTAAATTGCAGCACCACATCCTCTTCTTTTGGAAAAGCTGCTGATATATTTGCCTTTTTATGCCACTTCATTTTGCCCGCACCTGTTCTATTCACTCAAAGTTGTTTGGTTTTTTCCTTGTCATTTTTTGAACTAAAAGAATGTATGTATATACATATATATAGCAAATAGGAAAGCAGGTATGTAAAATGTAGGTTATGAATAGTATAATTATGAATCACCATAAAATTACTCAGCTTTTTTAATCCTCAAAGCCTTTGATTTCTTGAAAGTACTGCGAAAAGGTGCATATGCCGTTATCATTACATGCTGGTTTTCTGCATTTCATAAATTAGTAAAAAGAGGAGATTGCTTTAGAGCCAGGACAATGTGATATTTCTTTGTATACATTTCTGCACAAAGAGAGTAAGCATATGAATGAAACAGGTGAAGCAAAGAAGCTACTGCAGCCATGGGGGAAAATGGGTGAAATCTATTCTGAGTCAGAGCTGAACCAGTTGAAATAAAACAGAGCTCCAGTCACCCTCCCGAGATAACCGGGAGATTGCTCTGCAACTCACACGAGAGGCAGATGAAGGCAAGGGGGTGCTGGGTGAGGTGGATCCCTTATTGACACCCTACAGGCATGGAAAAGTAGGACCAGCCAATAGAGAAATGTTAAAATAGTCCGCAAGGGGGGGGGGGGGAAGGAATATTTAGAACATGTTAAGCAACTGAGCAAACAAAAAAAAAAATACTTTTCAGAGTCTTTCTGCAAATTTCAGCATGGAATGGTCCTTTTATGGTTTGTTTTTTTGAAAAAAAAAAAACATCATAGCTGAAGAGGTGATATTGTTGTGCCAAAACATTGAGGGATTTCTCCAAAGGTGTTCAGCAGCTGCTCAGCTGTGTAACTGGAATGTGTGAGCGCTAATGGAAAATGAACTCAGGTATTTAGAACCAGAATAAAATAAAGTGGAAGAACTCCTGAGTTCTTCACTTGGGAATCTTCCCGAGAGAGGAGCTGCAGGATACGCTTGCTAGAGGGAGTGGTGCCAGGGTAGTAAGAGAAAGCGGGAGCAGACACAAAAGCTGTGCAGGAAAGGTGAAGTCGGTTCTGGAAAGATTGATGTGAATGACCAAGAGGTACAAACTGAAATGTTTCACTGTGTTTCATCAGGCAGTATAAAGACTTTAAGAAGTTCTTTAACTTTTAAGAAGGATGTACCGGTACCAATGACATGAAATTTCACATAGAATTGCCACAAGTCCCTAATCTCATACTGTGCAGTGCTTTTCTCTTTTTCTCCTCCTCAATTTAATAAATACCCTTATTCAGGATTATAATTGATTTTATAAGAGGAAAAAAAAATATCACAAAGCCCTTAAGTTAAACTTTTAATAGACATTAAGACTTTGTTAAAATGTAAATGACCCATTAGAACGAACACCTTAATAATTAAAAGACAATAAAAATGAAGATGTGCCAATATCATAGTCATCTGGAAAATCTCCAGCCTTGGTCCTGAGTATGAATGTGCGTAGGAAGTCCCCTTAGCCATAGGGCCGCTCACGCACAGGAGTTTACAGGCAAATCCCAGCAGAACAATCAGAGTCTTGGCCCTTAGTTGGGACCAAGATGCTGTCCCTGTGTCACAAACACCTTTCGCTGCTCTCTGGCTCTGAACAGGAAAGTCCTTGTTAGTCAATGGGTCTGTTCTTGTCCTAATGATTCAGAGGTACTACAATGTGATGCAAAAAAATCTCTCCATTAGAGAAAAAAAGAGTTTCCTCCTTTGTCATCTATCGTGAAGTCTCTGAGAATGAATGAGGTTTGGAGAAAGGAGACGCAGGGCTGGGCCTTGGCTTTTATAGCCAGAAAATCCTCATACCTCTTCGAAGTGACACTGCAAGGCTTTCTGTTTTGAAAGCCTGAAAGGAAAAAGAGTGTTTAATCCTCATGGAGGTGAGGGAGGGGACAAAGAAAGAAAACTTGAGCTTTCTTCACCCTTCCCCCCTCCTCATCTTGGTCTGAATCTCTTGGAAAAGGAGAGAACTCAATTTGGTGAAATAGCTCATTAGGGATATCAATTATCCATCAAAGAGATGTCCCGGACTTACTGAGCTGTCGGGAGGCTTGTCACTGCCACATGCAAGGCTTCAGAAGTTACATCTGAGGAGGGAAGATGTTGTTAGAAATCTTTCCCTGTATGACACACTGTCTCTATTTCTTGCTAAAACAACTCTTAATTAGTTCTTCTTTTTCTTCTTCTTCTTTTTTTTTTCTTTTTTTTTTTTTTTTTTTAAATATGCAGCACCAGGGAAAAATTGGAGTTAAATTTAATGTTGGAACCGATGACATCTCTATCGAAGAGATCAACGCAATCATTAATGATGGAAAATACCATGTAGTACGTTTCACAAGAAGTGGTGGCAATGCCACATTACAGGTGGACAACTGGCCGGTTATCGAACGTTACCCAGCAGGTAAGGGCTTACGCAAACGCTTGTGAGTAAGAGGGTGGGGGTTGTGTGGAGTTTGGCTCATTTTGCTTCTCTTCTAATACAACGTCAGCTCCTTCGCAGTTTTTTAGTAGCTAATTAAGTAGTTAAAGAGCTTATGGTGATGGCATTTCCTAAGTGACTTTAAAAGCACAAATTCGAGTTATTACTGGAAGTGGAAAAATACAGTTATCAAGGCATGAAATAGTGGCTTTGTTTCTTATTTTCATTTGTTATTATTGGATATATTGGTTTAGGGGGGGAAAAAAAGGCTTTGACAAAAGCTACACAGTGAAGTGGCTCCCAAATCAATCTCCAAGTGATGGGGTAAAACATTTACCGAGGAAAAGGAAAGGTTGTCTGCGTTCTTTCAATTACAAGCTGTTACTAAAGCCGTCTGAAGCTTATGAATTCAGCAGAAGTGTTCCAGCAGGCATAAACCTTAAAGGTGTATCAGTTACCAGCTGTACAACCAACCAACCAAATTAAGGTGCCTTAACTTATAAATGCAAACTACAGGATATTACTTATGCAAGTGACGCCGGTTACTTGAACAGGACCCCTTGCGTGAATACAGAGTTGCCTCGATCGGGCTCATATTTCATTATATGCAAATGCCATGCACTGAAGATTACTGTGTGACTAATTTTATTCGTTTTTAAAGGCAACAGGTTTTTCAGATACGCAATCCCCTTTCTTATTGAATAGGACTACTGAGCCGTTAATGGTAACTTACAAATTTGCATGTTATCTGTTAACAGTTGCTGTGTCTGTTTATATCATTAAACAAAAGGCAGCAAATCCAGAGATGTAAGTGAAAGGTATTCTGGTTTGCATATTTGCTATTACATAAATGACAGTTCTGATTATCTGTTTAAAAGTAGAAAATTCTTCATTTTGGGGGTGGAGTGGGATGGGAGGGTACGTTTGACTAATAAGGAAGGTGTAAGCCTTTCCCTGTACTAATTATTAGTATTTAGGGTTTGGGGTTTTTTTTTAATGTGGTGGTATTTGAGTTGTAGCCCAGCTGCTCACCTGACTTTTTAAAAAAATTTAAAAAATCCACAGGTGAAATATAACCGTTCAGATAATTTCTTGGAAATAATTTAGAATTTAAAATAAAAATGAAAGTATGCATTGCAAATGAAATTATGTATAGCGGTAGTTATTAAAAAAGACACCTGCATGCTAAAGCGTAATGAATGAATGACAGTTCTGGGGGTTAGAAACAATTAATGGCTTTAAGTTAGACACATCTCTGAGAGGGGATAATTTCTTGAGGGAAAGGAGGATACTGAATGAAATATGTCCTGTGATCTTTCAGATATTCCCGTTGCCCCCATGTCCCCTGCGTTTTCTAACTTTTGCGATGTTTGGTAAATGGTAGCTGAAATAAGATGGTGAAAGCTGGGGAGGAGCTTGTCTTAGTTTGTGTTCCAAACTTATGTAGCAGAAAAGAAAAAAATAGGTTTGGTGTGGGTTTCTCTGTCTCTTTTGTTTTTTTACCTAAAGGATGAGCATGAAAATATTTTCCTTTTTCTTCTCTGTTCTGTTTCTTCATGAAAATACGAAGTGGCTACAATAAGGATGAACTGCAGTTGAGTTCTGAAGAGAGTGGCACGCAGAGTTTGTTTATACTGAACATAGATCAATTTAGAAAATAGACTGATTTCCTTGGGATGGGATTAGTAGAGTGGAAGGAGGCTGGATGTTTTCTTTGAAAAAGGAAAACAAAAAAATTAGAGCTTCTCGAGCTGCCTTTAGCAATCTATGCATCTTAAGGCGTTTTCAGTTGCTTCATCAGCCGGAGTAGAGAGTCCCTTGGCTTGCTTTACCGCTGTATTTTTCAAGACTGCTGTTGGTTGGCCTTTAATTTTCTTTGCATTTCCCATAATAATATTTTATGGCTCCTCTATGCCATAGCATCGCTTTTGAAATCTGTCCTGCCCCTTTTCACCTTCCGTCTCCTCTCCCTTCCCAGCACGAGAGCACCTAGCCGTACCTTTGCCTTGTGTTTCCATGCTGCTCCGTCAGGTTTGGCGCTCTTCATTTAAACCCTTTTTAAACAGCAGTTTCTTTACAGACTGGTATTGATGTACCTTTTAGAAAAGATGCAGGCTTGTGCTGACGACTTTGCTGCCTCTGAGCAAGGCTGATACTGCTCTGAAGATAGTAATGGCACCATGTTCAAAGCTGCCACTGTCATTCCAGTTTTCTAAAAGTAGCATTTCTAAAAGTAATGCCTTAACGGTATCAGACAACACAGTTCGGGAAGTGCTGCTGCATCCAATTTAGATGTGCTTCTGCTGTTGCAGTTTTAGGGACTGACAGTAGTACCTGGAAGTACTGGTTAACCACCTAACTTGCTCTTTGCTCGTGTTTTGGATGGACGACGTGTTGCGGTTGGACGATATGGACTGAATTTGATCCTGTTCTCATGAGTGAGGGCTCATTAGCTTTCATTTCAGTGCTAGAAAGAGTATCTTTTTTTTTTTTTTTGCTTTGTTGCCTGTTTCCTGAGTTGTTTCTTTCTGCATAATTTCTTAATGTGCCTGCACCACTGCACATACGCACAGACTTATCTCTCCTACTTCAGTTTGTTTTGTTTTTTTTTTTTTAAATTAAGATTAGCAGCTTAATTAGTAAGTTTTTGCTATTCTTAAATGTGCTAGATTTCCTTTTTTTTTCAAAAATAAAATAATATTAAAAAAAAAACGGTTGGCGGCCTAAAGCATACCAACTGATTAATTCTCCTTTCGCTACAAGGGAAGATTATACTCTGAATTACAGAGTGTCTGACTACAAGACATTGCTTTTTTGTGATCGGCATCTTAAAATATTGGGTGAAGGTTTTCTGAGGGGGCTTTCTAGTCAGAGGCTCGGGATTTTCCGCTTCCGTTGCCTGTGTAGCCTTGATACAGCCCCATCTAAGTGCTCTGAATAATGGCACCCAAGGCCCAATTGTATCACTTGCCAGGAAGATGCTGTGGGCACCCCTGTTGATAGTCAAAGTGAGCATCATTTTCAAAAGAGCTGCAACCCCGTTTGCTGCAAGTCCGTGTGGGTTTGGTAGGGAGTCCGAACTCAGTCCTGGGTCTCACGAGCCGCCCAGAGTTCGCTGCTCTTGCAAAGCGTTTTCTAGCTGGTGCAGCACACACGATTCTCTAACATTTCTTTATGAGCGGTCAGAGAGGTAGACACCTTGCGAAAGTTTCATATGGCAATACTCCACAGGGCTTCCATGGTTGCTTTGTGTGTTTTATCCTAGAACCGCATAAAATGCGGGAATGACCCTGGAAAATGAGTAGGATCTCTTGTACATCATTCCCCAGCCCTCCAGACTCGAGTGTTATGTTTTCTCTGGGCCAAAGCATTTTCAGTTGTATCTCTGCAGATATGAAATGAGAGAGCTGTAAGAGGAAAAGAGGTGGGAGTGGCCAGTGGTAGAGGATGATTATCCTTGTAAAGGTGGCTGGATGTTTTTTGGAGTATAGTGGGGGGGAAAAAGTGTTTTAGTCCTAGACAAATGTGAAGATTTCAGTGTTCTGAAATGGCTGGATGATTTTCAGAAACAGAGGTTTAGGTTTAGGTATGTATGTTCCTCCAGACTCACATCAAAGTCTCTTTTTTTTTTTATATATACTCTGAATTTTCTCTCTTGACATTTCTCTGAGTGCAGTGCTAGAGCTGTGAGGATGCACACTTCAATTTCTGCCCTTTATTAAATGTTTGTCCTGTTTTCCCATTTCATTGTGTCAGTGGGTGGTGGGCAGCCCTATGATTGAGAATGGCATGTTGTAGTTTTTCTGACTAAGATGCCCAGATTTGTACCGGATTTGTACATCTTTCTTAACTAAATTCAGTGTTATGTGTCTTTACTGAATTATCATCCCTCTGCACCTTCCCAAAGAACTTTCATGTTTTACCTTGGCCTCTTTTTCAAATAGTGATTTCCCATTAACTTATCTGGATGCAGGCTAATTTCCGATCATATTAAACAGGAATGAGAAAACTGCTGACTGTGCAGTCAAGAGTTCCTAATCAATAGACTAACCCTATTTTCCATGCAGATCCTTTCTACTCCTTATGGCTTATCTTGCCTGCTTCACAACTGAGTTTTAATTGCCCTTCCCGACTGGCTGGTGATGGCAGTGGGACTGTACCATAGTGGCAACTTCAGCTTCTCCTGTGAACAGGCCACTCTTGTAGAATCATAGAATGGTTTGGGTTGGAAAGGACCTTAAAGATCATCTAGTTCCAACCCCTTGCCATGGGCAGGGACACCCTCCAGTAGACCAGGTTGCTCAGAGCCCCATCCGGCCTGACCGTGAACACCTCCAGGGATGGGGCATCCACAACCTCCCTGGGCAACCTGTGCTAGTGTCTCACCACCCTCACAGGAAAGAATTTCTTCATAAATATCTAATCTAAATCTACCCTCTTCAGCTTAAAACCATTACTCCTCGTCCTATTGCTACACTCCCTGATAAAGAGTCCCTCCCCATCTTTTCTGTAGGCCCCCTTTATATATGGAAAGGCCACAATAAGGTCTCCCTGGAGCCTTCTCTTCTCCAGGCTCTCTCAGCTTATCTTCATAGGAGAGGTGCTCCAGCCCTCTGATCATCTTCGTGGCCCTCCTCCGGACTTGCTCCAACAGGTCCATGTCATTCCTGTGCTGAGGACTCCAGAGCTGCTCACACTTCTGATGCAGCCCAGGATGCGGTTGGATTTCTGAGCTGCAAGCACACATTGTAAGTTCAGTTGGGTAATAATTCTACACTGAGATGTAGATTTGCTAAGAATTCATTTATTGTAGGAAACCAAAAGACTTGTTAATTTGGGTCAAACTGAACCAATAATATGGCCAAGGGAAAAAGCATAATAATATGAAACTGGTTTTAGTAATGTCAAAATATGAATTTCAGTATTTTCTAAATACAGTGTTCTGACTTTTCATGTCAAGATTGTCCAGTGTTTATAGGGGATTTAGGTAATCCAAGAACAAAACATTAAATTTAATTTGAAACAACCTTTTTTTTTCTTACCTGAAAGAAAACCTGTTTCAAATGAAAGGGGGGGAAAAATGTTTCTCAGAGCAGTGCTCAAAACTGTACCTATTTAAAAAGAAAAACAATTTTCTCAATTTTCTAATTTTTCTACCTTAGTAGTAAAGGGTGTGCATTTTACTAGCCTGGGAAATTATATTGGAACAAGATAGATGACTTTCTAAAGCCACAATAATCACCATTTATTGTGAAGGACTTTCAAAATCATTTTTCTGTGAATAATCTGCACTTTCTGCAGTGAAAGGGAGTTTGCCCAGTGCTGATTCTTTTTAAAAAAAACAGTGCAACCAATCATTTTAACAGCGGGAACCCACTTTTCAGGACTTCCATCATAAATCAGATTGATGCAGAATTTTCTGGACATAAGATGATCTGGTAGATATTGGCCAACTGTCCTATGGTTTCAAAGCTGTTCAGACTGCTGGGGATACTCAGCAGTTCCTGGGACCCTGCAGCAGTCTGGAAGGTACAGTCTGATGTAGGCAAATATCTCAAATGAAGCTTTCCTGGTCACCCCTGGATCTCTGGTCCGCCTTAGACAAGCATAACTTAGTTGCAGCTATCCTCATATACCCCATGGGTCAGCAGACATTGTCAGGGATGTGTCTGACAGACCTAGATCTCACAGCATGAGCATCTCGCACGCATTGTTCGCACAAAAGAGATTGTCCAAAACACTGCCAGACTACTGGAACAGATGTATCTCTGTGATTGGGGAGTATAAATTAACGATAGAGCATACACACCAAAGAAGAACCTGTGTGAGAGTCCATGTATGTTGGCAGAAGATCAAACCGCAGGCTGACATTGTGGTTAGTGCCAAGTACCTCTGCAATACAGCAATTGGCAGTTAAAGCTCTTAGGACTTTGGTATAACACAGAATAATTCTGTTCTGGGCTTTGGTTTTGTTCTTTTTGCTTTATCACATAAGGTTAAACATCTGAGAGGACACATGTTGTCTTAGGGACTTTCTCTGGATCTGTGGGGTAAAGGTTGTTATTGCAGAACATCCAAGGACTAGGGGAAGGGGGCATCTCATTTAAATGCTTTTCCTGGTCCCTGTATTCTGGAAAATAGACAAAGCGTCTGCTGTTTTTTCATGGCATACACCTGACTTTTAAGATAAATGCTAAGAGTCAGCTATTGCCATGTATTCTATTTAGGAATAAGTGCTCTGCATTTGTCTTGGGTGTGTGTGTTCAGATTGACCATCAAATTAACAGGAGACATTTGTGTCAGTACATTTGTTGCTCCAGAATGGATTAGTATTTCCCAAGCAATCCATGTAGTTGTCTAACGTGCATACCGTTGGCTTAGAAATGCCTTCCAAATTCAAGCCCCTACAGCCAATTCTGAAGAGAATCAAATATCTGCTTCTCGGACTTAAGTGTGGTGGCCAGGAGAGATCTTGAATTCTTTCACAAACATATCTTTGAATATTCTAATAAAATGGACAGACAGTCTGTTATCACCACATCCATACAAAATTATAGTGGGCAAGGTGAGGTAGGAACCTAACAAGTTAATGGTTACTCAGTATTTGCCTTGCCTTGTACATAGGATAATGTTTCCAACCTCCCTGGCCACTGCTGTTAGGACATGGGACTTTCAGGGTGTTTTCCACGCTGAAATAATATAAGACTTCTGACTCCTATTTATTTATTTAGTTAGTTAGTTATCCAGCAATACATTGTCTTCACATTTTTTCTCACTTGCTTCCTTCTTTGGATAAAAGAATAGATCTTGGCTCTCTCTCATGTGCTTTCCTTTTGCTATGGTCAGAGTTTTGACACTCCTGTAGTCAGATCTGTCACCTTTATAAGTCAATCCTGATGGTGGACGTAGATACTGCCCAATGTCTCCTGTTTTGTACGATCATCTCATAATACTTTACTTCCCTTGGAGATAACAGTGTTTAGAAAAAACAGGAGGACTTCTCAGGAGCTCGCCATCTAGGACGATGTAGAAGATGAATTATACAGTGCAAGTGAACACTTTATGTACAAATTTATGCATATGTATAAAAGCAGGCTGTAGATATGGGTCTAAAATATTTAGTCCATGAAATTAATAAGAAGAGAAAGGGAAAAAATATAAGATAATCACTAGTTCCTTGGTTACTAAGTAACGTCTCATCCTCTCAGATTTGGAAAGCACGACTCATCAGTGTTCTTTATGGCCTTTTATGTGTCCATGGAGTCACATCTCCCCTGGGGTTCTGTTTATGCTGAGGTCTCCATCTGGGAATATCTGCTGTTAACTATTATAGTTAAACCTACTCTGGTTTGATAGGAGATAATGGGGCATAAATATGAATGAGTTAACATACTTTTTGGGGGGGTTTTGCATAAAATCTTTGACAAAGTTCCATATGTGATTCCATATGTGATTCCATATGTAATTTCTTCCATTCAGGAAGAAATTACACAACCCTCGTGGTAAAGGCAGAGTTCTTTCATGGATCACACTCTGGCTTAGGGAGAACAGGGGCACAGATTCCCACCTAATGAAAATCAACAGAACAAATCCATTGATTTTCAATGGAAGTATGATCATTTAAACCCTCTTATATATTAATTAACATTGATTTAAAAAAAAAGTTAGAAACCATGCATACTGGCTGTACTAGAAGAGATTTCAAGATTATTAGAGAAAACAAAGAACAGTGAAGAATGAAAAAAAAACCCAATATATGCTGCCTTTAATAGGCAATGAAAAAGAAAATTAAAAAAGGAAAAATGAAAGGTATTAAAAACTACCAAAAAAAAAATTTTAAACACAAGCATTTAAAAACCCAGAATTTTTTCCATTTCTAAAATTAAAAAATGTAATTTAAAATTTAAAAATACAATTTATTTGCATTTTTTTCTAGAGTGAGAGATTTTGCAAAACCTTCATTAGCTTAAACAACATTTTAATCAATCAAAACATTATTCATTCTTGTCCCAAAGCTAAAAAAAATCAGCTTGCTCTGTTGGATAGGCATCATAACAGTAAAAGAACAGTTGATACATGAAAGATAATGCACACAGGTGAGATCATTTGATTTCTTATCAAAAATATTTTGAATTAATTGCACTGGCTCAAGACAAAGGTTTAATGCTGTAGACAGCTCAGATTATTTGCATTAGCAGTCAGAAAACAAGTAAGTTCTGAGACTGTTTAGAATTCTGGAGAAAATATTAATGGAACTGTATTTAAATCAATGGCCCACTTCCCCTCCAAAGGATTAGTCATTTGGTTTTGGGTTTGGTTTTTTTTTTTCCATTCCCATTTCTTTTTTTCCCCATGTGTATTTAAAAGTTATGTTAGTGATAGAAGATCTTAAGAGATGAGAAAGAAAAATGGACTGGGCCACGTCTGCTTCTTCACATAAATTTCTTCCCTTAGAGGGTAACTTAGGAGAAAACTCCCGTGCTTAGAAATTTTCTTTGTTTCCAGTCCAAACATTTTCCAGTTCATCCCACTTTATTCTTGTATGTCTTTTCACAAAATTGTTTTCTTATATCTCTGCTTATCATAATGGCCTTTCTTTCGATGCTGCTTCATTTTGAATTCGTTTTTCAAAAGCACGCGTAGCCAGAAATGGACAATAGTGAGAATACTAGGACCTCATGTGAAGGCATATGAAGACATTAATGCTGGAGGTTATCTCTGCTGATGCACTGTAAGATATTTTCCCTTTTCATACCTCAAAACCGGATGGCTCAGTATCATTCTGCAGCTGAATAGTATACCTATAGAACATCTTTCCTCATGAATTCCGCCATAATATCCCAGTTTATTGCGAAAAAATGGTGTGACTGGTCCTATACCTTAAGTATGTGACCTGCGCTTTGTAGTATAAGCTTTAGTGTCACTTCAGTTAACTCAGAAGGGCTCAGTTCTCTCGACTGATATCTGCAGCCTCTTGAGTTACTGATATGTCGCGTTTTATGCTGCAGATTTCATTGTGTGGTTGACATTTTATACTGAGATCAGTGAAGAAAATACCAAAGAAGATTGGTTCTGGAACTCATCTCAGGTGCTTTCTTAGGAGTTCCACCCTGGTAGTCTTCCTGTAGGAAAACCACTGATTTTCCTTACATACCTGCAGTGGCCTTAGTGTTAGCTCCGATGGCATAGTCTAATGCAGTTTTGGAATTCACCATGATATTCAACTCGTTAACTTAACATAGAACTCAGGCATATTTGCTTGACTTCAGCACACACAGATCTTCCAGCCATTCAACTAGATGGCATCAGCTCTCCAAAATACTTGGAGAGCTTTGATAGGTATGACTGACCCTACTATCTCTTGAGGATTTTTAGTTTTCAAATATAAGTAATATAGCATGGAACAATGTGGAATATGTATATACGGTATAGTCGACAAATTGGCAGGTCTGAATGTGACAAGTAATAACTGCTTAGCATTGTGTGAATGATTCACAGAGAACCTGAATCACAGAACCATAGAATGTGTTGGGTTGGAAGGGACCTTTGAAGGCCATCTAGTCCAACCCCCCTGCAGTCAGCAGGGACATCTTCAACTAGATCAGGTTGCTCAGAGCCCCGTCAAGCCTGGCCTTGAATGTCTCCAGGGATGAGACCTCCACCACCTCTCTGGGCAACCTGTTCCTAAATCTGAAGAAGACCCCTTATGAAGTGCAAGCATTAGGGAGAAGAAGACTGCAATGCACTAGCTAGTTCCTGAAAGGGGCTTGCATCCTGGGAAGATGGGCACCTTGAGTGTGACCTAAATCAAGCAGCCCTTGGATTCAGAAGCCTGTCAATAGATACAGAAGCAGGATATCAGGCTGTGGTCTCTACATGAGAGAGAGGAGGAGGAGAGGAAAGATTCCTTGTTCAGTGCTATCCCTTGCTATCTTTTTTTTATTCAGCTCTTTACCATACCGTTTTTATACTCCTCTATGTTTTCCACAGTTAATCAATGATTTGCTACATGACATCATATCAAATGCTTTACTGAAATCCAGATAAATTAGATATACTTCATTTCCTTCATCTAGAAAATCAGTTAACTTATCAAATACAGCTATTAGATTAGTCTAACGTGATTTGGCAAAGTTTTGCATTTTATCTCATTTTACAATCGCTGCCATGTCTTTAATTCTTTCCTTTTGAATTTATTCTAAAGCACCATGTACAGCTAAGGTCAGACTAAATAGTTTGGCTGGATGGCTTTTTTCCTCTTCTTGTGTAAAGCTATTACATTTTCTGTTCTCTAATACAAGAAGTAGCATGCCCCAGTGGATAGCTGTATTTAAAACCTCCTGGCTTGTTATTTGTAAGCGCTGGGATAAAGATCATCTTCCTTGCCTTCTGACCCCACAAGTTCATTACGAATATGTACGTTGCTTTCTTCTGAGCTGTGGAGATCTACGTTTTTATAGGCACATTCCTGTTAGTCAATCCACTCTCCTCCCCTGGATCATCGTCAACCTTACCACAAAGTGATTCCCTCTCTTTCCAGGATCTCTTTTTGTTTATAGCGCTTAAGAAACTCTGGCTTTTAAATTTATTTTACTTTCTTTGAAAGGTCCTTTGAGCTTGAGTTTTGGCAACTTTACTTGTATACTTATTTCTGTTTCTAATTCTGAAAGTCAGTGCTTTCTTTGCTGAGCAAGTCCGGGTTTTTAGCCTCCTGTACTATAGTGTATGATAGTGTGGTTATTCAGCCATGGAGGTCTCCTCTTGTATATTTTTAACCTTGCAGGTGCAAGTCCAAATATATGTATGTGTATATATATATATATTTTTTTTTTTTTTTTTAATACTTCACCTTAAAGAATTTCCAAGTGTCCTTCCTGGCTGAGTCCAACCCCTCAGACTGATTACACAATCTGGTTTCCCTCACTTTATCAAATTTTGTTCTTTTGAAATCAAGCATCTGATTCACAGATTTATTTTTAGTTGTCCTTGTATTAATTTGAGTCAACTCATGATCGCTCAATCAAAAAATGTTTCCTACAGTTAACTTTTCTGTGCTGTTTTCATTATTTATCCACAGAAAAGCTAAAATAGCATTGGTTTTTTTGTTTGTTTCAACCAGACAAAGCATTCAATTAATATTATGGGAAGCTGATATCTACCTGTGTTCATACAATTATGTTCAGAAAGCATTATAGCAGCGGCACAGAGAATTAAAAACAAGACAAGTAAATCTGTGAAACTCACTTCAGCAAGTTCTCTAGAGTATAGTAAGATGCAAGAAACTAATTTAGCAGGAATCAAAATAGGTTAAAAATTAATCTTAGTTACTGAGCCACAAACCAGCAGTTAAGTGATGGATGTAACTAGGCCAGCATGCTACCGTACCTTTGCCAACATGTAACTGCACAACTGATTTCTTGCATCTTTTTTCTGATTCGCGCAGCTTTGACTACTCTTTGGTTATGATTAAATGTGTTTTTCAGCATGTATCTAGGTCTCGGTTTCAGTATAATTTCATGCTTCATGTGAAAGACTGATGTTAACAAAAATGGTGATTTATTTTCCTATTCTCTTTGGGTGAACCTCTGTTACAGCTTATCCAAAGTAAATGATTTAAAAAAAAAAAAAAAAAGCACTGCTGCCCTTTGAGAGATTATGAAATTGCTCCATCCTGCTGTTGTCTTTAAATAAAGAGCCTAGGTGATACCCAAACAAGACACTACAGTAAGTCTCTTTTCAAAAAGTGGTTTCAGTAAAGTTTCCCAAATCAGCTTTTTAATTTGACAGCTTATCAGGTTTTTCTGTCAGATAATGCTATATAATAATGCTTCTCTAAGTCTGCAGACAGATTTTCTTTTTTCCTTTATTTTTCATCTTGGATATCCTGGTGAAATACAAAGGCTCATTCCTTCTTAGACTTGATAGATCCTGTAATTAAATTCAGATCTTGATAAAATGCGTGGCACGGTTGTCATTACTTGATCACAGAAGGCATAACACCTTTCAGTTAAATACTGCAAGGTGGCACAATGCATCTAGTTTAGAAGGAGAAAGAAAATGTCAAATGAACAGTTATTCAGAAAAAGGTGTTCTAAAATACTGATGGAAAGAGATACCTGTTCTTTTTGTGTCTTGTGGCAAAGGATAATGCCCATACCTGCTTACCGTAATTAGGCACAGGGTGATGTGGAAATGGAATTCCTGAAGAAGACCAGAAGCTGTGGGGGTTCAAGCTAGAGGAAGAAAGTGGGAGTGAAAACAGATCTCGGGAGACATTTTCGAGACATGGCAGCTCTGTCACAGCTGGTCCCATGCACCTCCTCAGGAAGGCCATTGTCTATTAACAATCCCCGTAAAAGCTGGACCACAAAAGATGAAACGTTGCCAATATGTAGGGATTCTTTTGCACACTTTTATTTGGTTTGACGGATGTTTTCCATGTAACCTGCAGTATCACAACTTATCCAAGGTAGCAGGATAAGTTCAAAATGGAGGATTAATGGGATGTTGGTTAAAAAGAAAACGATTTAATCCAATTCTTTGCTGAGGAATTTTAGCTACTCAGTAGCTTCCTTAACAATACAATGCTGATATCTTTGATAGAATCAACGTCTTAAAAGATAATTGTCATTATTCTCTTTCCCAGCGGCAAGTCCTTGTTGTCAATGCAAAGTTTTGAACACCAAATTCCTCTCTTTCTCTTTCCTTTCAGCCTGCCCCTCCAGTAGGTTCATAGCTGTCTCATTCCACATTACACAGGACTTTATGTAGCGTGTCACTCACGGAGCCAAACCAATATCCCCTGACTTCAGTAAAATGACTTTTGTGTAACACTTAAGTTGGTATGGTTGTGACTGTGCCCCTCGCCTTAGATTGTCTTACTTGGTGGGCATACACCTGCGTTTGCTCTGAGGCTGTATCGATGCTCCCGGTGGCCGCCGGAGAGTACAAGAGACGAGTACGATAGTGCACTTGTGCCGCGTGTTCCTTCTGCGATGCAGTTTGTTTCCATTAGCTTCTGGGGCAACCCTGAAGTCAGTCTGAAATGGGAGCCTTTCTCAGGACAGAACAAATCAATGCGGTGTTGAGCCTTCCGACCAGACAATCTATCATATGGGAAACAAAATTAATTTCTCTGCAGTGCTATTGTGTTTTAGGTGCTCTCGGAAGATGAGGTAGTTTTTTATTTGGGGCACGTTTGTGCATGTGTCCCCAGATATATTTTACTGGTGTTGTGAGGTGTGACAGCAGAATAGTACTTTATGTCTTCAGGATAAGAACTTCCATTAAACTAATTCAAAAGCAGTCCCTATAATTCATACTGCAGCAGGGAAAACGGCAACCTGCTCTCCCCTAGATATATTTTTCAGGAGACTGAACTGCATTACCCAGGTATCCAGGAAGAAGACATAAATCATTGCTGTTTTGAATGGATGAGTACGTACATACTTTAGGCTCTCTTTCTTCTCCCCTTTGTACCATGTGAATGCAGGAGAGAAGACGTACACCCGTCTCCTCATCCTGCTCCGCGGTCAGCTTTCTGCAGCCTTAAGCCCTGTTGGTTACAAAAAGAAAACATCTTGAAACTGCAGCGTCCACGCTTTCAAAATAACTTCTTCTTTAACATTTCAGAGTTGTGATTAACGGCAACTTGGTTGTAACCAATCCTACATGAGTGTTGTATTGTATCGCGCATTTAAAACTAAGTTCAGAGCGTTCCAGGGGTGTCCAAAGAGTTACCTTGACCCTAGCAAGGGTGTAGCTCAACCAGAGGGTCTTTTTTGCAGTCTATCCTACCTGTCAGAAAAGGCCTGAAAAGCTTGTATGGTTTATATAACCTAGAACCCTTATGAGCTTCGTAAGCATCAGATTCTGTAGCACACACCATTTCAAATAAATTTGAAGCAGAAATTGAACATCTATTGCTGTATCAGAAGCGCAAAACATTGCGAACGGCATCCTGATTTCAACCCATTTACAAACAGAAGTTTACTGAATTAAAGGCAGTGAAATTATGCTTTTACAAATTGGTTTAATTGAGATGCGAATGGTTTATTTTCCTCCATGGACTATTTCTAAGGAGTTAAATGGCCTTTCTGGTGCAGCATCAAGTTCAGCAGACGTTAAAAAACCAAATGAAACACAATGTTGTCGAGGTTAAGTATATACAAAGGCAATTTTGATGTTCCTCTTTTACAGAAGTAACAGGCATTAATAGACTACAGGTTTAAAATTTTAAAATTACAGTTGCGCAATAGGGAGAGAAGAATAAATATGCCCTTTTCGAAAGAACAAACGATACTAAAAGTTTAACTGTAGCTGAGTGTAGGACTAAATCTTGAAAATACGCTCTCATTTTCAGCGCACAGCAATTGCCTCACAGCGATTTTCAACCAAAGGATTCTCCAGCATCTCACTTCTGGGGTCCTAGTCCTGTCGTTCTTTCTAATGCAAATTCATGTGTGTTTTTCTCTGAACTAAAATACAAACTCAGACTGAAGACAGGGCTATGGATGCACCACCAATTCCAAAAAGCTGCAGTAGCATAAGGTACAGGTAAAGGATTTGGACAGAGAAATTTCAGGCTCAGTTTCAGGGTTCCTCCTCCCCTTTTTAACTTCTCTGGTGCTCATAGGTATCCTGCGTGTTAAAATCATCCTTTATGAGCCGAATTACCATCCACAGAGGTGCGGCACTGCAGTGCTTGGTGTTGCAGTGACTTTGGGGAGCCTGCATATCGCAGCCACGCATCTCATTGTCAGTCCCAAAGCTGATGGATACTCTTCGTAAAAGTGATGAGCAGTGATTATAGTTAATTTTTCCTTAGCCAGCTTGAGCTAATAAACTCAATATTGCATACAACAAATAGCAGTGAGGAGCATTCATTGACTGGAAGCATGCCAGCATGCCCAGTGGGTTTTTACAGGGTTCTGTACTGGGCTCGAAAATATCTTAACACTTTTGTAAGCAGCCTGGAAGACTGCATTAAGTCATCACTGCTGATGTGTGGCTGTCGCAAAGATTAAAAGGAAAAAACAAAAAAAGTGGTAAACAGTAGCGAGGTCAACGCAATTGCTGTGTGTGAACATGATCACTTGGGAAGGCAGGAGGATTTAAAGAAAGTTAGACTGCAGCAATGCTAAGTGCCAAGGTAGGGGTCGAAGCAAAGAGTGAAGGTTAAAGCAAAGAGTGAAGGTTACAGCAATGCAGACAACGTCCTGGAAACGTATAATTCTGAGAAGGCATTTGTGGGGTCTCATGTTTCTGGTTGTTCCACATGAAACATCATGTGATGCTGTTACAAAGGAGTTTATAGAAATTGCTTTGTGGGCACAAAAGGCTAAAATGTAAGAATTTGGGAGGATTTTACCACCCTTTACAGCACTTTGAAGACAGCTCTGGAACAGGTATCAAAGTCCGTACCTGGGGTCTGTGGTCCTACAGAAAAAAATTGGAGGATGTGTAACAGGCCCAAAACAGGTTCTATGTCAACTGCTTTATAGTGTCAAAAAGAAAACTAAGCAGTGACTTGATTACAGTGTAAGTGCCTTCAGGGGGAGAAAATACTAGATGCTGATAGTGCTCTTTAGCTGTTCCTAGAAAGCCATAACCAGAACTTAGAAATTCATGCAAGAAATAGAGCACGTGATTTCAAGAGTGAGCTTTGGAATTCGCTGCTGAAAGATTTTCCTTTACTGCGTGTCATCACGTTAGGAGAGGTAATTTCCTGGAAAACTTGTTTGAGCCTGTTACAGGCTATGAATTAACCAAGCAATAGTTTTATGGCCAAATTCAGGATAAAGTGGCTTAATATTCATATTCTGTGATATGCAGATCAGATTATACCTATGTCTGTATTAGGAGTGTACTATCAATATAAGAATGTGTAAGTGCAATGCTGGCGTTGTGTTCTTAATGCAGATATAACTACACTTTCCCAGGAATTAGCCAAATCACACCAGAAAAAAGAATGTTTCCAGGTATAATGTATATATCCAGAAATAATTTCTATGTCCAGAAATATTACTGTGCTAAACAGCAGCTATACAATGCCTTAAACATGTCGGTCCTATTGCATTAAACTCAGAACGTGCTTGCAAAAGACCGGAAAGAGAATACTGAAAATATTATCCCAGTCCTAATGTAGCATTTCTTTCTCTTTCTCAGCTTTACATATTTATACACCCTTAAATCATGGTAGCTGGGGAACTGACTATTAGTTAGCCGCTTGCTTAGCCGTTCTATCTGATATCTCACAGTTTGTTACACGTATTTTTTTTTCCAGTAGCTGACTTTAGTTACAGAGCATTCGATGGAGTAAGCCCGCACACAGCTTTTCCAGCTGAGCTGGGGAGATGAGCCATGTTGCAAGAGCCTGTCAAAAATAATCTGCTGTCTGTACACTTGCCTTATCTGCCACCCCTCTGTGGACATGAGCACCATGGGTGTTCTGCGCAGAAAACAGAACGGGACGTTACTGCAGTCTTTGTCAGAACCCTGTTTCGGCCTTGTGCTTTATTGATGGTAACAGTCCATCCCGGCAGTTAGACATGTTTTAATCTTAATTGGATTTATTTCAGCCTTAGCTGTAAAAGGTTGTTTATAAATTCTAGTGTTCTACTCTGGGAGCAGTGGCAAATGCATGCACATATTAATAAAAGCAAGGACGGCAGGCGGTTTCCTTTTCCCATCTAATCTATTGATTCCATGGCAATACTTTCATGGGTAATGGTCGACTGTGGATTGATGGAATGATGTAGTCTCTCCTTCTTAGAGTCCTGAATTTTGTCTTGAAATTATGCTTCTTAAACTGGAATGCATTGTATTTTATTAGTAAGCCATCTGCACATTTTAGCTGTTAATGTATTACCTGCTTAGAATTAGATGTTTATTTAACACTTCATCATTCTCAGTACTGTCATTTAAAAATAAAAATAATTTAAATAGCATATTGCATTATATTTTAATAACGCATTAGTGCTTTATGTTAGAGAAGCTACTGGAATTCATAAAGCTGGAAAGATGGTAATATCCTTACCTATATTCTTCAACATAGTGAATTTCAGTACGTTTTTAAAAGGTTGAGTGGTTTCCTGAGAAAAAGTGGATGTGTAAATTTGTGCTAGCAGAACTATGTTCTTTAAAAAGTTGATCTTTTCTCCATTTAACATTTCATAAGTGTTTCAAACTAGAAGTAGAGTCTACTTTCTGGATATTGCATCAGGAAGCGGATTTTTGTAAAAGAAAATGAAAAATTAAACATATGGACAGTTGAGTAGCAATTACATATTTCCTTGCAAATTCATATGCACTTTCATTCAGTATTGATTGTTTTTTCATTCTGGTGTTTCAACTTAGACTAACTCTCAAAACCAAGCCAATAAATTTAGACCTATATAAAAGTTATCTGCCAGCTTTGCATTGTTCATATAAAATGTGGCCTTGTTAACTTTAAAACAGAGTAGCTCCTCATATGAAAGTGTCTTCTGGGCAAGAGCTTGAAGGATTGGGATATCTTGGTTTAGCTGGTGCAGGTCAGATCCATAGGTTAGATCTGGCGTTGGAGTTGGTGACTTTCTCTTCTAGTTGCCCAAGGGTACCTTGACACCAGCTATCGCCTCAAAACATCCAAGGGGAGATCCGTAGTATCAAAGGCCTTTTCAGGCCACGATTTAGCAAAGCACTCAAGAATTGCTTCTGTGGTTGATGTTCAACATGTCTTTAAGTGCTTTTGCAGAATAGGATGTACTGAAATGGCCTTTCCATAAGAGTGGTTGGTGACAACACTGACAGCCTTTCCCACACCCATCCGCCTTCATGGGCGCTTTATTCTGCGGCGCGTCTTTCTCCCATTTCTACACAGAGTATACAAGAAGCCATGAAGCACAGATTTCAGGAAAGTCATAAATGTATTATGGCAACCATCTTTTCCCTCCCTTGAGAACTTCCTAAATCATAAAAGAAGGAAACCACAGAAGTTTTGGACATAGAAATCCAGAGCATTTAAGCAATGCAGTTTTCAATTTTCTTCGAAATCAGAATCTCAAAGCAAAATAAAACGTTCCACGATAATTCTCAGCCAGACTACACAAAAAACTGAGGTGAAACATAATCACAAGTGGAAAATACTTAGCTAATGGGAAACGCTTTGCAGACTTTAAAAAAAATGGCTGTATTTCATAAAAGTTACAGTGACATGCTACGTATCACAGATTCATTTAAATGGAAAATATTAGTGAAGCTTTTTTTAAATAAAAGATATAATTAGGGAATCCGAGTATTTCACCTTTTAACAGATAAAACTAAGTCACTGCTGGGAGTCTACCCACGGCCATTATGCTGTTGCGTGGTGGACTGCTCATTATAGTTCTGCAGTCCTAAAAGCGCTCCTCTGCTTTTATCTCAGTGAGCATCTGTTTCTGTTATTTACAGTTTCTGTTTCTGTGCCTTGCCAAAAGCGTTAAAAAAAAAAAAAACCCTATGTGTACAAGTTTAAACCTTTCCATTTGAAATAGATTATTCTTTTATAGTAAAATGTCTGCCAGGCATAAATACACAAATTGAAATGCCACTTTTAGACAGAACTGAAAGTCTGGAGCTTCCTTTGGCCAAGGGCTACTTGGTTTGCTGCACTGCTGACACAGAACAGATTTTTATCTCTTAAATGCTCTTTTTTCTCTGTATGGGTGCATTTGGTTTCGTCTGCTGGGCAAAGGCTTGTCCAAATAATGACCTCACTTTTGTTGTTTCCATTGACTTGTGTGGAATCTTGCATATCCCTAGGAGAAGGAGCTGACGCAGCCTCGGCAGATGTCGCGAGTGCAACAAAGTACCTGTATGGTCCAGGACTCTGGGTGGTTAACTCTCGCGTTTTCATGCTTTGTGAAAGAACATGAAATCAACGTTTTTAATATTTGCAGTTGCAGCCAAGTTGGTTTGTGTGCTCTTGATGAGGGTTGGTGCTGATTGCCTTGGATTTCTTAGGGTTTTTTTTACGTCTACGGTCATGTAATGAGCACGAAATGATCCTCACTTCCTCGCCACACCCTGCATTGCCTCCAAACTGCTACAGCAGTTCAGTTGCAGTGGCTTTGGTGATCACAACTGAATGCCCAACTCTGTTTTCCCTTATAAATCACATAACCACAAGCAGAATTTCACCCCAGAAGATTTTTTTTTTTTTTTTTTAAAACTGTTTCAGATATCTTTTCGTGTTGTGAAGGGTCCACAAACAATATATGAAAAAAAAAAAATACAGGATTTCCCAAAGCCTTTCACTGACTACAACAAAATGCAAGGATATGAGCAATGATCTCTTGACAGTTTGTCCTATTCCGTCCTTAGAACTTACAGTGTGATTAAACTTAATTAGGAGGCTTGCACATAGTTAATAAGGCCTTTTCTTATTGATGGCTTCTACCTGAATACTGGGTACTCGTGGGATTGCAGACCAATAGAAATTTAAAATAAGAGCTGAGCACAGTGTATTCCATTTGCCATTGTTCATTTATATAATGTGAGTATTATTTCTGTCAAGAGACATTCTATATAGCAGCTCTGTGCTACCGTGAAATGAAGATCACCCAGATTGCTACCTGGGCAAAAGTCAGAAAAACACATTCAGTACTTGCTGTCTCAGACCTAACTAATTTCAGATACAGCAGGTTGAAATATTCTCCGTTTTCCAGCTGTTGAAAACCTATTGAATAAGAAACTGCTTACAGTCAACTTCTGGTTAAATTTCTATAAGAAAAGTAACCTTAAGTGCTGTGACATTATGATTTAGAAGCAGTTCAGAGTCCTTTTACCTTGGAGGACTGCAAAATGTCACTCTTGGAGTGATGTGGGGCAAGGTACTGTACTTGTAACAATTCGTTTTTTTTATACTTTAATCTTCCTCTTTAATGATTTCTATCAATTTTCTTGCCTATTTTAGTAGCAGCCATACAGTATTAGCTCCTTAAATGCTGCACAGGCAGTACAAAGGATCTTTTTTAAAACTCCTGATAACAAAATATGACCTTTAATTTATCAGACAAGTCCCTATGTTTTCTTATCTCCTTCTTGTTGCTTTTCATCTTCTCTTGCTTGCTTTTGATATAATACACCAATCTCTTAAAGTAAGTAATCCAACACTGCACAGAGACAGATATTGCATTATAGTGAGGAAGGGAGAGTCAGGAAGAGCACCCTATTCATTTAATTACTAATTAATCCAGTGGAAAAATAATCAAAAACAAAGCAGGGCGGAAGGTATTTGATTTGAAGTGAAGGTTCAGATCTCCCTGAGAGGTTAATGAGAGTTCTCGGTTTTATCCTGTAGAAAGTTGTTAAAAATATGATTAAGTTTGTTTAATATGCAAGCATGAAACAAGGAGCTTACAGGTGAACACAAGATGTTTTGGTACAATCTGTAGTATCAGTGGAATGGGAAGCAACTGACACGTACATCTTCCAATAAACCTGATAATTGGATTCTTCTTTAACACAACCTAAGTTTTGCTTTGTGTTTAGCAGTGTTATAAGCCACTGATGAGATATTTCACTTTGCTACAAATACTGCTGACAGTCATTCTGTGAGCGGAATATCCTCTTGGGATACCTAATATTCATTGTAAGGAATTTGGGAGTCCCCGTAGGGTGGAAAAGGCCATATGATGTTACGGTCATTTAATATGAACTTGCCAGGTTTAACACTTTAAAGCTGAGAGAAGTCGTACCTCATGGTGGTTTCTTTTTTTATAGGCTAGCTCTCCTGGAATAAGGTAAGGGATTGCAGAGTTGCACTCATTATTTGCTGCAGGTTCTTTCTTTAATTTTAGAGTTTCTTTGCACTTTTATCTTCTCACCAAGCTGATGGTAAGATTTGTTCAAGATGTCCAACGGGAAGAAATACACATCCTAGATCAGTGTGTCTGCCTTCCCTTTGGATTCTGGAGGAGGCCCAAATCAGCCTTCTGGATATGTAACTCCTTGTACAATAGTCTTCAAGGCAGACCACTGTATCTTCCTCTGTCTCTCCCAACTCTTCATCCTACACATCCATACAGGTAGAGATGGCATATTTTAGCAACAGAAAAAGACACACAGCTTTATCTGATCCATTCAGAAGTTTCTCTTTCCCGGATCAAATACCAGACAGCCAAGTCCGTAAGCACTCAGCAAAAATCTGGGTCAGAGCGGTGTCACAGTCCCCCACAAACACAGTGATTTCCTGGGGCTGGAGCTGGACTTCTTGTCCTCTGCCCCCTTCCAACCCAGTCTCATGCTTGTATATCCTGGACCAAGGGGGTTGTGATGGACAAGGTGATCTTGTGTTTGCAGGCATAAAGACAAGCTTACTGATGGCTGCTGAAGACAAGATGCTTGTGAGTAATAGCAGGGCTATTCGTGAAGGCAACAGGCAGGATCAGATGATGGGACGTGCTGCAGACTATTTAGGGGCTAAGTTTGTTAGGAGCGAGACTCACTAGAGGTCTACAGTGGCAGGTCAAGGAAGGCTGGGCCCTAGCACACACCCTAGTCGTTGTGCATGGAAAGTCTGGGAACGTACTCTGTGTCTGCAGCATACACGTGGGTTGGGAGCCGTAGCCTGAGTGACCTTTCTAAGGTGTCTTTGGTCAAACAGAGCAATGTAGACACAGCCACTGAATTCCTTAGATGACAGTTAAAAAATATTTCAATTTGAATCTTACTATAGCTTTTGAGTATGTCTGTGTATTGGCTATTCAAAATGCATTATGGTCTGAACCTATTGTGTTGTTAACATCAATTTATATTGCGACTATGATGATACTGAAAGCATCGACGTATGGCCAAGACATGGAGCCAGCGCGAGCACCAGCATGACAAAATTACATGCAAGTCATGTCAAAATTTGTGCTTGCAATTGATAGCACTTAAAATTTCATTCCCTCTTTGGCTGGGAAGAGGCAAGCTGCACGTGCAAACTCACCTGTGTTGTACCAATTTTAGACCACAGTCTTTGCATCTCCAACCTATTCCAACATCAATATGTACTTTTATACACAAGTGTGCGTGCATAGTAATAGACGATTTGAATGAACTTTAGTATGGGCCGTTACCGAGATTGTGCTTTCATTTCCTCACCTGGCCGTGTGACACACTGTGCGGACTGTTTGCCCCTGTACCACAGAGGTGCTGTGGCTTCCCCCCATGCTGTGCAGCTGACACTTCAGTCAAATTTCATCCCTAACTGCATCTGGAGGAATGATACGGGTCTCTGTTTTCCTCTTGCGGATGTCAGGGGAGTCATGATTCAGAAACAGCAGTGTCAAGATCATGATGAGCAAAACTAGGGAGAGGGGGGTTTATAAATGGATATAGACCTTGGTTTCATCACTTTGTTATTTATTTCCCTAGCAGATCACTGAGACTAACAAGGTGAATTTGTATTCTGTTAAAGCATTTCTTTCAAAGAAGATATTCTCTAGTCTGGGTTGTTCTTCACAGACTCTCGATTTTCAACGTTCTTACTTATTCTCTTTCAAGGATGCTGCTCTTTCACATCAATAACTGACACCTTTATTTCAGAGAACAAAATAGAATTACACTCCAGCACTGACAATATAATAAATCAGGAGGGATAAAATACATATTAGTGAAGTTCACGTAGTTGGTTTGTCCCAGCTGACCTATAGATATAAAGATATGATTAAAGTTTTTTTGGACTGCTTCTTCTCAATCTTGCCACAAGATTTAGCTGCGACTCAAAAATTTGACCTTTGCTGCTCCTCTCTGCTTACCTTGAGTCTATGGAATTATTGTTATTCCCTTGAAGCCTTTCTGCCCGTACAGAATTAACACCGTGTTGTGACAAAATATTATCTATTTGGCAGAAGAATGAAGCCGTCTAGAATTCAATCAGGTTAGACAATGTCACGGTGCACATCCCGAATGAATCATTTCTACCTAGCTTTTATAATCAAAGAAATCTCGGCCATATAACCAGGAAGCGTCATGCTGGGATAGTCCCATAGCTGTCTACAATTAAAGTCTAGGCATATCAGTTGCTTTTTATGAATTACAATTGAAAAGCATGCCTGCCAGAGCACTTAATCTTTCAGACAGGTAACAGAAATAAAATCTCAAAGCCACAGGTTTATTTAGAGTATGAAAATATTTATTAACCTTCTTGGAAGTGTTTTTACTGAAGATGTTCCTTGTGGTTCACCATATTGGTAAAGCCAAACATAAATAAAGGAAGCATGAAAAATGTGCACTGAATACTGCTGAGAAAAGCTATATGTGGTATTTATGTTTTCCCTATTGGGAATAAGATTACCAGATGAAGTAAATGCATATAGTTGTACTTAACTCAGTGGGGCTTTCCAGATTCATTGCAGCTGAGTGTATGACCCAAACCAGATGTTTGCGAAGGAGCGGTTATTGAAAAGATGCGTGGTTTTCATGACGTAATAATAGGGTGTTTGTTGCTTTTAATGTTTTTTTTTTTCCATTATTTTCAGTGCTACGTATTTTTTCTTTTTAAAAGTAGTTGTTTAGTTACCTACGTGTCTACTAGTTTTATCATTACTAAACCTACGTGTTTTCCTTGGAACTAAGTCTGGATAAGTTCCGCACCATCTCCCCCTAGCCTTTCCATTTACATTATATACTAGAAGAATTTAAGCTAATACAATAGTGTCAAACTGAGATGCATTTGACAATGCACTTTTCCTCTGATGAGGGATGGGCTAATGCAATCAGCAGTTATTTTTTTGATCTTTACCAATCAAATGGTTATTTCCTTGCTTTCCATTTGTATTTTGCTCCCAGTGGTGCAAGACTGCTGCAGTTAGCATAAAACATAATTTATAGTAGGATCACATTATAATAGGGTGCAATATTCTCAAGAAACATACGTTCTGCGTGAACCTTTTAATGAAATAATTCAAAGAAACGTATAAGCTGGCCAAGGCTAAATTTATGCTGCTAATTCACAGAGGAATTTCCGTGATCACCATAGAGATGTCCTGGAGCAGCTGCCAAGTAGTGAAAGTGGAGGCAATGATAAACCTCGTCTAGGATAAATCCTGTGTTAGTAATGGAATTACAGTAGAGAGATGCCAGATTGTTAGGGATCCAAACCGGTGACTGCAGAGGGTTCTTCTACCAAATGCACCTAATTTACACCCACTGGTTGAATAAACAACAGAGTCTAATGTCTTCCCAACACACGCAGTTGTGATCAGTGTGCAAAGACATTATGTGCGTTTGAGCTAGTATGACTGACTTTTGATTCGGACCCGAATTAGGCATGCCTGTGTTTTACTCATCTGACTCTTCTTATCTCTCAGGTTCTTTGCAAATATTAACCAATACAATGGGAAGAAAAAGGTATTGTTGGTCTAAAGTACTACTGCCACCAAAAACCTGTACATTGAAGGAACTATTTAGGTTTACCATTCTCCTAAGAAAAGTTTTAAGTAGAAGACATGGGTTTCTGAGGGATCACACCTTTATCATTTAAACTCAAAAAGCTATAAATAGAAATAAATATTTAAAGTGATTTGATAATGATTCCTTATTGTCTGATATTCGTCTGACTGTACCAGCCTTATTTTATCTCGTTTTATTTAAAGAAGTCAAAGATCTCTGCACAAACTGAGAATAAATACGGTTTGCAAATATGACAAGTTTGTGTTTTGCATTGCCGAGTTCTGGTTAGTTCTTAATTTATGAGACCCCACTGCAGATGGCCTCTTGCTAAATTTTAAAGCGCTTCCATGTTTCAGAACCAGGCTACCTTTCAGCAAGTCACTTTTGTCAAAGCCTTGGTATTCCTTCAAGACATTGTCAACGTGTCCTATGAGAATGTACAAATGCTGAATACCCTGGTCTGTTCTGTACCATATATTTGAATCGCTGGGATTTATTTAAATGAATAAGAATGTATTTTTTCTGACTAGGAAATAAGTTACAGCAGGTCTATTTCTAGACAGCAGAAGTAAGTGTGCCTTAGATGGTGATTAAGAGTTGTGTTCTTCTTCTTCTTCTTTAAATGACTAACCTGGAGTGAGAGGTTGGATGTCTTTTGAAAACTTAAACCTGTTTCACCTGAACATGTTTAACTAGTTAATAAGAAACATCAAAAAAGACAAAACCCTGAGGTCAATGATCATTTTTTGTAA
Organism: Alca torda; assembly: GCA_008658365.1. Taxonomy (NCBI): domain Eukaryota; kingdom Metazoa; phylum Chordata; class Aves; order Charadriiformes; family Alcidae; genus Alca; species Alca torda. The sequence goes on from CM018078.1 coordinate 10,215,513, forward strand.
AGCCATTCGATGATGTTTAAATTTGTTTTTGGGGTCTGTCTATAACATAAGTTTAATAACCTAGCTCAAATGCAGATTTCTAATTTTCAATTAACATAGGAATAATTTTGTTTGCTAAAATAAAATAAATGAATGAATGAAAAGTCTGAACCATGAAATGTTCTAGGTAGCACTTTTTAAAATTCCAAATTTCAAAAAATCATGTGGCAACTGTATAGCTCAAGCTTTAAGTATTAACTTTTAACCTTTGACCTTACAGATTTTAACCAATGAAATGTCTCTTTAAACTTTAAAGGAAACAATGATAACGAGCGCCTGGCGATTGCTAGACAGCGAATTCCATATCGACTTGGTCGAGTAGTTGATGAATGGCTACTCGACAAAGGTAAAAAACATTGATTAAAACTTCAAATAAAAAAATAATTTGAACATAACCAAGTAGTACTTCATTGTAACACTAATAAACATAAAAAATAAATTTCAGTAAAACTAAATTAAAAACAAATTTAAAAAAGTAAAATATAGAGTAATATTTGCATACCTTGTATAATAATTTCTATACATTTCTAGAAGTACCAGCTGTTTAATAATCTTACCCTGTTAACTTAAGGTTAAAGGGACTGTTAAATATAATCCACTAACTCAATCTATGAAGGTACTCATAGCAAACATTAACCAAAAATTATAAATCATTCATAGATTATATTACATGTTCCAGCATCTAAATTATTAACTAAAAATATATGTAGTTATGATATCTTCATTATGGTCCTGAAAAAAATTTTGTTTAAACTGTAGGTATCTTAAATAGTGGGCAAGATGAATTGCCAATCAAAATGAAGTCCCTTTAACGTTTGCAACATTCTAAGGGGATTCTGGAACAAACGCTAATTAAAACAGAACTTAAAGTTGTGTGCATGCTTTTTGTGAGCAGAAACCAATCTGCTAAAGTGACTATTCTATTTACTAAGAGTGGTAACTGTTGCTGAGGATTTCTCTGTTTAATGGAAATGTGCCATGATTTCTCCATCGGTATGTGTATCATTTCTGAAGCCGCTTTTACATCTAAAATCTTATTTTAATTGATAGCCTTGCTGAAAGCCAATCAGACATCTATTTTTGAATCTGCCTCTGAGATACTCAGTGTGAACCATGCGTTTCTTTTCAGTGTGGATGTTGAAGGAAAAATAAACATTTAAATACAAAAAGGAAACAATTAAAAAATGTATATATTTTATTCACTTCTATAGAAATACAACAGATTACTGCATAATTTACGCTTTAAAATTCACTGGACCTAGTGACTTGTTGGCATATATATAAACTCTGTGTGTATATACATATTTGTATATGTCTATACATACATAATCTCACATGTACGTACTTTAAGCTATAGGCCCTATGCTGTATTGCGTGGAAAAAACTTTGGAATGTTGGCAGACTTGAAGAAAAAAATAATCTTAAGGAATTAGAAACCTGGCATTCTTGACACACACCAAAAAGCTTAACACTGCTTTCAGGTAAAAGGGAAAGGGGTATAATTTGTAGCACTAAGCACGTTTGCAAATACATTTGATTGGCCTTTTAGCAAAAAAAAATTATCCCAAAACATCATAAATTAAGGAAAATGCAGATGCTCTCAAAATATATGCATTTCATGGACACCTCATTAAAAAGCAATGAATTATGAGTCAAATCCTTTTCTTATAGTTTATTGCTCTCATTATTCACCCCATGAAAATCTGTTATCACTCGTGTAGAGTATAGTGTTCGCAGTCAACATTTTTGCATGTATATAATATTATCTTTACAGGGCGTCAGCTCACAATCTTCAATAGCCAAGCAACCATAAAAATTGGAGGCAAGGAACGAGGCCATCCTTTCCAAGGCCAGCTCTCTGGTCTTTACTACAATGGCTTGAAAGTTCTGAATATGGCAGCAGAAAATGATGCCAACATCGTGATAGAAGGAAATGTGAGACTTGTTGGTGAAGTGCCTTCCTCTATGACAACCGAGTCCACAGCCACAGCGATGCAGTCTGAGATGTCCACGTCAGTCATGGAAACAACCACCACTTTGGCCACGAGCACCGCTAGAAGAGGAAAGACCCCGACAAAAGAACCTATTGGTCAGGTTAGTCGGCTTCCTCACCTTTTGCAAATATTTTCCCGTGTTTGAGTGTGGCTTTCTATATCGCGTTCATTCTGCACATTCAGTTGTTCCTGTTGAAGAAATGCATGAATTACAGAGAAGTTCTGTACCATACATGGCTTATGGAAGCAATGTGGATCAGCATGTAGAGGGAAAGTTACGACTTTGCTGTTCTTCTAAATTAGGCAAACTTATCAGATCAGGTTTTTCTTGTGCTGAATTTTATTGCCCTGTCATCCATCTTCATAGTGGTGCATATTTTGAAATACTCTTTCTCCCTTTGACGGCTTCTGTTGATTATTTTCGGTGTAGGAATGCGGGATGTCTTGCAATTACAGATAATGAAATGAAGTGGTGACTTTACCCATGAGATAGAGAAAAGAGACCCGGTTTGAAGAGGGAACAGCAAGGAGGTGTGAAGACAAAAAGTTGGAAGAGGCTGGAAAAGAGGGAATTAGCACTTTCTCTAGTCTCACGATTGATCGTCTTCTTGGGCAGAATTCCTCACAGGAGGCAGTGGCAGCAGAGGGAATTAAGAGCACCCTGGGAGACTCAGGCTCCGAGTCAGAGGCGGTTGTTTACTGTTTGTTGAGGTTATTTGCATCTCATGAATTTAGTAATATATTTAGTAGCTTCCAGGTTTTGTCAGGATCTCTATATATAATATGGGGAAGGGGGGAATTTAATTATCGGAAAAAGGAGGGGGGAAAAACAGGTGAGTGAATTAAGTACCTTCATCTTGTGGATAACCAGAGTTAACAGCGTTCAGACTTTGTGCCTTAAAAAACCTAAAACTTACCAGGGCATTTCTGTGGCAAGAAAAGATTCTTTTATATTTATTCTGTCTAAAAAAAAAAACAACAAAAAGCCCCAAACCAAACAAAGGTACGCGGCTAAAAGCTTTTCCTATGTTCACTTGGTTCGCACGCTTGCTTGTGCAACCATCAAGCCATGACAGCTGCGCCCTGAGATCCAGAAGTAGGACAAGGAGCAAAGAAAGCGTCGCGAGCCGTAGGGAGGAACAGGAGCGCGACGTGATGGATGAGGTTAATTTTCTCAAGAATGGAGGAGAACGTGCTGATTAGACTGGGAGGAGGAGGTCAAGTCGCCTGTTTTGTGTGTAAAACCTCAACTCACAGTTTGAATTTGGTCCGGGGCATCAAACTCGACGCTTCAGCTTTTCCGGCTGTAGTATTTTTGTACACTTTATGCTATGGACAGAAAACTACAGTGCTGTAAAAGTAAGAATTATTATTTCATAAACTGAAGCAGAATGTTTAAGTTAAAAGTGAGCTTTTACATAACCGTTTTGACTTGTGTTTTCAAACACAGGTTTTATGCATTTTCCTTGTTTATTGAAAGTGCACGAGAATCCAAAGCTGGGCAGGGGGGAAGGGGGCAACTAAAACCCAACTAGAGATACATGGAACCAGCTGCATCCAAAACTGACATAATTGTAGATCAGAGGTTGCAGTTCTTTCCCTGATTATTGTAGTAAGCTACAGTGTTTTTATTAAATAGGCAATACATTTTCTTTGTCATTAATCCTGTTTTAAATGGCATCTCCCACTTTATTATCCAACCAGTCTGATCTCAGTATTCTGCAGCGATGAAATGTACGACTTCCTCAAATTTACACAGAGGAAAATGCATGTAAAAAATGCAGGACATCCTCAAGGTGTGGACGAATTTGGGCTAAATTAATGTGACTAAATTAAAATTTTAAGCTAAGTTAAAGTGTTCTAATAGTCCTGATAATGCTTTTGGCCTCTGCCACTCTCTCAGGTAACTCCCAGGGACAATTTGGGAGGAAGAACATCACAGGGACCCATTCCCAGTTGGCACCTTGCGTGATCTGTGGGTGATGGGAATTTCCTGGTATAGTTGCTTTGCCAGCTGGCCTCAGTTTCCAGGAATATTCCCCAGTATGATTTACTCACTTGTTTGGATGTCTAGCCACTGAGATTTTTCTTTTTTGAGGTGTTCCAATGGCATATTTGGGGAAGAAGGCAGTTTCTTAAGCTAATAACTATGGTGAGGTATAATTTTTTTCTGAAGAGGGGAAACAGATGATGAGGCAAAAAGATCTTCCAGATTTTCCATTGCTAGACTGGTGCCTGAAATAAGATGTGGCCCTTACCGACTTTATCAGAGCATCTACACAATTTTTTTAGGGCACCTCACTGCCACTGGAGCAGAGTGACCTCAAGGCAACCGTGCCATTCCCTCATCCCCTCCTGGCTAAGCTGGCTACACCACAATGCCGTGACCACCTGCTCTTTGATGTCCCACCATCACGAGCCTCAGGCAGGCTCCAGGAGCATCCAGAAGCGCAGAGCATCTCACCTCACGTTCTGAGGGTGACGGTTTAGATCAACCTCTCTCACCTATTAGCCAAGCGAGTACTTGTTGCAGCCCATTTGAAAGAACTTGGTAGGAATATTTCTGTATCAAAGAGCCTGAAATCAACATTTCTGAAGAAAGCGTTCAGTGTTAACGCCATTACAGCACGTGGCATCCCAAGTCTATAACTGAGCCCTTCTTGCCATTAGTAATACACAGTGGTTTACTTCAACTATGTCTAAACATCCTGCCCGGTAGGATCTGTCTTGTCATTATGACTATACACCTAATTAGTCAGGGACTGCACTGGAACGCAGTTTGCAATCAGGCCTGTGATTTGATTTGAGGAGATTGATAACACCCCAAACTCAAAGCTGAAATTTTTCTGCAGGATGCTATATTATTCATGCAGAAACCTCAGAACTAGGAAGCTACCAAATCAAATTAAGGACGTAATTTCTTCTCTTCATTAGTACGTGTTTTCTTATTCTCCCTGCGTGCAATAATTTCTGTGCTAGTGGCCCACAGGACTCCCACAGGTCTGTCCTGCGAGGTGCTGAGTAATCGCTTTCCATCTTGATGTCACTGGGAGATTAAGGCACTTGTGATCTCATGGAAAAATCTGCTTTGAATTTCTGCAATCCCTTTCATTTTTGTCCTTTTTTTTTTCTTATTATTTTTATTCATATATAACCTCTGCAAGAGCGTCAACTACATTGACATACTGTAATACGCGAGAAGCAAAGTTACCTTTCTAGCATTAATTAGGTTACTGAAGAAAATATGCAGCTCAACAGCAGTTGCTGATGAAAAAACCTTTACGTTACTGCAAACAAATGCATATCTGAAATAGAATAGAAGCAAATGATCTAATCAGTCAGAGATTGTTTGCTCCATTTGCAGAGGTATGGAATTCAATTAAAGATTACAATACTTAAAGAAGATCATTTAAATCTCTATTTGTAGGAAATGTTCTTTTAAAAAACCTACAGTGTCAGTGCTTACATTGATGGAGTGTGTGTTTCTCGGCAGATATCTAACTAATGCAATACATGATACAAGATAGACATGATACTTCCAGAAAGCACGTCGAATACTGTCGTGTGTGATTTTAGACAAATGAGATCTTAGCGCTTCTGAAACACAAAATGCTTTTTTTTGTTAGTGACTCTGCTCTAAATGAAAGTTTTCTCTACTTGGAGGCTGCGTCGTATTTTAACAATGGATGTTTTGGTGATGACAGACATCTCAATTATTATACTTGTAAATGTAGATTTTTTTTTTTTCAAAGGGGAGAAAGGTACTCGAAGCCTATTGAATGTCAGCGGTAGGTGAATGCCTCATTTTCCCTAGTGACTTAAGAATCCCCCCCCCCCCACCCTGCTTTGATTATAATGGCCCCTAGAGCTGTCAGCCTTCATGCAAGGCACTGCATAAACACATAGGAAGCGACAGCCCCTGCCTCAAATGGCTTAGAGAATTAACAAAAGGTATCGGGTAAGGAGGGGAAAAAGAAAAAAGGGAAATTAGAAAGTGTGAGGAAGGGAGGAAATAAAGCAAGCATTGTGCTGTTTCAGTGTTAACAAGCTACGTGCAGATATGTAGCCATGGTGGGAGGGACAGTTTACTGCCCGGTTTTTGATCCAGGCCCTTCAGATAGCAGCTCCTGAGCTACAGCTGTCCTGTAGGCTCACCACGGAGCTTACGGTAGACTCTGGATCAGGCAATTTACAGATTGAGCTGCCCGGTTGGGCGGTTGGCGCACCGTCAGCTCCGGCTGGGTGGTCGACGAGAGGGTTTTTTTCTACTTTACTCCTCACTTTGCCATTGATACTCGGCCACCAGGGTGGGAGCTGAGGATCGTAGGAGAGGTCCTTCACTCCCACCATGCTGGACTGGAAAAGGCTCAAAATTTTGCGTACTTTTATGAGCATGAAAAGAAATCCCCAACCCTTAACTGTTACAAGAGCAGGACTTCTGTTAAGTGAAAGCATACAGCGATGTGTTGCTAGGTTTTGTTGAGTCGTAAGCATGCACTGGGGCTCAGAAATCATGAATTTGGTCTAAGAATATCGTTCTCTCTATGAAGTTATTCAGCAAAATAATACAGTTAAGTTCTTTCTTCTTTTTCACTTTTTATTTTTGACACTTTTTAAAAGGCTCCTTGGCAAGTTTTTCTATTCAGTCATGAGGGAGATAAACTTCTTTTAAAATTGAAAATAAAGGAGATTCGTATGTTGTGTAACTCCAGGAGCCAGAATTTTAAGCAAAACATCAAGTACTGCAAGGCTTGCAATAAAAATTGCAAGAGTTGGCAGAAGCGGAAAGGCTTCAAAAGGACTTTGAGTATGGGTTTTTCCTGAATTAGGATAGCACAATCAGGCCTTTAGTATCTCTTTGGCGTGGCTTTGTGGATCTGTATTAACTGGAAATCATAAATGAAGTGATAGTAAATCAAGAATAATACGCTCATTTCTGATCTGTTTCTAAGGATTTGATTACGACAGCCCATTCACAGAGCAGCCTCTGCTCTCGCGCATTGGAAACCATTTCTGAAAGTTGTGTGCAAAATTGCTTTTTTTTATTTTTCATAAGGGATTCTGGCAGTCCTCTTTGTTCTCATCAGAGTGGACTCTTATCAATAACACTAAGCCACTCAAACAGCAATTGCAATATACTGTGAGATGATTGCATGTTTTGGAACAATAGGCGCTGATTTTTGGTCAAGGAGAATTAAATTGAGTTCATATTAAATTGATGAGCTGAAATTTGGTCAGTTGCCTTGGAGGGCATACATCAGGTGAAGGGTATGTTTCTTTACATGTATTGAAGCAGCGGATTTAAATGGTATTCATTGGAGCAGGGACAATGACAGGCTTGGCTCGGCGTTTTAGCCTACCAAATAAAAACAAGCATTTGAAAAAGACAGAGGTGTCTTCCATTGAAAGAGTTCAGTTTTAAAAATGGGAGTCGAGTACGTGACCTTTACACAGGACCATAAAGGTGAATATATTTTATGGAGATGCACTAATGATAAAATCAATGTAGTTAATACAAGGAAGAGTACCTTCCACCCATCCCGGTTTACAATTACCCGCTGTATGGTTTGCAGTGCCTGTTCTTATACACAGGGGTTAGGTTCTTTCTGTGCCTCTGCGCTGTTGCTTGCTTCTTCCTCTGGATTTTTACACCCACCAGTCCACAGTTCATCAGCCCTTGTAGGCAAAGCTCTTCCCCAGGGTTCTGGTAAATCACAAGGATTTGACTCAACAGATGCTCACTAGTGTAAAGTGAATCCCATGGCTTCCAGCATCACAGTGCTCAGCGCCCATCCACGCTCGCTAGATGACAGAACCTGGGGAATTCAAGTGTCAGGGACAAGTCTCGTTTGCAGTAGGATCTCTGGGCAAATATGGTAGTTGTGGAAGTGCTTATGTTTTAATCGCAGATAAATGGAGAAATAGCTAGGTGCATGAAACCCATGTCCTTTTTTTGCCTTTTTTTTTTTTCCTTTAAAATATTGTACTATGCATTTTCAGCTTCTCCTAGTGATTTTTGATAATTTGATTAACTGTTTTTAAACAATTGTTTTTTAATACTGACACCCAAGTAAGATCTCTCAAAAGTTGAAATAGGATGTAGTGAACGCTAAAATTCTCTGCTTATGTTTTGATATTTGCTACCTGATCACATCCGACTTTCCCATTCTCCTGCAAAGTATTTGCATATTGAATATTGACTCTTCAGTTGGAGTACTGAAGTATATGGGGTGGCTTTAGAAAAGCAGCATTCAGCCCACTTGCATGCTCGGTTGGCTCTTTGGTTTGCTGTTTCCAAGTAACGACATGTGTGATCACATGGTTGTCTGTCTGTCCCTCTTAATAAATATTGAATCCCTTGATAAATTCAGGCAAATCTACCTTTGGCATAAAGATTTCAAGGACATTATGCTCCCAGAGAAGACAAATTGCGCGGGTTCTTTTGGTGCATATTGCAGAACTATGTTTTCCCCCGGTTTGTGTTCAAAAAGCAAAGATTAAAAAGGAAAACAAAGTGAACGTGTTTTGGATGAGGTTTTCAATCATTCCCTCAAACTCATTAATGTTTCTATATTACTCCAATGTTTTTGAAAATCTCATCCAAGACATTTCTATATGTAGATACTATATCACAGTATCCTTAATGTCTAAGTTACTTAAGAAATACACGCTTTCGTGCGTGCAGCCTTGCCACTGAACTCCTAAATAATAGCGATTGTCATTAGCTTTATAGTCTACAGGGAATTTCGCCTCTGGAACCAGAGCTTTCCATCAAGCTCAGAGGATAAGCCTCGCTGTTAGTTGTTAGCATTTGTTAGAGAGGAAGGGTTCATACAGGCAGTTTGTAGCACACTGGTCCACCAAAGCCAAATCTTGACCAGTTGCTTGAGGAACTACAGGCATAAAGATGCCTGGACCTGATCAGCAATGGCACTTCACGTCTGCTGCGGGAAGACAGTCCAGAGAAGACCGACTTCTGTGGGGGCTGCTTTGTCTTTAGCTCTGCTGTGGATTAGGTTACTATCCAGGCTGGTATGATGCATTTAGGTCATGAGACATATGCTGCAAAGCCAGGCCTTTCGGAGAAGGAGCCGTGGAGTGGACCTTCTCCATTTCACTCTGTGAATGGTTTTTCTGACTTAGCAACAGAGTTTTGAAGAATTAATGGAAAGTTGGAAGTTTCTTGCATTGGCACTCCTTCATTGACATCTTTTCTTTGTTGTTGCTCAATAGGAAAGCTGACTGGGATAGGTTTCCAGACTCTCAAAAAGGAAGCCAAACCATGCAATTTCCATTAAGCCAGTGGGATAGGTCTAAACCTTGATCATTGCTTTGAAAATACCCCCTACAGCGTGTACGTACAGGGGAAACAAAAAAGTCTGTAAATTAAATTACAGCATTGTTGGTATCCAAAGAACCTCAAGACACTTGTCTAAATTGTTGATTAATTGATTGCAAATCCAGGCTTCTTTTTAAGTTCACTTTGGGAAAAAGCATCTGAGGCCACTTGCAGCTTCCATTTTGTTGTTCTTTTGTGTTCAAATGACCAAGCTCATTTACTACAAAGTTTGCTTTATTGTGTGTTTTTTTAACCTGGTGTTATCCAGTCTGAAATTCTGGCTCATGGCATTTTTTTAAATATGGTGAATTTTAATTTTCAAGTAGAGCAAACGTCATCTTGGTACTAGCGTTTTTTCATAGCATGATGCTTTTCTTTTTTCCTGCTATGTTGCTTGCGTCCTGTTAGCACTGTAATATTTCTAAAACATCCTTTTGCCTGGATGAGACGTGGTACCTAACGGTTGCTGAGCAAAGTCACTCCCAAACTTTGCCAGTGATTTGTGGCTGGAGAAATATTTCCCTCGCATTCCCAGGCTCGCTCTTCCATCTGATTTCTTAGGAAGGGTCCTCTCATACGAAGCGGTGCTTGGTTCTGTCTCATACTCTGTATCTGTCCGCCGTTCCCCCTCGGTGCCTCCCAGCACACTAAACACACATCATGAGGTCAGGATTCTACGGAAATGGGATTGTTTCACCCAGGTGGAACGAGAGGCTGTTGCAGAGTTGGTGACCCATACCCGGGCTGTTAACGCACTTTTCTACATTCGGGATGGCTGAAAAGGCCTGGGTGTTACAGTCACTACTGAGTTTCAGTAGCCCTGAAGGACAGAAATCCTCGCATTGTGTCTGAGAGCTGCTGTTCTCCTGTGAAAAGAAAGCAATAGTCATTCAGTCCCCTTATCATTTGCTGAAGCTGTGGTAAGCCCGAAGGTCTTGTTCACCGTTTCCTTGGGTGAATTTCTATGCCTGAAGTACGGTGTGTTTTACGTACTTGGCTCACACGATTTCCTTTCAGAAAGCACGAAATAATACATTCCGCTTCTTTACTTTTGTGTACGGTTCCTCAGAGCTGCGGGAGAGTCGGGGAGCGACTCTCCTCTCCCAGCGGTGGGGGCCCGAAGCTGGTAGCCGCCTCTGACAAAGCACAGGTTAAACGTGCTTAAAGGTGCTGCTACGCTTGCAGAGCCCCCCCAGTCCTGCTGCTGCGGCGAGCGGTGATTGCAACGGTTCCCATGCTCTATGTATATGAGCAGCGCTCAGGTTAATTACTGCAGGTTGCGGTGTGTATGGCTGGCAAGGACCCGTCTACAACAGTATCGTTGTCTGAAGTTTTATTGAACATCGAGCGTGTATCAGAACTTTTCAAAATGTAGGTGATACAACCGTATTATATACTGGGGGTTTCTCTAAACGTGACGGTTCGTCAGTAATGTGTGAAGCCTCACTGCTCATTTACTATTATTAAGAACAAAGCTTCATTCACAGGCACGTCTGCATAGACTGCAGATCGCTTTCTTTAATGAAATAACTCCTGGGACTACGTTCAGTTAGTAAGTTAGTATGGGTTTATTCACAAAACGTTTGCGCTTTTTCTTTTCCTGTGGGTACTACCAACATCCTATGTCCATCTTGAATAATTCAGTAATTATTTTATGGCTTATTTCATTTAATCTGTTAGCTAAAGTTATCTTTAAGTATTTGGTTCCATTTGGTATTTAGCTTTCAATCTGAATAGCTGGTGCTCAGGTTTTTTTTATATATGGGCATTGCTTCAGGCTTAGATAATTTCTAATAGTTCTGTGTCCATGCTCTTTACCTAGAAGATTTGCAATTTTATTACAAATAATTTTGCATGCAGGCAGTGTATTGTTTCTTTGCATAGTTTTCCTTTCTTTTAACCACCCTCTGTTGAAATGTCCCTTTTTGCAGTATGGTTTTACAAGAATATATATATACACGCATCTATAAAAGCCAGAGGAAGGTATTAGATTGGATTTTTTTTAATGCAAAGGTGAACAGTCTCTGAAGTGACTTAAGGAAGAAACATGTGAGACTTGCCAGTTTCTCCCAAGGGGGAACATAAATGATGGGCAGGGACATCCGCATGGAGGAAGTGAAGAACTGACATTGTCCTATGGATCTAACTATATCACCCTCTCCTAGAAGTGCACGGACTGAGAAACAGGAACCATTTCCTTAAAATCCACTCTGGAGGATGAGACAATATATTGACGAACTAAACAGAAATCAAAGACCTAGGTTTGTATTCTGGCCTGTGGGAAATGATACCATCTTCCTCCAGTTCACCTCTCGTCAATAAATTAACTATTTCCCTGCTGTGAAATGATGATGGGGTGAGGATGAAATCCATTAATGGCTTTGGTATGTTCAGATAGATTATTGGGGATTATTTCTGTATCTAGAAAAACAGAAGTGGAATTACCAGGATTTAGGAGAACGTGTAGCGGATAAATTAGGAGCAGTTCTGGAAAGAGCAGAAATTATGTGGGAGGAAGCCCATGTGAAGAGGCTGCATGATGCTGACATACCCCCAGATCCAGGAAGAAAAAAGGTTCGCATGTGGAATAAAAGAAATGAAGGTATAACGTACTATGTGATTTTGCTACATCTTCTAGGCTAGCCACATGTTTGGGATTTTGTGGGTGGATTCTGCCACGAAGGAAGACTGAAGAGGTTGACAGGGTTGTTGAAATGCCCATCAGCTTGCACGAGGTTTTGCTCAGCCCCCAGCGTAACACTATAAATATAGAGAACATATTTATTCTGACATTTTCCTGCTTTTTTAAAAAAAAAGGATGACATCAGAATAAATGGCCTTAGACCATTAAACGACACTTGCATATTATTTCCAGGTTTTGTTAAAGCAGGGCATTAGTATCTGTGCTGAGTAGACGCTCTGGTAATGCTGGGAACAGCAAGAGTGCGATTCTGATGTCCATGCAGCCATAGGTGACTCCACTGACTAATAGATACAGGAGCTGATAATTTGCTTTTCTTTTCCTCTCCAGATTCTCCTGTGACTTTCACAAATGTGCTGGTGCTAAGTATAAAGCCCTAAGAAAATATTCCTCCTTCCTTCTGTCTATTTCTGGTCGTATTTTGGGAAAAATAGTGTAGATCCAGCCTCCAAGTTATACAAGGCCATGAATTCACTAAAATTAGGTGTCTGGGAGTTTTACCAAATCCTTTAGGGAGATCCAACTAGACCGAATGTGTTCAGTAAAGCTGATAATTCCTTACATTAATACTAAGACTTAGTTGTTTAATTCCAGGCTCCCAGAGGTATGGAATACTACAGTCTGAATACATTTTCTCTAGGTTTGATGGACTTGCTAATTAACTGATTTAATCCATACCGAAGCATTATCGTTACCTTTGTATATCATGTCACAGTGTAGGATAGCAATAGTAGCTAGATCTGTGTGGCTGGCTTGTAAATACTTTACAAGTATTTGCATATATATTTGAGCGTATAAACCTAAATTTTTAGTTACATTTTTGTGGTGGTGTCCATTTGCAACTAGGATAGCATAAACACTTAAAATATTTCCCTGGTAATTTCATTGACATTAACGTTTGTCCTCCCTGAAGTAGATGCTGGTAGCCTGAATCACCATGTGCAGGAATAGTCTAAGAAAGAATATTTTCTAGAGTAATCCAAACAGCCACATTATAATTAAATGAGAGATAAAGGCAGCTGTAGCATTTTCTTTATGAAATGGCAGTCATGGTTTAAGCCATATGCACAACTGGCAGGAGAGGAAGGTTCAGGATGTGATTATTGTTTTCCTCAATGACATGATCAATGGAAGAATCATTTGGGATGACCTAAAGTAGTTTTTCCATTTTTATCAGCAACGTAACAAGAACAAAGGAAAAGAAACTTTTTTGTTCAAATCTATTTCTGTTTTATTTCTTTTTTTAGTTGTTATCATTAAGTTCAGGCAAATTTGGAGAAAAAAAAAAATTCAAAATGAAAATTCAGACAAGACCGGTGTTTAAACAATGTTTTGAGTGTATTATATTCATCTAATTAGACATAAATCTGTAAATGAGATCAGCCCAGTGTTTTTTTTTAATCCACTGTCTGGAAAGCTTTACAAATCTGTTGCGGCAGTGCCTCCTCTGTAATCTTAACTGACCTTAGCATTTAAACTTCTGCAATAGTTTTGTAGTGCTATGAGTCCCCACAGAAACAGAGACCATGATCTGTTTTTTCAGTGTTACACAGGTAAGCCTTTAGAGGTAAGCCTCTAAAGAAAATCCTACAATGTGGGGCAAAACACTTAATTCAGTATCCTCATATATTAAAAATAGCTGTCAGCTTGCTTACCCTCTGAATATATTAAAATGCTTTGTTTTTCCATAAGAGGGAGTTAACAGATGTCCGACGTGATAATTCCACCATATGGCAATTTCATTTTCTTTCTAGTGCAATATTAAAATGATAATGATGAACGCTGAGTAACGTTGTTAATCTTAGCAGGCGGAAGTTTCACCAACGTTTAAGAAGCAACAAGTGGTGGTTTTAACTTGGTATTGGAATCAGAAGAGAGGTGTATTGTGGTTTCTCACCTTTAGTCCTGGGTTGATGGTAAAATAAGCTAGATTACCTAACAAGGCTTCACCACCTCTGAACGGCAGGATGCTGATAGTGGTGAGGACAATAGGCCTGTTCAAGGGATGCCAGCGAAGTTCATGGGGTAAATATTCTGTTTTCGGGTAACAGTGAGCAGGAGGGCTAATGCATTGTCTGCATGTTTCTTTCACATTATTTCTATTCATCAGCAGTTACCATAGACCTCTCAACATCAAAAAGCATAGCATTTATCTCATGTAAAGTTTATCCCTCTGTGTTGGTGATACGTGAAAAGTCTTGGATTTGTCGGATGAGAAGTCTGAGCTGTGAACTGGTGAAGGTTAGGAGAGCGTTCTAGGAAAGTATTAGCTTCTGCTTGCCATATTCCTATGCTCTTCCCAAGGCATCTGCTATTAACCATTACAAGGAAAGAATACCGGGCTAGATGAACCTTTAAACTCACCAGGTATGGCCATTTTTATAATACGGTGTGTCGTCTTTTCTTGTTTTCTGCTTTTCTGAAGGTAGGTGCTCACATTCCAACTCGTGGTTGGGTTTTAAGTGCGCGGTTTCCCCAGAATTTTTTGCAACCTTCGCTCGTGCTGACCAGCTGACTAGCAAAACAAACCAAAGTGGCAGGTTTTCATTTAGAAGTCTTGGCAAGGCAAGTTCCTCAGTATTAAACTCTACCCATGTGACCTAGGCCATGTGCAGTCAAGGGAAAAAAAAATACCGAGAATCATTAAAGAAACTGTGTTCAAGTATTTCCGTCAGGTAACAAGGAGGGTCTGTACGCCCACAGAAGAAAATAGGAAGTTAGAGTAAAACTCTCAGTTGGCATTCCCTTACCTCCTCCTCGGTCAAAGAAGAGAAAAATGCACTGGCATGGGTGAAAGTCACAGTGTGAGCATGATTTTATTTACAAACACTAACAGTAAGGTAGAGCTCTAATGCTGCATTATCTGAGTATTGACTGTAAGAGTTGAAATTGCTATATTTTCTTTCAGTAGTGTAAAGGGAAATTTTATAAAATCTGTCGCTGGTGAATAAGGCATATGAGATTCTTCAGATGATACATTTGAGCCTGAGTACGCAGAAGAATTCCTATTCAAGATAGCATTTAAATATATGTGTTTTCCTTAAACGTGTGCTTCGGTAAATGCTGGAATTGGAAGGGATTTAAACATAAATGAGCAACCAAATTAGAAATAATGCTGCCCGTTCCAGTGCCATCGTAGCCTACAACTGAACTAAAGGTAAAATCTGAATCGGTTCTCATTCATTCTCTACAGAAAGAGGAGTTTTGTTTTCTTTCATTTTTCTAATTAGGATGTGACATGAGGTGTGATTCTGATATCTGAGCCACCGTTTTGTAATAAAAATCTGAAATGAATGAATGAATGGTTTTATTTCTGTCCAGGTTGGGTGTCTGTGAATTACATTCTATAAAACCTCACCCACAGGTGATAGGGCATGTAAAGTGCATTCTGATTTGCTAGTTTTAAATAGCTCATTAATCATTAATGCCAGCATTCTCTTAATTGTGGTTCTTTGTGACCGGCAGAGCATTTACTGGTGATCTGCAGAGAAGATGGCTCATTACTTTGTTGGCTCTCTTCCATTTTTTCCACTTGCTGTACCACACTGCCGATGGTTAAAAATACATGAATAACTGACAGATTGTTTTTCTACATACTCTGCTGCCATGTTTGCCACAAGAGCCTGGACTTAACTTCCTGTGGGAGCGAAGTGATCTGTGGGATCTTGAATAGAAGGTATCTAAGGGCTGCGAGGCCCTTTATAAAGATGAAGTTTGGACAATGAAGACATTTTGAGAAGTCAAATGGGATAAATTAATCTTCTTAGAATATCCCATAGTTGTAACAGTCCTGGTGAAGCTTAAGAAGTTACCAGGTGCTAGCACATTGGGTGAATACACCCAACCATAAATAAAAGTAGACCTCAGATCTGCCAATATTATGGTATAATACAATAATTTTGGTATAACTTTCCCCATTTCAAACTTCCGTGACTCTCTCCAAGTTCCTAGCTCTGACTATGAAGAAGAGCTGGGATAAATGGATAAACGGGGGGTTGGAACTAGATGATGTTTAAGGTCCCTTCTAACCCGAACCATTCTATGATTCTAAATGTGGCTGATTCTGCTACTAACGTCAGTCCTTTCTGCCAAGGCTGCCAGCAAAGCTCTCATTTAATGCTGGATGTGGCGGGTTTTTCACTTGCACTCTTGTCAACTGGAGTGAATACACCCGTTGAAGGCACACAAGGTAACGAGCAGTCATTGCACAGAATAACTTGCGACCATGATTGACCAAGAGGAGACTGTAACTTGCGAGTTGATAAAGGATGAACTTCTGTTGAAAATTCCCTGGGCTGTGCTGGCAGGTTTCTTAGTATTGTCAGAGCTCCCACATTTTTGTTTCTTTGAGAGGAAGTGTTTCTCAAAGAAGGACAAAAAGCCGTTAGTACAATTGAAAGCAGCCAAATAGCTAATTCTTACAAATTTATTTTAATTGCAAATGAATATGCTCTGAGAGTTGGATGGTTTTTTATCCTTGCACCAGCAACAGACAGAAATGAAAGGGTAACAGATCCTTGACTTTGGCTAAATAAACAAAACTGTTTAATGAATGCTTCCTACATTGAGCCAAATTCTCAGTCGCAGTGGTACGACTCTGTTGTCTTCAGTCACGGGCATCAGTGTAGCCAAGAGGAGAATGTAAATCACAGAATTGTTTCTATGCGCTTCCCCAGAGGTAGCCTGTGTTTTGAAAAGATATTTGTCACTTTATTTCTTCATATATAAATTTGCAACAAGCCAAATAATGAGTTTGAATTATAAAAGAGGAAGTTAAAAGTTAAAGGTGACAGCACCAAAGATTAGGGAGAGAGACTTTTGACTTGGAAGAGCAAGAAAAGTTTTAAACAAAGGTACGTGTGCGGATTTAGCATATGCTACTGCCGCCACCACCATCAAGATAGATAACGCTGTGAGAGAAAAAATAAAGTAGGTGCTATCGAACTGAGAATTTCAAATGAACAAATGTGCAAAGTGGCAGCAAACCACTTGGGTTTGCAGTCAGACCCATTAACCCCAAGGGATTCAGGTAGGTGCCAATATTGTGTGCTATAGCACATGCAAGTGATCATAGATTTAGGTCCAACGTTAATGTTCATTTATACAAGAGAAATTAAGAACAGTGAAATTTGTACTTGGGATAAGACTCTTCCACCCCTGAATAGTATCCTGTCATTTCAGGTAGCGCGTTTAGTTTGCTGACCAGTTTTCTAATTCAGATACTGCCAGTACTTGAACATTGCCTGAAGTCATGTTGGACTCGGCACAGGTGCCTCCACAGAGGCGTCTAGTGCCATTTTGGCTGCCCTGGGTTATCTGAGAAGTTGCACGGGGCTTGCAGGTGTGACACGGGGCTTGTGGGAGCCCTGCACCCTTCTGGAGGGGTGGGTGAAGGGCAGCCAGCGCTCCCTGGCGCATCGAAGGTGGGCACGCCGTGTGAAGCCATGCCCGAACCATTAAAGGAGCTTTTGTGGCAACAAGTGGATCCTCCCTCCAGATTTTGTAATGTTCTTCTGCTCAAAATAGGATGGTACTCCTAAAAAAAGTAATGGCAATAATCCCAATATTTGACTTTTAACACATCCTTTCCAATCAGCGTGCCTCTGTGGCTTTTGCGAAGGAGATTGGATTGATCTGCTTATTTTGCAGAGACACAGAAGCCACAGTGACTTGTTGAAAAATCAGCAATCGTCAGAGACAGGGCACGGGAGAGCTGGGGTCTCCTGAGGCCGCCTTTGTAGTTAAAAGCTGTATTTGACACAGGTGAGTTTCACCATATAAAATAAGTCAGTAAATGGCTACAGATCTACAATGCACACAACCTGAACTTGCATTAATCAAGCTTGTCATTTTTTAAAATTGTGTAGCTGAACATAAGAAACTATCTCAGGTTAAGCAGTCCTAATTTGCCAAACAAACAGGTTTTTTGTTTTTTGGTTTTTTTTTTCTTCTCTCATGTGAGCCGGAGAGGGGGGGAAGTAATTGTGTTCTGTATGGTGATAGGGGATTCGTGCTGGCTTCAACCAGCTGCTGAAATCAGTGGTAACAGCCACCGGCCGCCCCCACCACCGTCGGATAAAGAGCTGCCGCTGAGTCTATTGCTCAAGCTTAAGCCGAATTGCTTTGAAGGCCTGTGAAATTCAATTTGCAAGAGAATGGAGGATTCTCTCCGTGTAATTTCAAAATGTGGAAAATAGTAATTGCTTTTACTTCATTCAGAGTAGGTGTAGGTAAGCGTGTAGGTAAGCGGCGGCATCCTTTGGGCCCCAGCCTCCTCTGCCGCGGCAGTCGGTAAGCGGTTGAAGCCGCTTGTGGCTGCGAGCGATGCTGGACCCCACAGATTTTTGCCGCAGCCATTCCTTTCGGCGCGCAGGCACATCGGCTGAACGGCTAGTGCCGCGTCTTTACATCTGCTTAAGGCAGCGCTTTGTATCTCGCCAAATTACATGAAAAAAGGGTTTCATTACGATAACTCTCTCTTTAATTGCTAGCATTTGTGTTTGTCTCTTCAGCGTGGAAGATAATCCTGTATATGAATAATCGGGCTTGATCTCAGATTCATAAGGTGTTTAGATTTGTTCCGTTCAGTAGAGAACGTAAGTATTAGCGGATTTTTTACAAGTCTCCTGTTAGGAGCCATCCTTGATCCTATGGCTGGCTTGTCTGCTGATAATCTTTTTCCGCGCTTGAAGAGCTGACAAAAGCATCTGGGCCTCCCTGGCAGTAATTAGGGCGAGCGAACTGCCTGCTGCGCTGAAAAGCAGCTCGGAGATTTGAGGAAATGCAAGCGCAAAATGCAAACTGGCTAGCACGCCAATACCTTCTGTCCTGTATACAGAGGAACCGCTGCATTCAGTTGCATTTAACTGAGACCGTTATCTTGTTGTTTTGTTTTTTTTTAACTCGGAATTCTTACTAAACTGGGGTGTTATCTTGAGAAATCCAAGCTCAGAGTAAGTGTGAGTTTTGTTTTTTTTTTTTTTCTCGGTTGCACAGCTGTAACTCTAGAATTGTCTTTACAAATGAATCAAAAGCCTTCAGTTTTCAAATACCGAATTTTAAAAAGCTAAGGGAGGAACCTTCCTCTCTCCAAAAACTTTATAAGGACTTACAACAGCAATTCCTTCGTCAGTCTCTTGATGTCAAGTCACTGGGTACTAAGTATTTATGAAGTTTCCTCCAGAGTGAAACTTAAACATACATAAGCCTATAGGTGGGAAAAAGATAACCATGGGCTGCAATCTAGTAATTTTTTGTCCGGGAAGCCTACCTCTCTTAAAAGAGATTGAACAGGAACACGGGAAGGGACTGCTTATAACATATATTTTACTAACGCTCACAGCAGCCCCTGTGCTCTTGTGCTCTCAGGTTTGGACAGCCCTGCTCACCACGGGATGGTGTGCAAGGTGAGAGTGTGAGTGCGTGGCGTGTTGTGAATGACCACCTTCCCAAAAACGTTGTGGGGAGCAGCAGCTAGTTCTAGCAATTTATCTACTTGGATTTCATGGGGGTTTTTTTATTGTGTATTTTGTGGTTTGGGTTTTTGGTTTTTTTGTTTGTTTGTTTGTTTGTTTTTTTTTTTTCTGTGGGAAGATAATAGTGGTGTAGCAGGAGTTTGTGGCCAGCAGGAGTAGGGAAGTGATGGTGCCTCTGTACTCGGCACCGGTGAGGCCTCACCTCGAGCGCTGTGTTCAGTTCTGGGCCCCTCTGTACAAGAGGGACATTGAGGTGCTGGAGCGGGTCCAGAGGAGAGCTACCAAGCTGGTGAGGGGTCTGGAGACCAAGCCATATGAGGAGAGGCTGAGGGAGCTGGGCATGTTTAGTTTGGAGAAGAGGAGGCTGAGGGGAGACCTCATTGCCCTCTACAGCTACCTGAAAGGAGGGTGTAGAGAGGTGGGTGTTGGCCTCTTCTCCCAGGTGAATAATGACAGGACCAGAGGAAATGGTCTGAAGCTCCAGCAGGGGAGGTTTAGATTGGATATTGGGAAGAATTACTTTACTGAAAGAGTGGTCAGGCGCTGGAACAGCCTGCCCAGGGAGGTGATTGAGACACCATCCCTAGAGGTATTTAAGAAATGTCTAGATTTGGCACTTCAGGGCATGCTCTAGTGACAGAGATTGTAGGGTGTGGTTTGTTTCGGTTTGAGTTTGGTTTGGTTTTGGTTTTTTTTTTTTTTTTTTTGTGTGTGTGGTTGGACTCGATGATCTCAAAGGTCCCTTCCAACCATGAAGATTCTGTGATTCTGTAATTTGTGAGCAAAATCCTGCCTGGCTCCAAATTAGAGCAATGTAGCCTGTTTCTTTCCAGTAGTGGACTTTTGCAGAGGCTGGATGCAGTTTGTGATCTTATCTTTGACTACTGAATAGCGTGAGAAGGTGCCCTGAGATCCTACTCTTGTCTGCAAGACTGTCTGTGTGACAGATTCTTGTTACTCTGGACGTTGCTTTCCTTGATATTCATTACCGTGCCATTACAAGGGCTCTGTTCTACTCCTAAAAGCCAGAGCAGCATCTTGTGATTTAAATGGTCAGAAATACAAATCTGGCACTACAAAAGAACAGATTTTGTTTTCTGCAAATCACCTGCAGACTTTTCTTTAAATATTCGTCTTAGTCTATAACTTCCTAATTATCAGATTCCCTTCTTGCATCACTTATCATGAAGATGCTGCTACGACATTTCTTCGTTCTCTGCAGGAAGAAAAGTAGCATTCCCTCCTTCATCACAGGATGAAGACACAGGATCATAGACGGGCTGACAGAAAATGCTGTTAAGTCCTGCAGTTTTTTTTCTTTCTCTCTTTAGAGGTAATTATCAACAAATCCTGATTTTTCTTTATTTTTTTTTTTTTAAAGATCATAAATGCATTTGCCACAGCACTGCACCTTTGCTGTCACTTATGCTCAGTTCCACCATGGTGTGCCCTGATTCTGTTTTGTGATACATGACACAATTATATCCCAGGGAGATTTGCTCTTTCCATCCCTGTGTTGTATGATTAATTTATATGCAGCCAGCCCATGCTTGGAATGAAATAAGTTTTTAATCTTTCTGCCTTTCGTCACATTTTTGTGCTCAGTGGTTGTTTTGGTTTTTTTGGAGTTCTTTTGTTTGTTTGTTTGGTTTTTTTTTTAGAGGGAGGTTTCCACAAAGCAGTTTTGGCATTTATTTTCAGCAAGAAGCTTAGTTAAATAATTGAAACAGCCAAAAAATGGCTTAAAAAACGGCAAAATGTATTTTCTTGTTTTGCTTCATGAACAGCTGAGTTTGAATACAGATGCAGACACTAAAGTAAATTTGATTATCTCCGTTCAGTATTCTGCACCACAGTTCCAATCCCCATCATTGTCCCAATCCCCATATCTATGAGATGGAAAGATTAAGTAATAATGAAGACATGTCACTGCACCTGCTTTCACTGTATCAAGCTACATACAGTAAATCCACCCGCAGTTTTGTTTTTCCCCCTTAGGCATTATCTGTTGTTCACGGCTCCCAGCTGAGGGCCTGATTTTGATCTCCAAAGACTCTAAAAACACATCTCTAATCACTGCCTGTTCAGATTTGCCTACAGATTTTGAAAACAAGCTGCTTTTAAAGGTCTGTCTACATAAAGTAAACTGTAAGCATTTGAGGGGATGTGTAGTTTTGTGTGGTAGAACTTTTAACACCGGTTAAATGGTGAACATCTGGCACATAAGGCGGTTTAGTGGCTACAACTGTGCGACTGGTGTAGGCATGTTTTCAAGGGAGGGGTGTTACGGAAAAGGCAAGAGTTCACCAAACTAAGGTTTTCAGGCGCGTGTGTAGCCTTGGAGTCCCCAAGAGTAACCCCATGGCAGCAGAGACAGCTTGCGTCCTCCCCCGTGCACCTGAAGGTGGTGCATTTGCTGGTCCTGCAGCAGCTTCTGGACTCGCCGGCTCTACCTCCTTGGGCCACCCAGCCCAGCGTGGCCGTTAGCTCCTGCTGGCACAGCTGTGGGTTCCTGCGTAACGTCTCAGGATAACACAAACGCGAGGAACATACGGTGGGTGATGTGATAACAGGAAATAAACCCACGAAAGGGCTGCGAGTCCAGAAATAAGGATCAAACTCTGATCCGTTACATTGCTGTGCTTCTTGAACAAATTACAGCCATGTCAAAGCCCTGTTTTGTTTTGGCACTGGCATGGCATTTGACTTTCAGCTTTTTTCTCTATTCCAATGTATTTCTTTTTTCCTCGCTAAACTGGTCTTCATCCTCTATCAATCAGCATTGTTTATGCAAGAATTGCTCGTTTTTTTAATTTTTTTTTGTGCTTCACTAGTATGCACTGCGATGATGTTCCCCTTTACTATCCTCCAGCTGTTTTTTCTTTTTTTTTTTCTTTTTCTTTTTTTTTTTTTTTTTAATGTCAGATGGCCCCTTGCTGTTAAGGTCATGTGCCATCAGCTTCACTGGAGAGCCCAAGTTCCATGGCAGCCACATAATTGACTTGATGCCATCTCACTGAAAGGTCACAGTGTGCTTTGGAGGGTGCTTTTCCCTTGTCTTAGTAGCGTTTTGGATAGGCAATTAAGTCTCATGCAATTCCAGACTCTCGGTTTGAATTTACAGTTTTTCTTATTCGGTAAATGGGAAATATATTTCACATTAAGTATAATTTATTGTACTCAACAGCTGCTGTTATGATGGCCTATCAGTATTGATATGTTTACACTGAACCGCAGCATCTGGAATTTCCCCCTGTGCTCCCGTCCTCATCTGCCTGGGTCTGAAGCCCTTGGATTCGGAGACCAAGCTGTGTGAGATGAAGATTTAGGGGGAGGGAGGGAAGAGCCTGACAGACCCTGCAGCTCTTCCTGGCTTCTGCTGATGCTTTTACTAACACGGGGAGAGACCTGCAGATGAAAAGCAGGGCAGGATGTGTCTGGAGATGAAAATTCTGTTTGAGTGCTGAAAACAACTCTTGTTACCTGTTGTCCTGCCTAGACCCATAGTTGTTCTTCAGCTTGGTGCGGACTCCTGCAGTTGCAGCAGTGAGGATGTTTCTGGTTGTTTCCAGAAAAGGACCAAACGTCAGTCCTTTCCATGTATCAGTAGTCCAGGCGTTGATTTGTCCCTGGTTCTTCTTCTGCAGCAAGTCCCTGTCTTTTTAGGTGATGCAACCAAAACATAAATAATAGAAGTATTTCAAGATAAATGCTATTAAAAACTAGGCGGAACCCATGTAGCATTGCCATAATGATAACCTCTTTACTTGTTTGTTTGTTTTTAAATCTGTCTTTTGGTATCTGCAACTTTGGGTTCACGTTGTCAGGTTTTACCCCACAGACCAGAGAGCTAGAAATTCCGCTTTCTAAAAACGGAAATGAGATTATGATATATGCATTTGCAAAGGCTGGAGTTTAGAGAACAGCGCCAGAGATACCACAGGACCTGAAAGTCTCACAATGCAAACTGGCCACACACGTATGTGCTAGAAAGGACTGGAACAACGGTTTCACGGGAGTGTCGCTGTAACATTTTATTAATACACTAATAAACCTAAACTTTGGAAATGGCTGGTACTTTCATCTAGAATAATTATTATAATAGAAGACTTCCCGGGTCATTTTTATTGCTCTCCTGTGGGGCTGAAGCTGTTCTGGTGTAACGGAGTTGGCATATTCAAGGTATTTTAAGACCTAGGAGAAGGTCATCTGTTAATAACAAACGGTGAGCCTGAACAGCTCCGCTAGGCTCTGGTTTATAGCTTGTCTTAGGACATAAATGTAAGCTTCAAAAGAATAATAATGCCCAAGCCAGTAAATAATATATCAGTCATCCTTGCTAATCTAGAAAAACTGTGCTAGTTCAGCCTATAGATATTAACTCCCTTCATTGTCTGAACAGAGACCTTTCTAAATCATTTGCCTCATATAATAGATTATGAATCAATTGCTGTGAATGGGGGAGTTCTGGTGACTTCCATTTTATTGGATTTAATCTTTCTCCTGTCATGGGTGTTCCGGGGAACCAGGTCTGTTCGTTATGGCCCACTGTTGATGGCAGAGATGTATTCCCTTGCAGGAAAGCTGCTCCTGCAAGCTGTAAATTGAAGCTGAGAACTAAATTTATTCCTTCTAATACCTCATGCTGAATGACTGAACTTCAAACTAGTCCCGTAGCATCAACTTTGGTGTTAGTTCGATGTTGCACTTCCAGTATTTATCTGAATTGCATAATTTAGTGCAAAGTATTGCAACTGTTTTTCTGTATGTACTGTGCTTTAAATAATACTTCTCCTTTTTCTATTCACATATTTTATTAGCTATCAAGTATTTGGTATGCCGATTGGTGTTTTGAGGTTTGCCCAACATATTTTATGGTTGTTTTGTACTGGGTTTGAGTGTTTATACCTTGCTGATGCTCCATCTTTTACATAAGCCTGGCGATGCAGTATATATATCATTCAAGACATGATATTTGATGTTATTTCATTCTTCTGGGCCATAATTTTCAAACACCACCAAAAATTGCCTTAATTTTGTCAAAGAAGAAGAGTGCATTTGAATAATGATCAGAATGAGGAATGAGAAAAAACTGAATTTAGCAACCCCAGGCATTCGAACAGCTTCACCTAATCATTTTTGCCCTTTCAGTAATGCCTTACGTTTTTTTTGCAGATGGCAGTGAAGTCCAGTGATCATATGCAGGAGACTGCAGTAACTTTGCAGGGGTTTTTCCCTTCTTTTTTTTTTTTTTTTTTTTTTTTGTCTGGACAGTTTTGGGGTTGTCATCCATTTTTGTCCGAAGAGCATATGTTCTTATCTTTATAGCAGAAAATTCAGATGAGAAATCAAAATCTTTTTCCGATGTGGCTAGCGCGGTTCAATGTAATAGTTGTAGGCACTGAAAATGCTTTGATACGAGAGGTTGCAAAGAACCAGCCTGCCTGCTGTTTGTAGTTACAAGCGTGTTTGTGACTCAAGCCTGATTTCCAGTGCCTCCTACTCCTGTTTTCTGGAAAGTAGGCCCTCTCAGGCTCATGTGGGACCAGGCTCTGACTCCCTGCTGAGTTGCAGTGCTGTAAATGTGAGTCGCCGTGTGCACAGGCATCTGGAATAAAACTACATGGCTAAAAACGCAAGCAGAAATGTTGGTCGGTCTCCTTAGTCATGCGGGGAGGAAAAACTTGCCATTGAAAATCCTTTTATGTATTTTAGCCACTTCACAAGAGACTTGTGAAGGCTTTTTTCAATTTATTTTTTTTTTATTTCCCTTCTTTGACTTTTACTATATATTTCTGCTTTCTGGATCAAGCATTTCTCCTGTCTCTGTGGCCTCTCTTTGACAAGTCTGTTCTTCTAACCAGCTGTGTCAGGCTTCAGAGATGCTTTTAGAGACACCTGTCCTGTGGTATAGAGGCTTGACAGTCATTCAATTTATATCCTTTACTAGTTAAAACTCCTGAGATTCAAGCGTAGGGTCAAAGCCAAAGTGTTTCTCAATTTTTTTTCTAGCGTTGCTGCCAACCAGTGTTAAAACAGAAACATTCTCCAAGAGTATTAATGTTAGTGCACAGAGAGGCGTGCTAATTGTGCAGAAAGCTGAAACGTGCACCTTTCAACTTGCCATCTTTCTCCTGTCGCCAGCTGCTAAACCTTTTCATTCCTGTGCATCTTTAGCTCTTCATGGTTACTCTCCGTTGGCCTCCTAAGAGTGTGCTGTACTTCTTCTAGGTACTCGCTCTTACGCCAGTGCCTGAACCCAGCTAATGAATGATCACGTCTCTATCACGTAGTCTGTCTCTCAAATAGTTTCTTTTTATCCCTCATGCATGAGAAGAGTTACCTTCACAGAACACTGGACTTGGAGTATCTTTTCCTAGTAACACATAGTAAAAGTACCCCTTAAAGGAAAGCATCCGTGTTCACAACCAATAATGAGCTTCTGAGTTCATGAGATACCAAAGATATGGGTCTCGGTCACACAGCCATCCATGTGCTGATGCCATGGCTGGGTCAGTAGGTGAGCAAAGCTGCCCTGTAGCCCATCCACATGAACCACTAGCCATGACATCTGCAGTCGTGCAAGTAGTGCAGGAGTGCAGGTGTTCTCCATGGCCAGTCATCCACAAAGGAAAGATCTCATTTTAGAGTTTCCTGTCCCTCAGCTGGGAAAGAAATGTATATGCCTCTGTGTCAGTGGTGCCTAAAAGGCCTTGGGAACATGTAAAATAAAATCCACTTGGGATTTTTGAGGTTGGTTTGTTTTTCTTTTCCCTTCAAATAGCCTGGGGCTAGTATTCTCCATGATCCTTTAAATAGTAACCACGTAGGTTCAGTTTTAGCCTCCACATGAAGTAAACGGGATGGAAGCAGGATTATTTGAGCAGGAACTTTTTTCAAGTAAATTTAAAGAAAACAGTACTTTCCACTTTTTTTAACAGAGAGGAAAAGGTGGTGGAAGTTTGGAAAAACTGTTACTGCCCTGAAATGCTTCACTCAGGTTCTCTATTTAGATGACAAAGAGCACTATATCATAGACAGATTTCTTGCAATTGTCTTTCCATTATGAAATAATGCAATAAAATAACACTGAAAATGAAACGGAAAATGAAAAAGATGAGGAAGGATAGGGAAAAGGGCTCTTAATGTTCAATAGCTACCACTGAAGTCCCTAATTCAGGCTACCAGTTCTTATGTTTCTGTAAGTAAGATGAGGTGTCAAACATTATTTAAAGCGTATGTGCTGTGAGATCGGACTGTGCTTTGTGTTTCACGATTGATAACGTATTGTTCCTAAATAAATCTTGCCATTCTAGCTGCAGTGACACAAATAATAGAACATGAACATGTGAAAGAAAATGGCCAATTTGAGTGATACGAAAAGAAACTATGCTTCATTTGGTCTTAGAAAATAAGGCACAGTACAGATATGATTGCCTTTCTTGAGCGGTTGTATAGGATTGCTACTATATAAAGCTCTCCCTGCTCACGTTTTCGGAGTGACTCAATGATTTGTGTGTGTTGTGCAGTGTATTTTTCAGTTTTGAGAGACATGTTAAGGTAATGGTTCTGCAAAATGTTAAATGTCGGAACTGTATAGCTCATTTTGTCATCAGGTTCTGATTTGTTTGCAAATTATGTATTCATGTGTAAGGGTGGCAAAACCAGGCAGAACACTGATCCTGAGAAAGACTGCAGCTCACAGAAGTAGTTGTCATTTTATTTTTGTGTCTAATGGTCTATTTTTAAAGGCTAAGCTCCCAGCACCAGGCACTTAGGAGAAGTTATTTCTTCTGTCTTGGAAAAATAATATCAGCCTAAGGTACACCTTCTGGACCTCTCATACCCTTTAGCATTTTTACTGTCCAATGCTGTTTATATTGCAAAATGATTTTCAACCTT
Organism: Alca torda; assembly: GCA_008658365.1. Taxonomy (NCBI): domain Eukaryota; kingdom Metazoa; phylum Chordata; class Aves; order Charadriiformes; family Alcidae; genus Alca; species Alca torda. Next base: position 10,242,963 of record CM018078.1, read on the forward strand.
TAGCCTAATGAAAGAAAAAGTATGCTTGTTTCTTTATAGAAAATATGTAAGTGGCCAACAGGTTAAAAATTACATTTAGAGAGAAAATGTTGCCTGACTTCATAAGAAAGTCAGATTGACAAATACCGTTGGCTTCATGTGTTCATTTCAAGATGGATTTAGCTAATGCTTGTGTGGTTGTAATCTCTGTGAGGTTACTTTATTACTTAGAACACATGTTTTGAAGTGGCAGTCAAAAGGACGAGGGCTTGGGGTTAAAAGACTTTCAGACATAATAATTCTTAATCAAAATCTCATTTGGAAAAAAATGGCACCTGGATTCAGTAAAGCAGTAAAGCACCATGGCTCTTCCAGGGAGTACAGCAGCTTGCCTTGACAGTGATTTATGTTCTTTTTTGCCAACCGTGCCCAAGTATATTATCTAGGTTGACATGCATATGTACATATATCAAGTGAGGTCTCAGCACCTGCTACAATCCCCACACTGAGTTTATCCTTGCTGATACCTTTGAATATTGGTAGAGAACGAAGGACACAGTCCCTTGACACGTATCAGCTAGATGTTGCGCGACGTGGTTTCGGCACAAGCTGGGCGTATATTTAGACTCCGCGGCAGAAGTAATTAAGGGTGGAATTTGATTGTCATCTGGCCTTGCAGTTGTTCTTGCTATGAGAGTCTGGAAACTTGTAATCTTACAGGTCAACAAGCAACCACCTAGCTTCAGTATTCTTTGACATTTCGGGGGCTATTTCTGTGTAGACGTGAAGCAAACGCTCCGTGGGAAAAATATTACAATAATAGACGTGACTCCTGAAATCTTGCCAAGTGCAGAATAATTTAGATTGTTCTGCAAATCCTATGCGTACATTTTCCTAAATTAAAAACATGCTGCACTATTTGAAAAATACCTAGCCTGAGTATTACAGCCTTAAGCATTACAAAAAGGTCACTATATAATTGACTAGGAAATGGTAACCTTCCAATACGTTCCGAACCGTCCCGTAAAATTTAATAGAAATGCAGTATTCGGGCTGGGAGTTTTATGGGGTACCACTGAAACAAAGCAAAAAAGATTTACAAATTAAATTTGGTAGAATAATGTTTATATAATCTTTGGATATCACTACTACTATATTAGATGGGATTTATTCACAGAAGTTATTTGTGCACTGGTTTGTCTTTTCTTAATCTCTTTCTTCCCCTCCACCGTCAATGAATAGGCTATTTTTTCTGTATGGAGTGTTATTATCTTTTTTTATTTGCATTCAAATAAGTCTCGCTTAAACTCTTAAGTGGACTCTCTAAAATTATTTGGTTTACTTTTGTAAACAGCAAAATATAACAAACCAATGCAGAGGCTCTTAAAACTTGCTAAAAACCGTGCAAGCTCGCAGCATGCTTTAAAGGATCTAGAGCTATAGAGGCCTCCAACATCTAAAAGTGGGGTTTAGACAGAATGTAGGCAATTCAAAAAAATTTTAAAAAGTAGCCCAGAGTTTCTCTACTTGGCAAAAGCTTCCGGGCATCGAACTGAATTTTGCTCTGAAATTTGGGTGGCAGAGTTCTCTAGGTACTTTAGCTTGGGGTTTTCCCGGTCGGACTAGACATGAAGTTACAGAATCACAGAAGGGGTCGGGTTGGAAGGGACCTTAAAGATCATCAAGTTCCAACCCCCTGCCATGGGCAGGGACACCTCCCACTAGACCAGGCTGCCCAAAGCCCCATCCAGCCTGGCCTTGAACACTTCCAGGGATGGGGCACCCACAGCTTCTCTGGGCAACCTGTTCCAGTGTCTCACCACCCTCACAGTAAAGAAGTTAAGCTGCATCTGAGTCATTTCAACAGTTCTCTACAGTAGAAGCTGTTGTTTATTCTGGATTGTGCCCGAACCTCCCGTCTCCAGAGAGTTACTCAGAATTTCCTCCTGATGGTATAATGTAGCTTTGTAACTTCACTGGAGTAGCTGAATTTATATGCGAGTAGTCAGATTCCAGCCCTGCGACTGTGCACCAGAAAGAGGAGATTTCCCACAGATCTCATTCTCTGCCTTATTCAGTGGAATCAAGTTGTTATCATCTAATTATTACATGGAACATTTAATGGGATGTGTGCTATAATTATGAATTTGACCAGGACACATTAAGGAAAAATCTTAGCGTTTCATCAAGTGAATGGATCGTACTTCAGAAGATGTGTGAGGTTATTTTCAGGAGTAATGCACAGAAGTGAAGAGTTCAGCCTTGATTTATGGAATGCACAAGGCACATTATAAAGCAAATTTGAAGGGCAGTATCCTAAAGTGATGAGGACATCTGGGAGAGGTTCAGCGGTGAAAGCAGCAGTGGCATAAATCACAAATGGGCTGTTCTTTGGTTGAAGATGTATGTTAGTGGGAAGGCTATGAAATTTGCATTTGATTCTGGTTCAGGCTGAAGTAGCTCAGTGCCAGACTTCGGATCACAGACGTACTTCTGGGATAATTTTTTTTCGCACTGTGGTCTGCTGCGCAGTGAGTGGCTCCCAAACAGTGTTTTGGGAAGCAGAGCTGTAAATACCTCCGTGCTTACAGTGTCGAAGGTGCCGATTGTTTTAAAACAGTGAAGAGGACTGACTCCATTAGAACATCCTTCACACTTCAGAATCAGAAGTAAGCTGCAAGAGTTTTAAAAGTGAAGCTTTTTTTATCAGTGTAAATGTACTATTTAGAGAAAAATATAAATTACAAAGAATACATGTAAGTAAATAAGCCATTTTACTCAGGTTTTTAGTGAAGTTTTTTTTTATGCCGAAAAAAATCTATTGTCTGAACCTTCTCTTCTTCGAAAGAATTGCAGGTTAGGAGCTACAGAGATGATAGAAAATTCTTTTAAAGAAGATATTTGATGCTTTTGCATTATCTACCGATGAAACAATATTGTAGCACGTCCATTTTCCTCTAAAACCCACTCTAGAAAATGTGGGGTGTGCGCATCTATCTGGGACTGATTTCACAACAGACGTTTCTCGATGTTTCAACTCCCTGAGCTTCTGTTACGGAGAGGTGGGTGAGCGCATTCAAAATGTATTTAGCAAATACAAACAAATGTACTCGAAGACACTGTCAGCTGCGCGTGACATTGTCTCTCTGTCATGGCGCTCTGGCTAGATGAGAGTTTTGTTGTCGGCGGTGGAAAAGACAAAGATGAGAAATGTGAGTTTGCACACTAGGGATAAAAAAACAACCCCACACCAAACAACAGATGAGGTAACGTTTTGCACGAGTTTGAAAAGCAAAGGGACATGGGGAAATAAAAAGCTTTAGTAGCTTATCATATCTGACACTGTTGTCTTTCTCTGTGTTCACTCTCACCCACACAACAGATCGTTTCTTAATATTTCCATATGTGTTTCCTTTGTATTTTTCAGTAATTGTCCCGTTTTCCATAATTAATTGCATACTTCTAGATTTGTTCCTCTACTGTTTGATTACATTCTGCATCCTTCCCCCCTTTTATTTAGCCTATTTAATCATTATTATCTTTCCCCTCAAAACCTATTCCCCATATTTTTTTTTTTTTTTTCTGAAGCAACAGCGTTTCTCAAGTTGCCATTTCTCATTGAACTTTAGCAGCATCCTTGTATCTGCTAATTCCCCATGGCTCTGTTGTTCTCTTGCACTAATAACAGCCATATTTTTTCCTTCCTGGGAGCACTGAGGTGGCTGATATCAGCAGGGAAACTTTCAGGAAAAAGCTTCTAAGCCAGTATATGTAGGAATGGGGTGCTCCTGTCAATGCCACAAGCCGCTGTCTCTTTGAATGGACTTTTATACGGTGCACGCAGGCGTTGGGCGCAGGAGGAGGCTTTATTGCTCTGTGCAGAACGCGTGTCTCACAAGCAAGTCCATATCGGCGACCTAACAGTGAATTCTCTGCTGGTCCCGACGGGTGTCTCGGTTCACCCGGCGCTAATCCACTCACGTAGGCTAAGACTCCAGTCTAGTTACGTTGCTGATAGGGTGAGCCCTTCTGTCATCACCAGGAAAGGGGAGAAAAGACCTCACAGGGCCTTGATGAGTGTTTTTCATGTGAAAGCACATTTACATGGAACCTGATCTCTTTTGTATCTGTCCATATATTTCTGCTTTCAGTGGGTTTTTAATCTGCAGTAGCATTTTTGCCAAAAATTATGTAAATTCTTTGTTTCCTTCTTTCCTTTGTTTGCCTTTATTTCTTTTAGCCGGTTTAAAAAAAAAAAAAAAAAAAACTAATGGAAAAAGGGAGAAAGAAAGGGGTCAAGAACAGAGGAGTCTAAAAGCTTTTGAGTCAAAGCAACCATAAAATAGTAACTTATATAAAAGAATCACACGGAGAATCACACACTGTCCTTTGTCTCACTGTAAAGTTAGGGCTTTATACGAGTTTTCTTGTGATGTAGTCATCTGTCATAGAGGAAATAGAATTGCTTAGAGTTTTTGTTTTGGGGAGGTGGTGTTTGTTTATTTTAAACAAAAAAAAAAAAAAAAACAACCAAACCCTCAAGGCTTATAATTATGGAGAGAAGCAAAGACATTGGGTACCACTTCTTGTTGGTGTCAGAGGTGGAACAGCACGTCTCAGATTTGGAATGGGCCAGCTAATTTTAAACTATTGAGTCACCACTCAGTCGCTCCATTGCAGCGCTGGACGACCATGAAATAAAAATACCGTGTTGTCTTGACTAACCAAGATGTAGTAGTAGCCTGTGAGAAAGGCGTTTTCTTCTTTGTAGCGACGAATGTGTTACACGTGTCAGATTTCAGCACCGGGGATGTAATTGGTTGAGGTTATGTATTTCTTGGGTTTCCGCTGTAAAAGTATTCACGAGAAGCCACCACTTGTAAGCGGGGAAAAAAATGCATGAACATAGGCGTTTGTGTCACTATAAAACGACCTTTTTTTTCAGAGATAAGGCAGAAGTAAGCCTACTTTGAAGGCTCTAGTGATAGGAATTTCTTTGGAGACCAAAGCAGGAGGTGGAAATGTAAGGAGAGCGATGTTAGTTTCAAGATGTTTAACCACGCATACATGTACGAGCTACACACCTTCTCAAACAGCTTATCTCACTCCTCAGGAGCTTACTGTCTAACAGCGGCTCTTGCATCACACTTTTCCCATGGTCCAGCTATCAGGGAGTTTTGCTATTTCATTTGTGAATGCTGTGTGCACTGCTTTTAAAAGAACCGTATTTTGTAGCAGAAGTTACAGGATTTCATGTAATAAAACAACAGTGACAGTACTGTGCATAGCCCTTTCCTAACAGGAGATTTCAGAACATTAAGAAGGCACAATCATTTTATCACTTGAAAAGCTTTATCTTCATATCCTTGTCCCTGTCGGAGGATAAATGATCTAGGAATGATCATCTTGTGCTTCAAAGTTCAAAACTCCCGCAAGTGTATGAGGTCGTGATCCTTAGCGCTGTCTCATTCATTGAGTTCGATGAAATTATGGGACCAAAGTGGGCTGCACCATTGCCTCATCGAACCGCAGGTCTTGTCCCGAGGCCAACTGCTGAATAACTCCAGAGCTTCTTGACCAAACTGCATGGTCCTCTTGTAGCTCGGTGTTCCTATGGCTGTGGAGTTGGTTGGTTGAGGTACCTCCTCTAAAAGTACCTGGGCAGCAGCAGCCTTTGATAAGAAGAAACGGTTCCCCTGAAAGCAAGAAAGGAAAGATACAGAATTTGGAAATAGCTGCGTGTACAAAAGTAAAAGCCCTTACCCAGAAGTTGCTTTTCTGGCTCTTTCTGTGAGCACATGTTTAAATCATCTGTACGTAGTGATTTGCCAGTAGGCTCTTAGCCACAGGACGTTCTGTTAGGAAAGGCTCTGGGAGTTATAAAATTTTTGTGTTTCCTAAACAATTAATCAGAATAGGAGCAGTTATTATTTCTTTTCTGCTTTTCTTGGGATTGGAGAGGTGAGGAGAGGCTGGCAAACAGGACTCAAACAGATCTAAGAAACTCTAAACTGTGCTTTTGCAATCAATCAATAGAAGTTGTTTTAAAAATTTCATCCTTCAGTTCCCTGCTTGTTTCCAGTTACTAAATCCCGTGAAAAAGGCATATCATTATCTTATCCTCTGCTCCACCATTTCGGATGTTCAGAGCCCTTGATAAATTAACAGACTGGTTATTCAGAAAAATAAAATTACATTTCTGGATTGGATTTATGATTATTATGCAAATGTAACTGCCATATTCTGTGCAGAAAACACATTTAAATGCCTGAAAATAGCAATAATCCTGTTCAGGAGCTACTCCAGTTAATACTCTCCTATATAGAAATGAGTATTCATTAATAACTTCTGGATTGTTATTAGGATTGTTTTATTGTAACATGTAATTTGCTTGAACTGACTACGTCTTTCTCAAAATGGTTTTAATTACAGAAATAAATGACAAAGCTTAGTGGAGATGCTTATACAACAGTGCAGTCATTTTCTGTGTGCCAACTGGAAATTCATTCTTAACAGATGGAATTCACCAGTCTGCAAAGAATGAACACAAGGCCTTTGCACTGCTTAAGATTTTACTTAATCTGTCTGACAAAGTACAAACGTGATGCCATACACGCTATTTCTTCCTGGCTTCTGTACTGTTTATCAATTATTCTGTTATAGCTGCAGAAAAAAATAAGAGTTGGTCATTTTACTGAGGGTGTATTTTGCTATTGGGAGCAATTTGATACGTCAACTAGACATACCGCTGTGGGTCAGAATAAAGGTATGGCTCAAAATATTACCTTTTCTTTACAGGGACTGTGACATTTATCCTTCTTCCTTCTGGGGGTGTGGGCAGGACTCTTGCAGATTATTTTAGCTGCCTCTTCCTCTCTCCTTTTTTTTTTTTTTTTTTTTGTTATCATTCTGCCTGACTCTGTTCTTGTAGCTCTTGTTGCCTTTACAAATCAGTAGGTATGACCTTCTTCCAAATTCTGATTCAGGATAAAGGCTGTAGATAGCCATAAGATGAAGCCAGGACTTTAGATGCAACCTCTACCAGGAACAGAAAACCAATATTTTCCTCCTAGTTGATGAGCTGGTTGATTGCAAGTCTCGCCTCTTCCTTGAGACTCACTAACTTTAATGAATAGCAGTAAAAATGTAGCCCAGGAGTAGCTCAAAAAGTGGAGGTACACTGATTAGGTACGACATAAAGAAAGGAGGCATCGTCAAGACAGGGAAAATGAGGGTATCCAGCCGAATGACCCTGAGGGCTGGGGTAGGGGCAGAGAGATGAATTCATTACTATCAAGTGCAAAATCACATACTTAAGAATAACAAGATAGCCAGCTACAAGTTAATTGCTCATCAGTTAGAAATGAATGAGAAGTAAAAGCATGCAATGTGCTAAATGTCAACAGGATGAGTGAGCCGGAGTGTTGTGGCCATGGAAAAGGCAATCATACCGCTGGCCCCCGTCAGGGGAGAGAGAACTGGCGATGGTCCTGTCCTACAAGAGAGAAAAAAGGGTATAGCTACGTCAGCCAGTCACCTCAGCTTTACATGGAGCTTGCAACACATCAGTACTCTGTATCCACTGGAAACGCGTGTGTCTTTATCCCAGCGTACCTCGAAAAAGGACGATGTTAAGGTAGTTACCGTAGAGCGTTAGGAACTGCTGCGAGTTCACATCCTTGCTCATCTGATGTGATCTTGTTCACATTTCCATCCTCTAAAAGAACGTGGCTTGTTTTAACACAGCAAAACAATGACTAGACATGAAAATAAATAAACCAGAGAGGGGAGAGGGCTATTTATGGTGAAGGATTGAAGTAACGTGAGAGAAAACAGAGGAAAACTGTCCACAGATAAACTTCGGTTCAGAATAGAAAGAGTGTATCAAGAGAGCAGTGTTCCAGTAGGAGTAAGTCAAAAGTGAACTGGTGTGACCAGTTGATAAAAGGGTCCTGTGCTGGTGATGATAAGGGGCTAGCCCAGTTGAACCAGGAGGTCTCCCGCAGCTCTGCCTTCCTGTAGGATCACTCTGGGTGGAAGGGGCTTGGGGAGGTCTCTGGTCGAACCTCCCCTGCTCGGAGGAAATGTTCCCCCTGAGCGGCGGATCCAAATGTGAATCACCAGGCGTGGCATCTGGCAAAAAGTAGCTAGAAAAGGCTTAACGAGGAAAGAAATGTTAGGCCGGTAGGCAGGACCTAGAGGTTTTCCAACCAAATTTTGCACTAAGTAAACATCTAAAATTAATGTCATTAATGAAATAAATGGGATCATCAGTTGTGGACTCCAAGGTAAAATAAGTTCAACATGAAAATTATATCCGTTCTAAGTACAGTGACTTTTGACTTTTTATTATATATACACAAACATTTGCATCTGTATCCTATATTGCTTTTTTTTTTTTTAAAGTCTGCTTCCATCCTGCCATGTCTTATTCATTTGATTATTTATGCATTGGCTACAGCAATATTCTGTTAAATATTGAAAAGTTTGTGATTTAAACCTGACTGTGATTTGAGCTGTAACTATTTCTTATGGACCTAAAGGCTTAAATTTAACATTAGGCTGGTTTTATTTATTTTTATTGTTTTAATTTTGTACCAAGACCAAGAAAGGATATACTTAGTTTATTAACAATAAATGAGGAAACAGTGCAGCTATGCTGTCAAGGAAATGAAAGAGCATAGGAAATACATTCAGGACTATTTAATTAATGTTTTACTCTGCATTGTCCTACTTTTTATTCTGTAGTCTTCTTTAAAGCACAGAAAACATTTTTGATAGACAAAGAATAATTATCCTGGTTGCTTTCAATTAAATAAATATACACTTCTAGAATGCCAAATAAAGTTCAATTATATTGTTTAAAAAAAAAAAAACATAGAGGGTGGGAGGTCTGAGCAAATGAACTGCCTGTTTTTGTTATCTGTGAATATATTAATATTGTGGCATAAAAGGATATCCCTGCTTCTTTATTATTAGAGTCCAGGTGCTAAATCCACTTCTTCAGCGGTGTGGAGAAGGGCTCTCTGATGGAGCCTGGAGAGTACCCGGCTTTGCTGCCTGAGGATGCTGCTGGTCCAGCATAGCTCTGCTGCGGCCTCTCGTCACGAGGCTTCAGTAGAAGAACCTAAACCTGGTGGGGAGCCCTGAGGGAGGATAACTGACCCCTTTCCTTCCCTTCTTTGTGTGAAAAAACCTCTTCTGTGGCCAAGGAGTTCTCCCTGGCGCAGGAGGAGGTGCCACCTCCAGCAGCCAGAGCGAGCCTGACCTCCGGGGCTTAGCTGGGGCAAAGCAGCCACGAATCTTACTGCAAAGAAAAGGAGAAAAAACGGATTTGCATTTCGCTTGTTTTGATTCCACTACTTAAAGCTAATCTCGGGTAGCTTTTTTATTTTCTTGAAAGCGGCTTTGTACTGACTAGCCCTTGGTATTTGTCAAATTCTTTGTTTTCTCTGCTTATTCCCTGCTGGCCTACTCAGAAGCTAGTTAAATTATGAGGATTATTCAGAGCTGCAGTGGATAATAAAATGGTCTATTGATTAGTAGACTTCTAATTACTTGTCTCTTAGCATGAAAGAGAAATAAGAAGATTTGATAGTAAACAAAGCAGAAAACAAATAGGGTGTTTCCAACATGTAGGGGTATACATGCTTGTGTGTGGCCTTGTACAAGAGTATTGTAATTTCCAGTTCATCATCGTGAGCTTATTTGACTGCTTACAGAGCTGTGACCCGTGCAAGCAGACTGTTTGACAGATAATCAGCCAAAAATACAAGTCCTTAATTTTTTTCCTGCAATACCCTGCGTATGCACTGGAGGCATAACACCGTGATGAGCAGTATGTTTTTGATTTTTCATGTCTTGGCATAATGGAATGAAAGGTATGGCTAATTTGTGTTTTAACTAGGTACGTACCGACAGAAATAAATATATATATAGCGTGTCAGTTTTAGCTGGGAAAATCCTGAACACCAGTAAGTAGTGAAACCTTTCGACTTGCATCACGCGCCTCTGTACTGGTTCAACTGGTTCAACATTACCTCTGGTCTTGCCTAAAAATGATGCATAGTCTGTACTGCACCTTCAAACCAGGTTCTTGTCTTAAAGATGCGTGTGAAATTTTTAAGGATGCAGATCTCCAAAGCTACAAGCCTTGCCTAGGAGGGGAGTAGCGCCGACATCCTCTCCTCCTTCCATCGCTGGCAAGGTGATGGCAACACTGCTTGCGAGAGGACTTCTCCGTTGTGCTCGCAGGTGACTGTGCTTCCCAAAGAGGTATGAAAGCAGAGGACAGACGTTGTGATGTTTTGAAAAATAAGGATTGAAATTCTGGCAGAATTGTATTTGATTTCAGAGGGACCAGGGTTTCTCGCAAGCCCTTTAATGCCTCTTCCATGATCCACAAAAGTCTTTCCATGAATTTCTATGGGGTCTGCGTGCCTGTCTTATTTTTTTTTTCTAATCTCTTTCTTTAAATGCCATGAACTTCAAACAAAAAAACAACTAATACTCCCAACAACAACGCTGTATGGTTCTTGGCCATGGCAAAATGGCTGAGCCAAAGCAATAATTTAATTAAAGTGTGAAAATCGTGTAATTCTCATGAAGTATTCAAATTCCTTTTTTTTTTTTTTTGTTTTGGTTAGAGTTGTCCAAGTATGAAGGGCTCAGCTTCCAGTTCCGTTATGCCCTTCTACAGAATACGAGTTTCTTATTCAGAAATTAAGGAGTTGCCGTTGCTTTTAATTTTGCCTGTGGGTTGATTTGACTGTGTGGTGTAGTTTGCACGGCTCTTCTGGTTTGCCTGGCCTTCCATCGTGGTAAAAACCCTTTCCTTTTAAACCTGGCTGCTGGCAGAGAGGCGGGCGAGCAGCCCTGTGCTTTGCAGACGCAAGTGGTCTCATCAGCCCATCAGTCTCCTCCGTCACCCAGAGGCTGATGTCAGAGCGAGATATTCCCCGCTAAATGTGAATTCCTTCATTAGTTTTCCAGCCTTCCTCTAGGCCTGTAATTAGAGCCCTCCTGATAACCAGCACGCAACCGCAGCCATGAATTGGCTCTTCATGTGAAGGTTTCTCTCTCTCTCTCTCGGTGTTTCTGTCCTTGTCAGCTTACAGGAGGCTCAGCTGCCACTCGAATCCGTTACCCATGTCAATCATCCTTCCCGTAAAAACCCAACCCACAGGCTGGAGGAAGCCCTTAGCATCGCTGCGGTCATGGGAAAACCACCCTATTTTCACCCAGGGAAGCCCTGTGCTTGGGTGAACAGCCAACATTCCACTGTGTGTGCTTTTGTGGGTGTCTGTGTAGTTATTCAAGAGCTGCTTTGTTTTTCTGCGGAGCATGGAAAAGAGACACGGCCCAGGCTCTGCTGTTTACCTGACAAAACAGTCAAAACAGGCTTCTGATTAAAGAGGCAGCAGTAGACACCCAGTCTGCGCGGGCTTCCCGCATTAGGGGATAATGGAAGTGTTTACTAACAGCCAAAGAAATTATTTATTAGGATATGAAACCTTTCATTTAGAAGGAAGGTTTCACGTTCTCATATACTTTTTTTTTCCCCCCCTTATACTCCCACTCTGCAAAATGTAGCAAGGCCAAAAATTAATGCATTTGCACATCTGTTTCTAAGCTCTGTGGGTGTCTCTGAAAAGGTACGATTTTGAAGGAGAACAAATAATATACTCACAGCAATCTTCTTTGAACCAACAAGGTTTTAGAAACCCGAAGATCCAGATCAATCACAGCCGGTATATTACATTCTCTGCTCTGTTAGTTTTAGATTTAAACTGTTTTATAAATGTTGAAATTGCAACAAGAACTCCCCAGCTGCTAAAAATGGCTCTGATGGAGCAGGGCAGTCGCACCTGGGGACAATACATTGGAAGCTGACACTTCACCTTTCTTTCTGCTCCCCTGACTATCTGGCAGGACAGGTTTGTGTCTTATGGCATGCTTTTCGTCATCCCGTATACATTTTGATGTAGGCAGTTGCCCCTGCTGTTCATACGGGAGGCTGACACAAGGGGCTAAAGTCTTTCCTGACCCAGCCAAAGTTGATGAGAGAATCGCTTCGGACCAAATAATTCCTGAAACACGCAATCACATTGAAACATTTAAGCATCGAATGTTGACAAAGGTATGAAAGGGTATAAATAGCCGTATTGTTTACAGAATATCCTCATCTGCAGTTGCTCCCAGTTTATTTATTTGTGCACACACAGATGTGCGCTATGTACCCAGGAGGAAAGAACACAAAGACTTTTTTCTTCTTTATTTTGCTTGTTCTTATTTGGGGGAAGAAAACGTGATCTCTGACGTGCTGAAGAGCACGGATTGAGAGGCAGATGTGGGCCTCTGTCTCCTGGTTTCCCCCTTACCCTCTCCCCAGCTTCTGCTTTCGCCCATCACAACTCTTTCTCCCCTCCCCTTTGGGTCCTGTTGCTGGTCGCAGGAGGAGAAAACCTTTACGCAATTTAGAATTTTGCTTTTGCCTCAGCTGTGCCGAGCTTGACCCTTTCCCCAGGCTCAGCCGAACGCCGGGGGCTCATCCACCCTTCTGAGCCTCTGGAGATTATTCAAGTTCCTTAATAAACCCAGGGCCTGAACTGACGTCCGCTGAAACGAGAATAGCGCCTGTAGAGTTGCTGGGTGTTGGTTTAAAATAACCAATCAAAGAGATTCATTCCGTCGGTGTTCTGTGCTCCCTTCGGCCCCCTACAAAAGAAGCAGGTGGGCCCAGGAAAATCCCCCGTGGGGATTTAGGAGTGGTTTATTTAGGATTTTTTGACCTGTACAGAGGTGCAGTCAGTGCAGAAATCAAGGCAGATGATGTCGTTACAAGCCTTTTAGACAGCAGACAGTCAGGTGCAAGTTAAGGCATCCTTAATTCTTTCTAAATTGAAACAGGAGGGCAAAACCCCTCCTCCTAGCCAGCACGGGATAGCAAGGGTGAATACTTTCTGCGTGTCGCACCTGGTATCTTTGTGTAGCTCGAGGGGCGAAATGGATCCTTGTGAATAATTAGACATTGTCATTCTGGATTATTTTTAATTAGCAAAGTGTGGGCATGGTACCTCCAAAATTTCAGAATGCTGCTCTGAGTTTGTCTCACCTGATCTTGGGGGATTTTTCCACTGAAGGGCACCATACGCTGTTTTATTGTATCTGCTTTTGTAGACAGGATCAGCCTAGGAGCAAAATCTCTTCCTCGTTCTTCTATAGGTGTTCAGCTTTGAACATGCTTCCACCGATGTTTAATTTTGCCATTTCGAGAACGCTAAGGTTTGCAGTTGTTTACTTTTCATCATCCTCGGAAAGATTTCAATACAAGTAGCTGACTTCTTCCCTCTCCTTAAATCTGTATCTACGCGTCCGCCCACGTGATTTGTCCCCTCCGCCCTAGAGAAAGCAATGAGTACTCATGACTATACCAGATAGGTGTGAGCAATCAGGTAGTGTTAATATTGCAAGGGTAAGAAATGAAATTTATGGAGACAATTGAGACAAAATAAACGTGCCCTATATAATTAGCATAATAGCTGCATATCATCAAGTTTTCCCTGTGTATTATTGTGACTGTGTTGATTAACCAGGTGTAGAAGGATTTGGGAAGACCGGAGGGAAAAAAAAAAAAAAAAAAGGTAGGGAATAATAAGTGGAAGGTAATAAGAAGCAGAGAATGAATATATATGTGTGCCCAGCAAAAAGAGTACATTTCATTTATTTCTTGGCAGCACAGGCTTTGGGACTAAAGTCTGACGGCAGCTGTTAGTTCCAAACAGGTAGGATTGATCTAAATTATGGTTTCTTGAGAGGGTAATTTCTTCCGACGACAGTTTTTCTGCTTCCATTTGCTTAAAGAAGGAGGAGGATCTTGACCTTTCGAGCAGCGGAAGGCATTTCTCTTAAAGATTTTCACCGCTGTCGAGCTTGTTTTGCTACCATCCACGGGAACAGGGGTATCTGCACGCCGGCCTGATGGGCACCGTTTGGCTGACAGCGTGATGGGAAAGTTCAGACCTCCGGGAAGGAGATTACAGACTTCCTGCCAGAAGGGGATAATTTTGTCACAGGTGCAGAGTACACCAAGTGTTACAGAGATGACAGAAAGTGTTGACACTGACATTTCTTTCCCAGAGTTTGGTAGTTTCGCAGAGTGGAGTCTCGCAGAAGTCTCCAGGGGGGAGAGCAAGGAAGATGTCACGGTGAACGACATCCCGAATGCTGTCCCAGTTCTCCTGTGAAAAGAGTAACGCTACCCCCTTAATACCAGCTTTCTCTGGATGGCAATGAATTTGCATATGAGTAATTATGAAATTAAAACCCACTGTAGGCTGCAAATCCACATATGCCTCAAAGTTGTTAAACACATGGAAAATCTCCTTTTGCTTTCAGGACGTGATGGAATCAAGTACCTTTCTGAAAGGGTTTAAGATTATAAGGGAGACCTTATGCAGGATGTTTCTGTTTCGAAATGGTGAAGGCTTTCCAGTGATGCGTCTCAGGGGAGCCTCAGTAATTGAGGCCACCTCTTAAAACAAGGCTCAGACTTAAATTATAAAGTGTGCATGTGTTCTGTGATTTGGGGGTTTGCATGTGACGAGGCGCCAGCGGAGGCCCACCTGAGCACGAGAGAGATGCGACTCTTAAGCTGAAATGCCAATTTAATCCCTAAGGACACGCAGAAGGTTATATTTAAAACTCACCTAACTTTCACGTTCATTAAGAGCATTAGCAGTGGTGGGTGATGTGTTTCAGCCTGTGAAGTGGCTATCGAGGGCTGGAGCTGTGCGTGCACTCAGGCGCGTGTATACGCACTTACTGATAAACTCCTGCAAACTCTCACGTGCTTTTGGGTTTTCATCACACAAGGCTTAAGCGCGTTATTTGTTCAAGCAGGAATTAAAGCACATAAAAAGTCAAACTCTCATCTCAAACTGCTTCATTTGCGCCTGTCCTTAGGTTGAAGTCTAAGAACTTCAGGCTTCCACCTCTGTCGTAGATCGTAGGTGCCAATTTTTTTTGACAAAATGGTATCTGCAACAAAAAAAAAAAAGGGGGGGGACGGGCGCTTTTTTGCTCTTGGGTAGATGTTTTTCCTAGATAAATGACAATAATTTTAACTGCCTGTTCTGTGCGGTAGCGAGGATTTTAATGACGATACGTCTGTACAGTTCTTGTCTAGTTAACGGAATATGTAGCATATTTAGATTTAAATCAAATGTCAAGTTTGGCTGCTTCTGTTCTCGGTTGTGTGTGTTGGACTTTATGCCGGTTTTTTTTTGTGTAGGTTTTTCAAGCATAACGCTGTTTCTGCATTTTAGGAACTATATAGATTTGTCTTTGTGGTATTTACCACAATGTCCCTTGCTGTGAAATATGTGCTATGCTACTCATTTCCTACACCTCACTGCATCAACAAGCAAGTTTTTAAGCGATATTGTGTATGTATTTGGCAAAATATATGCATTCAGTGAAACTTTCACGTATGGCTTAAGAGTGTGTACTCAAGCAAATTCAGGTTCATCGCTTTTTTGCATTTAGTGTTTTTTCGTGGTGTATTTGGCCTTGATTCAAGAAAGCGCTCAGGAATTTACTTAAATGTAAACCCACAACTACTTCAGTGTGCAGTCGGATGCGTTTCTGAGCGCTTTGCCCTGCTAAGCCCTTAACGCCTACAGTGTCATCGCATCCTTTGGGTAAATCTATCCTAACCAAATTGTCTGTTCTATCTCCGTATCGCACCAGACACGCATACAGCTGCGTCTCCACGAAAAGCAAAAAAAAACCCCACAACCCTAAACTTGGTTAGATGGATGGATATTCTCCAACAGAAGGAATTCCATTAGAGGCTGGTTTTTGCTGGGCACCCAGAACCTGTACATCATACCTTTCTTTATGACCTAGCACGGCTCATAGCAAGCTGTGCTGTGCAGCATTTCTTCCGGCGCTTCAAGGCAAGGCTTCCCAAACAGCATCCCATCCTCACAGATATCTGCTCAGCATTTGGGAGGAGCTGGGGACCTGCCACCCCTCCTTTATACCATTGCTATGTCAGTCCCCCTGAATAACA